>JARJCP010000065.1:0-480638 GCA_029281795.1 Mycena crocata
TGGTGTCGAGATACTCCATATTCCGCCGGATGAGTCCGACGGGGTAGCCGTTTTCGAGACAGTCCTCGAAAACCCAAGGGAGCAAGTCCCTGACTGAAGAATGATACCAGAGCTCTGAAAAAGCGTAGGCTAAATAGTCAGAAAAGACTTAGCCATTATAAGACGCCAAGGTAGAAAAGAAACGTACGTTGGTCACCAGCCAAGAAATCGGTTCCGGTGGCCTCATACTCTTCAAACCACCAGGCTCGATGATTGAACATACAGTCGTGGTTATTGTCCTCTCGACACTCGACACACTTAGCGGCCCAGCGTACGAAAGTACAGGGGCGGCCTGAGTGATGACAACGAGCGCAGACAAGATCAGGCTAGGACAAGGAATTAGAGCGAATTAGAGAAGGCCATTGAGAAATGAAGTACGCGTACCACTGTATAAAAATGAGTCACTACTTCACGAGCCGCCTCTGGAAAAAGAGATGGATCGATTAAGATGGTACCGGGCGGCTGCATAGGATGGCAACAAGAGGGATCACAAGCGGAAACGACTTAGGAACCTCCTGAGCTGACCATTAAATAATGCTGACAAACATCTCGGTGATAACTATCAACCGAGGCCGGCCACCGGGATCCGTTAGACATCCATGACACGAGGCCGGCTCACGGCCTAGAAATCAAAGGCGGCCCAGCCGTGGGAAGTTGAACTTGTAGGGACGTTGAATGAGTTATGAAGGAACAATACTAGTTCCCGTCTCTCTTACAAGTTGAACAAATGAAGGATAATTCGAAGGACTTAATTCACACTGCAGAGTGGTGCAGAAACTTGTGTATTGTCTGCAAACAAGAAATTGTGACTAGGGTGGTGGTACAGCTATAGGAACAAGTACTCTACTTAGAACCGATTGACTTGAAGCTACAAGATAGCTAAGACGGTTGCAAGAGTATAGAGTAATTAGTCCAAGAAAAATTGTATTTGCGATATGTGAAAGAGTAAATGTGAAAAGAGAAGCGAGCCAGATTAGACCTCGGTGGAGGGGAGTCGTGCGAGGCGGCCTGTGGTCCCGTAGGGAATAACTCTTCGCCTCTTCGTGGGCGGGGTGTTGTTCCTCCTCGGACTCAGACGACTCTGAACCGTCAGAATCGTCGCCGCTGTGGCGACCCTGCTGGCCGGCCTGGACCTCCTCCTCCTCCTTCGGACTCGTCTTCCTCGCCGTTGTCCTCATCGCCCTGATGCTGGGCGGCCCCATCCTCCGGTTCCTCCTCGTCGTTGATAAACGACTCGTGGTCGTCCGAGACCTCGTCGGCCTCCAGGTCGAGCAGGTCGAGGACCTCTTGAGAATCGTCGCCACGAAGGAAGCCCTTGAAGCGGGGCGGCTCGACGAATGGATCGAAGAATGCGAGGTGGGCGGCCTCCATGGGGTCAAAATCAGACTTGCCGTGTTTTGCAGCAAGCGCGATGATAAGACGTTTTGTTGGGTTGAGGCCGCTTGGCTGAGCCGATGGACCCATGTCGTCCCCGGCGTAGTCCTCCCGCTGAGACCAGAAGAATAAGGAATAGAACTAAGAAGAGAAGTAGAGACCTACCTCGATTGCGACCCAATGAGCGTTGTACATCAAGGCGTTGTTGGCCGGGACAAAGAAGAAACCGCGCGGTTCCGTCTGGCGGCCTACCTCCCGGTCCAGCTCTTCGTAGAAATCCCAGGCGGACTTGTAGTTGGGGATGGGGTCTCGGAGCCACTCGTCCTGGAAGAAGTACCAAACCCAGTGAAGATTGGGTTCGGAGCGGGCATCCAGCATCTGGACCATGGCGACGCGAAGAATGGCCTCACAATCCTTGCCGGACCGGAAGCAGGCGACGAACTCCTCGAAGGTCTGGCAGGTTTGCCGCATACGAAGGATGTCACGGAGGTAGAGCAACATTTGAAGATCGAACTGGGCTTGGAGCGGGAGGCGAAGTTTCTCAACCTGGCTGACGTTGTCAAAGGCCTGGCAGAGAGACTCGAAGCGCTTCTCAAGACCTAAGTGGATTGGAATAGAGAAAATGAGAAAAATTGAAATCAGAGGCGGCCTGGCATACCGGAAGGAGTAGCCTGAACCCATTTCAGATATTCGGGGGCGGCCTTGTCCTTATACTGGATAGTGCGAATACAACTGCACGACATCTTGCTGTGCAAGTTGTGGCAAGAGTAGCACACCATCCCGGAGGCGACAGTAGCGCATGGGGCGCCAGAGGAAATACACTCAATACAGCGAGGCGACTCCTGGAAAGAGAAAACGAATTATTTCGGGAGGCGGCCTGAGAGGAATTGAAAGGGAGACTCACCTTGGTACCCTTGAGGCCTTTGCCCCGCCGGATGTCAGAGAAGGTGATCTTGAAGCCCTCACCGTCAGGAGTTTGAATGGGCTGGGCGGTCTCGTGGTACGTTGCAGGCAGCAACTTAAAAAGGGACTCGCGCTGGTCTTTGCTCAAAATATGCTTATTATAATGAGTGTAGATCTGGCGGGAGGCTTGCAGACAGGAATTAGAATACGTTATGAAATAAAGAAGAAAGACTTATTAAGTCGGACAGCTGGCCCGCCTTGGGATCCGGGTGTTGAAGCGCAGTAATGCGTTTAGGCTTCTTTGACGAGCCGGCCCCGGAGGCGATATCCGCGAAAAGGAAGGAGGTATCCTCGAAGGTTCCCTCCGGAGCCTCGAAGACGGGAGCCACCTCTGGCTCCCGTGCCTTGGCCTTTCCCTTGCCTTTGTTGTTCTTAGCGGGTTTCTTGGGCGGCTTGGCTAAAAACGATCATATGAGAAAAATTGAAAACTTGAAGATAAGACTAGTAAGCCTCACCAGCCGGCCCAGAGGCCACAGGCGAGGCGGGCTGGAAAAAGATGAAGAAGGGTTAGAAAAAGGGAGAGGCCCGGCGAGCGGTTGAAAAAACTTACCTCTTCGGAGTCATCGCGAACTTGCGCGTCGGATTTTACACCCCCCTTGTTCTTCTTCGACTTCTTCTGACGTTTTCCGCCAGGGCTTTCGGGAGCGGGAGAATCGTCAACTTCGATAACCTCTGCCTGGCCCGGCTGGATTCTCTTTAAAAAGGCAGAGAGATTAGAAAAGGGATACCCGAGAAGTGAGAAGAACCTACTCGGCGGAGGGCTGGCTTTGTGGATGAGGACTCGATCTTGGCCGGCCCAGAAACAGCAGTGGTGGAGGGAACGCGTTTGCGCTTTTTCTCTTGGGCCGCCTGGCCGGAGCCGGAAGCCCCCACTGTGGTTGAGCCCGCCACCTACAAAGAAATAGGAATTCAACTCAGAGTTGTAGAAGGAGATTGGGGCTGGATGAGACTTACCAAAGGACGCTCCTTCTTCTTTTCAGAAACAGGAGGTGGAGGAGGAGCTGGCTTGGGCGGGAGTTCAAAAGCACCAGGCCATTGACCCTGAGGGGAGGATCGAGATTGAGGCGGCCTGAAAAAGATATAAAAATACGGGAAACTCACCCTTTCACCTTCGACGTCCCAGCACGCCATCCTCCACTCCGGATGCTCGTTTCTAGGGTCTATGTGAAGACAGACCGCTCGCATAGAACTGTGGAGGTATAGGATCTGGGGCGGGAAGTCAGGAAGATGGGCGAATTCTTGAAGCCACTTGGAGTTTTCAACCTAAGGCGGGAATGTGATCAGAATTGGGCCGGATAAGAATACCACGGGGACGAAATATGCTCACGAGCGTCTTCATGACCTCTGGAGTAAAAACGGTCCGGGCCAGGGCTGGTGATACCTCATCCAGGCTTTCCTGATGGGCAAGGGAAAAGACACCAGGAGCGCTGGGAAGTTGGCGGAGGAATGTGAAGTAATCTGGGGGCGGCTTGGGGACCTCTGGTGCCGAAGAAGCCTTCTTGGTACCACTAGGGGCCGGCTTGGGCGTTTTTCCGGACATGGTCTGTAAAACAGCACCATGGTTGGAAAAATTCAGAGTCGGTTCAGATTGAAGGGAAGAAAGCACGCACTTCAGAATTAGGGAGTACAAGCAGCAATGAATGACGAGAAGAGGGAGAGGCGGGCCCTTAGTTGAGTGTTCGGCACTCACGAGGGAAGGCAAAAGTGGGAAAAAGATGGAAAGTTTCCGCCCCGCTCACCTTATATGAGTTCTGCGAGCGGAGTTTGAATGCAACCGCCTGCGGGATCATGCCCTGGCGGGCTGCGCAAAGCTTAAAACTCTATAATGTCGTAGCGGCCTTATATTGCAGACATTCTCCGCGGAACGAACAGAAATAAGACTTGCCGGAAAAGGAAATTTTGAATATGTGATTGTCAACCAATCCGTTACCAATCGCCGTATTTATGCTAAGAAAGGCAATACAGGCATTGTGCCATCGATTGGAGACAACTGCGGAGGTACCACGAACGAAAATCCTTTACGTACATACGTTCAGGGCATATTCAACCGTGTGAACTTCTCTGATGGAAATCTATATTGGTGGGAAACTCATGAATGGTGGGTAGCCGGGCCTCGCTGGCCGCCTCCCGCTGATGCGCTCAGAACAGGGCGGGTTAGCACCAGAAATACCCCGAAAATTCTTAGAAAATCTGAATTTATTGGACCTAAGGGAAGCTTGACGCTGACTGAGGGCAGTCAGTATTTCAGAAAAGGGGGAGATGATAAGGCGTGCACAAAGCACGCATGAAAATGCTATTTTTCATTCATTTCATTGACTTACCATTCTCATAAAGTGAGGCTTAGTATCAGAATGTACATTCTCCTCGGAATGGTACATTAGACCTTTGAAGGCCGAAAGCCATCGGGACAACACGACATAGTAACTAAGAAGGGTCCTTAACGGGGTCCGACTCAGGATATTATGCATACCGTTGGGCGCCGGGAGCCAGTTGACAGCCGGCTTCTTGTGTGCTGGAGGTTAAACAAGAGGAACTACCTTGAGTGTTTGAGTTGGTTATCAGGCCGGCTCGACCCATTAGGGATCCACGGAACGAAACGGGACAGAGATTAGATTACGAGTACAGCCAGCCCGGCTGGACACGTTAGAGAAACCGAGACTGATTAGAGATGATGTTATAGGGATGACTTACCAGGCGGCTAGCCTCCGGGCCCGGATAACACGGTTGAGACCCAGCCCGCCTGGCAGTTGAACCTGCTATAAAGGATAAGAGTAAGGGATTCAGGCCAGGCGGCCTCATCCCGCTACCTTCCTACAACAGAATACCAGCAAAGCACGGTCCATAGGTCCTGTGCAACTGGATAGGTACGGGGCGGCCTGATTCTTGGGCGGTTTTGAGAGCAGTCCTGAGTCAGGCGGCCGGACCAAAGGGCGCACGCCATCTTGATGAGAATGATACCAGCAGGCGGCCAGACCCGTTGCCATGCACACTATACCCACGATAGACGAATAACTCAACCACCATTGGTTGCAGGCGGCCTGCCAAGCCTGGCGGCCTCGGTGGATTCAGAGCTCCGGTTTCACATTTATCTCCGTTTGTAATCCAAAGTTGTATAAAAGCAGTAGAATTACGCTTGTAACAGCAGTAGACTTTCCCCCCCCCTTAGCGGGTTACGAAGTAGACTGGAATTGATATTGATTTGACTTGATATTTTGATTTTGGGTTGCCCGTAATAAGAACTTAAGCCTCTCGTCGAGTACCCCTCCGAGTCGCCATCTTGAAGTGAATCCCAGAATCCGACTTCGTTGAGTACCCCTCCGAGTCCCACTAAGCCCTACAATCAGTCCCCTGTTGAGTACCCCTCCAGGCTAGACCTTGTTTAAGTGCCGTGTCCTTCGTTGAGTACCCCTCCGAAGAAGAAAGCTAGTCCCAATCTCCAGTTGAATTGATTAACTTAGTGCCTATCCGGCCTGAGTATTGAAGTCCCCAAAAGTGCATTTCCGTTGAAAGTGGTCATCCCGCCTCAGCTATTGCCTGTGAAACAAACCCTTGATTTGAAGTACTCCATTATCTTGAAGGGCGATACGCCTGCCCTACCTCCCCGAACACAAACACGAGACATTTGGTATTGAGTTGTTGAGATTTGATTAGTGTTTTTGAGTTGTTTAGTGTTGGTTGAGTTCGCTCGCTTTCACTCGCTCTTTAGCATAGTTTTCGATTTCACGGCTGCACCCGAGTGCACCGTTTCAGCGTATGGGGGGGATTTCTTGTGTTAATCTAAAAGGAAAGCTGTGTGGCGCACTGATTTTTCCCCTGGGGTTCTCAGGCGGTTCTTCCAAGGGGTCCCTTCAATTTGTTGGTCGAATAGTGTTGTAGATTTATTTGAGGTGCACTTTCTCGCGCAGTGCCGTCTTGGATAAGTTAACAATGTCTGACACAGTATATCAGCTACGTCGGCATAGATGAGAAAAAAGTCCAGCGAACAAAAAGGACTTCAAGCAAATTCCGAGGATCACTGATGCTTTCGGCCCGATCGGCGTTCAAACAATTACCGCCAAGGTTGAATGTAGAAATCGAACCTTGCGAGTTGCCACCCAAACACCGTTCATATGATCATGAAATCTCTGGCATTGAGGCTCAGCGGCTAAAATGGATGGTACAAATGTCAGCATATGTCCAACACGAGTCCATTCCAAGTGTTGTACGCTAGGCTGCCCAGTACTCCAATATCAGAACAGTTTTATCCAAGTTTTATCTGCAACATCCGCAACGTTCACTTCAACCTTTCCACTAACCATGTCTACTCTTGATCTACTTACTCCCGTCTTATGCGTTTAGTGTAGGACATCAAGTCGTAAACGCCGCTATCCCAATCTATGACGGTTATTATCGTTGTTTATTTAGCCAGTAGGATCAAGTCGAAGGTCTGAACTTTTTGGTGATGTCCGAAGCCGAAGGCGGAACATGTGCCAATCCCAATTTGGCAATTTCTGCTTTGACCTGCAAGCCTCTGCATGTTGTCGACACAGAGGCGCCGGAGGACGTCCCGCCCATGCTTCCATCTGATGGCACCCCATGTAGTCGTCTGACTCGGAGTCAAGAGTCCCCCTCAACAGAAAATCTCTGAAAGAGTTACGGTAAAACATTTCAATGGGCCCGTGGGGAACCTTCTTCAAAATGCACACTTACCTCTTGGAACATCCTCCCCAGAGCCAAAGCATCTGTGGGAGCTGACAAGGGCGCATTACAGTGTCTAAATGAAGACCTACGCGCGAAAAATCAGCCCGTCCATACTCCGACAGCTTGAAGGCGCCGGCCCGACGTCAACGGTGCGGGAAAGATCACCTCCCGGGAAGGCTCGTGACCAACTATGGGCGTCGCATCCCACGGGTACCACAGTCCCACGAGCCAAAGTTGCGACTTGAATGTCGAGTTTTGATGGGAAGTAACGAGTTCTGACTTCGAACTTCCGGACACAGCTTTTCTGACACAAGAAAAAATTGGCAAAAGTGCCGACTTCGCGTGGAAAGTCCAGCAAAACCCGACGTATTGTACAGAGTAAGCACCCAGGACTATGATAAGTAACGAAAAAAAACGCTCATACCAATCTCATCCGAAGTGATGAGATTGGACGGAAAAGCAATTCTTATAGACGCACTTGCCTTTGCCTGGTTGCGTTTACTGATTGAGTGTTTTCCAACCAATGCGAGCAACTGGGGTGGGCGTTGATCTGGGAATTTGTTTCCGCACAGTATGAATCCACATCGATCAAAGCCAAGTGAAACGCACTCCACTGTTCCAAAAATAATATCGTTCAAACGTTGTTTTTTCGAAAACCTTCTAATCACAGGAAGTCATTGTCTAAACTGGTGATGCACTCATATGCAAATTGCCGCCTTTCAGTTAGGGTACGGAATATAATTAGACCAACGGGAGGCGAGCCGTCGGCAACCGCAGTTGAGATTCAACCAAATGCCGAAACCTGCCGACGGGTGCTGCGCATCGGAAACCCAACCGGTTGATGGTCAGATCGCGGCTTTATATTAATGACGCGTGGAGAACGGTATGCAGAGTTTTTTTCTCAGCCCACCCACGCCTTCCCCAGAACTCCGATGCGAGGCCTCCGTGTGGGCCAGACTCGCATTTTCTGGCGCATTGTAAGCTGGCAGAACACGCTCGACCGCACACGATATGCCACCTCCCAGTGGCCCCGACCAGTCCTGCTGGTCCTCGAACTTATCGGCCGTATTTTCGCTGGCGTGGCACGCGTTTTCATCCGATTTTTCCCCCTCACGTCCTCGATAGCCTGCTTTATTTATGTCTTCAGCGCATGTCAGCTGTTTTTGGTGGTGCAATTGCCCGGCAGTTGGGCACCAGCCTTCCCCGTGGCGCGCATGAATTTTGTGGCTACGTTGCTGGCGGTGCCGATTTGGGGGCTCGCCATGGCGCTTTTCACCGTGGTGTGGATCAGTATCAGGTGGCTATGGAACATGTTCCACGCCCGCATGCTCCGGAGGCAGCGGTATGTCGTACTCGAGATGGATTTGGAGGATTTGGACGCCCACGGGGACCGTCAGAGGAGCAGGAGGGAATCACAGACAGCGTCACGAGACATCTGTAGGACCAGAGCGCAGGTCGGCTGGTTCGTCCTTTGGTGCGGATATATCGCTGTCGCGCTCTCTGGCATCTACATGCTTCGCACCTACGAACTGCCTATCGACCACCGTTTCAAAGCGGACGTGCAACTAGCGAATCGCTTGCCAAAGCGCGAGGGGTACGGGACGGGAGGTGTGTTGTACATGTCTAATTCAACATATGTTGTGATTGCACCTTGATTCGTCAATGCAGAAAAAATATACATCGCGGCGATGTTTTACAACAACGACAACCTGCTACCGTATTGGATCACGGAGGTGACGAAGGTGATCTACTACCTTGGGCCCGTGAGTCGTCCGTCCCTACCATTTTCTTGATTTAATACTATTACTTACCCCAAACCACTCCCTTACTTGCCTTGAAAGGACAACGTCTTCGTCTCCATTGTCGAGTCGTACAGCTCCGACACTACAGCAGACCTCCTGGAAGAGTTCGATCGGAAACTGGAGAAGATGGGTGTTTCGCGCCGAATTCGCACCCGCGACACGTCAATTGAGCGGCCAGCGTCGATGGACACCGCACCGCCGCGCATCCAGTACCTCGCGGCCGTGCGGAATTTGGTTATGGAACCGCTCGTGGCGCGCGGCGGCTACACGCGGGTGTTGTTCAGTAACGACGTGTTCATTGAGGCCGAGTCGATCGTTGAGCTGCTCGACACGAACGGCGGTGACTTTGACATGGCATGTGGCCTCGACCTTGCGTATTGGGGGTGCGTCGTCCTCTTATCCCCCTTCACCGCTTCGTGTGACATTTATTTCCTCATGACAGACTATACGACCAGTGGGTCATCCGCGACCGTCTCGGGCGCATTGCGTCTACGCTCTACCCATATTTCCTCGAGGACACCGGCTTCCGCGCGGTCATGGCCGATGAGCCCGCGCCCGTGTTCACTTGCTGGAACGGCATCACCGCTATCCGTGCGGACCCGTTCCTCCCCCCATCCCTGCGCAGCGGCAAACAGCTCTCGACCGCGCCTTTCCCAAATCCCCTCCCCTCAACGCATCCTTCGTACCCGAGACCGGAAGCCCTCTCGCCCGCCCTTACACCACCGCTGCGCTTCCGCCCCTCCGCTCCAGACGAATGTTTCTCCTCGGAGAGCTTCCTCCTCCCGTACGACCTGCGGCGGCAATTTGACCTCCAACACATCTATGTGAACCCGCGCGTGATAAATGGCTACTCATGGGTATTCTATGTCTGGTGGAAGTACGTCGCGCGGCACTGGGCGGTGCGGTGGTGGATCGAACAAGTGGAGCGCGGGAGGGGCGTGTTGGAGGCGAAGATGATATTGGGGGACCCGGCGAAGGTGTGGTTGTGGGACGGCGGGGAGTGTCATCCGGTGAGTCTTTTTTCTGTCTGGGTTATGCCAATTGCTAACGGCGGGATGTTAGTGGTGATGGATGCTGAACTTTACACGCGAGGGAATAGAGCTTGTACATGTGCGCAGAGAAGTATAATGCTGTAATCTAATCAAAGACTCGGGCCTTCTTCATCCACGCCACAGGCTCTGTATATGTATAATTACCGCCATACTGGCACGGTGCCGCCTTTCTTCAATTCATGGCCTCATGAAAGTGGGGTTTAAACTTTTCCGTGATCTCAATCCGGCAGCGATTCATGACCGGCTATGCAATCCACCAGAGAGTCCTTACGTCGTTCGGACTGCAGATAACCTTGGACATATATGTTTCTGGGGCGTCGTGCGTGTTACCTTGTGCAATATATTGGTGTTAGATAAAGCTTGTTCACATTTTCGGTCAATCAAATTATCCCCCGGCGAGGGTGATCTGGCTCGCCTGCTCCGCCATCCGAATGTTGAACTCCTGGACCACAAACGCTGCCACAACCTGTGGACATGCCTCCGAGCGCCACGTCCTCACATCTATCACGAGTATTGGCGCCGAATTCGCCGACGGGCTCTGCCAGTGGGCCACGGGCACCTCGAGGTCGCTCTCCCTGAATAGCTGAAGCCAAACTCAATCAGATGCAATCGTCCAGGGTACAGGGGATAAGGGGAGGGAAGGGAATCACAACGTACCGCGAGCCGATGAACTGGGTGGGTTTTGATTAAACACTTCCCTTGCGCAGTCTCGATGAGGTGTATCGGGCTGAATGAGAGTTTAAAAAAACGAGTTGTGATCAGTCCCGACATGGGAAACGGGTTGGGAAACTAGGGTAGGACGATAACTGCGTACGAGCCATCTGGGAGGCGCTGTTTTTGGATCCACTTGGTGAGGCGCACCTCCTTGTTGTCCCTGCTTGTGGGGAATGCGATGGTGTCGGGAAGCAGTGTTTTCCTCGAAATGCGCACGAGCACTTCGCCGCTCTCGGCACCGCTGATTTCGGTGACTGTGCTCTGAGGGTCTGTGGATATAGTATATACAGGCACGGCTTCGAGGAAGAGTGTCGCATTTTTCATGCTGTTGCGACTGAAGGCCAGAGAAACTGTGAGCGGTAGAGTGACGAGAGTGAGTTGGGAGTCCATCACAAGGTGGCCTTCTCTGTGAAGAGATGCCGCCTCCTTTTAAACCTTTATGAGAGGGCCGATCACGAAGAACGGAGATTATAACTGGTGTGGGTTACTCAGCCTTGCGTTTGTCTACCTGAGGCACACGATTTACACCCCAGCTTATTCATTCTGTCCCATGGCGCCGGATGAATACGTGAATGGTGATGATCAGCGATTACGGACGTGATAAGTAT
Organism: Mycena crocata; assembly: GCA_029281795.1. NCBI lineage: Eukaryota > Fungi > Basidiomycota > Agaricomycetes > Agaricales > Mycenaceae > Mycena > Mycena crocata. The sequence goes on from JARJCP010000065.1 coordinate 11,233, forward strand.
CCACTATGTACCGTTGTACTAAGACACGAGTCACAACGAGAAACCGGGACATGGCTCGTGTGGCCACTTCCGTGAGATGTGACCTCGCAATCTCAGCCTCCCCGGCCCAAGACTGTGGGTCAATGTAAAGTTCTTCACAACGGAACATGGAAGCTTTATCCCGTCGATGAAACGCGGAAGTTTCCTCTTTCCTTCTGATTATCAACCCCACCGCCCCGCATCAATAATTAGCACCTCATGAGTCTAGCCACCAGTTCGCACCGCACGGCAAAGATTATATGGACTACATTTTGAACCCTTTGGACATATAAGTACGTAGCTGTAGAAAGGCTTTGGGTTTTTTTCCCTCTTTCTTTTCAAGCGGTGGCCCATGAAGATGCACATCGGCCGCTAAAGCCACATGTTCCAGGATGCCGAGAGTTCGCACACCTGACCATATGACACATGTTCCCCGCGCCAACTGCCGCTAGGTTTCTGAGTGGAAAAAACAGTCTGCACAAGTTATTCATTGCCGGAGAAACCTCGGCATAATCGACTGAAGGGCCAGGAGAATATACCTTTTTGGTCATTGGGAGGTTCGGCCGTATCGGAACCCAAAACGGGCTTCGGCCGATGGCGCGTGCAGGACCGAGACATGCTTGCGAATCAAAGGGTGCATGTTCAAAGGTCAGCTTCGTTGTATCGAGACTTCCCTCGATCATTCATACTATCATATGCCGCTGAATCAACTTTTTTCTTTTCTTTTAAGTGTCGCTCTGAGCTCATGTGTCGCTGTTGGAATCAACGTACCATATTACCGAGCCATCGGCGTACATAGGGTTACATGTGTCTGTAAAATGAGGTCCCAGACAATCTAGAGGTTCCCACGAGAGTATTTACATTAGCACGGTACAGGAAGCGAAGCCATAAGTCATGGATCATAATTATAACATTACAGTAATGCATCACAGATTCCACCACCAATCCGACTCGCATGATTATTGACAATCGTATACGCAACGGAGGTTTGGAGGAGTTACATGATGAGTTCTACTGGGTGAGGAACAAGGAGAACATCCCTCAGACGTTCAGATCCGTCAAAGGGCCGAACTACGGCCGGGAACAACAGCGGCACAATTTGGATAGATTTCGAAACCAGATTCAAAGAAGACCGTGACGCATAACCGACACCACTGCCAAACATGTCATTTTATACGCGGAACACGATGCAGATTGCACGAAAGGTGTTGATATCACTAATAGAGATGGCAGAACATTGGCGTAACTTCGTGGCATACAGCGCAAACGGGGACCACAAATGGTCAATAAGAATCGTATGAATTAAGTTGCATCCGCGCCTGAAAGAATCGATTCAGTTCGAAGAAACACGGCTTGAATTGGGAACGCACATAAGAAGGTCATTCTTCGTCCTCTGACTCGTCTTCGTCCGAATCTGTATCCTCGTCGTCAGTGCTTTCTTCATCTTCATCGTCGCTAGGATCGTCGGCCACATATGCCACCCAAGAGGTTAACCTCTCATTGAATAAGAAGGTCGGAATGGATGGAAATGAAGCACGGTAAGCCGCCTTCGGAATGAACCTGGCTCCGGTGATGCGCACCCTTTGTAGGTTGCAGCCGCTTTTCGAAATGAACGAGGCGAGGAAAGTGACAGGGTCCTCATGAAGGCACTCTTCTGCAACCTGAAGCTCGCGGAGAGCCGGAGCAACTATGCTGCTGATATACTGCGTGGCTGGATTATCCTGCGGGACAGGTCGTATCAAGGCCAGTGATTCCAATCGGGACAGTGTTACATCCACTAGGTGATTGGTACCCTCTTCGAGGTGGATGGCCAAGACGCATTTGACGAGGTCAGGAGTCTGTTGTAGGATGGGTGTGCATTCGGAAACCGAGACACGTTGTAAAGTGAGGGACGTCAACTGCACCCAAGGTAAGTTGGAATTGGGAATAGCAAAACAGCCGAGGTTGACGGTCTGCAGCAATGGCGCCGTGTCGAATAGAAGAGGAGAGTAGGGTGGGGCCGCAAGTGCCATCTCCAGTTGACGTAGCAACGGGGTTGGACCTACCAACAAGGGCAATGTATCGGCTGGAATCCAATTCAACGCCAAGTATTCCCACCGCGCGCGGGAAGTAACCACTACATCCATGAGTTCGTGAACAGAGTCCGTGTCACTGTGCTCCATTTGGATGGAGACAGGACAAGCGCCAGATCTGGTTAGCCACAGTTTCAAAAGAGCGGCTTTTTTCTCGCCCTGGTCGATATCGGGATTACCAAACGTCAGCGAGATAGCTCGCCATAGAGCAGGTGTGGCATGGGCAATTTTTCTCCATTTCCGACAGATGTGTGTCAAGAGAGTCGGCGAGCGACGCCCAATCGTCGGCGGGCAAAGCGGATACGGCGGAAGAAAGTGAATGAAGATTTCGGAAGTGATTTCGTTTGGCAGGGTTAAAATTGGGTATTTGTACTCGCTGATCCGCGCTCGAATTGAGGCTCTCTCTCGTTCCAATTCGCGAATCAGTTCGTCTATTTGGCCCAGCCGCGCACGATCTGCTGCAAGCACAGATCCAGGCATCTCGTTGTCGGTGCTGTGGGTGGGAGTCAGTCCAAAATTGAGTTCTTGAATGCTTACCTACGAGTTCCTTTGTCCCTTGCGAGAGGCCAATCCGACGCAGATGATGGTAGATTCCAGAAGGAAAAACACGAATCTCTCACAAGGGACACGTAAGCATGTGATCCGCCTCGGCCGGGCTCGGAGTCGGATCCGAATGTCTCCGCGTTCGTGTGAATGCCGCAGTGCACTGCCGATCTGATGTCAGAATGAATCGGATGAATGGCCCAAGTTTCTGTAGTAAGCAAGTAAGCATTGAGCAAGATAAGCCATGATGAGCCTTTTGGTGGCGTGCGAGATCAACGAGAGCAACGTTGAGAGCTGCTCCTAGACTGCCCACGGATCCCTCAACCTGAAGAAGGTACCAATCAATACCAATTCGACGATGGAAATTAAGATACGAGCCCAGGTGTTTGACATTACATCGAAGTGCATTGAAATAGCATTCCAGTCGCCTCTGAGTTCTCACTAATGGAGCTTCAGCTTCCATTTAATTTCGCAAGCGCATGCTCGGGTCCTTAGCGCTTCCGCTCCGCTAGCCAGTTTCCGCACGCCGTCAGCGAGTGGTCAGCGATTGCTTATCACTCGCGCCGCACCATAAAATCAACAATTGGACCCACTTGAAGGGACCGAGACACCCGGTAACAGGCCCTAACACCGCCGAGAATTGAATCCGGCAACGCCGTAATCTGCGTGGGTCAGGTATTTAAACGCCATTTGTGGGCGCGGTGGGTAGTGTAAGATTAGCCAGTAACTTACTTTTTTGCTGTCGCCACCGCCAGTGACTCGGAGTCAATCAATTGACTTCGCCAATTTATGAGCACCTTTCAGTTGATCGAAATCTAATATTGGTGGGCACGTTCAATTTTCAGAGGTCCGTGAAACATTGACGGAGAGTTACAGTTGAGCGACTCCCGGCGACGGGCATGTTGACACATGTCGTGTTCCATGTAAGAGTTGTTGTCAAGCGGTCCAGACTCGGTTGCCGAGCACTTGGTAATTTGATCCGCAGAATGTTGGCATCGATGCGGGATGACAGCCGCCGCCTCAACGATTGGGGAGCCAGCGCTAAATTTGCCGGTGGAGAAGCATTAGAGGCATTGCAAAATATAGAATTACTTCTCGGTTTGGACTTCTGAACTGAGAAGTGAGATGAAATCTTCTTCCGCACCCCTATACACGAAGTACTGGTAGCTGCTGAACATGTTGGAGGAAGGGGAAACATTTAAGTAACCATGGTATTTGGACCGCGCGAGTATAATAAATCCCCTATTCGTTGGGACATCTGACTTTTTTTCGCTGGACTTGTACTCATTGTTGAGCGCTCAAGGCGCTTAAGCGGCGGTCAAGCCGTTGTTTGATGGCAACAAAGTCGCATAATTGAAGGTCTCCGTCTCTTTCCCACCCTTCATCTTTTGCTTCTCACGTCGATGGCCGCCGATTTTGGCTCCGCCGACGGTGATGTATCCACCCCAACTCAAAAAGCTTCACGTACTGAAACCGTCTGCGGCGCAACCTTGCCTCCTCAAGGTAACCCGGTGCCTGTATCAGCTGCTAAGCTTAACTTTAGCCAGCGGAATCAATCTACTGCTGGTGTTCTAGAACACCCGCCATCTCCTCATCTGCTCGTATCGCGGATCCCTCCCCACGTTTCGGCTACGCTCTGCTGTCCATTCTGGCTCCGCGGGTCCATCTGGTACCCACTTGGGCATCCCCCACATGGTCGACATCAAAGAAATATCATCCGGTAATCGGTATATATAGCAGCGGTGGCTGAGGAAAGGTAAAACTCCACATTGTGCCCACGCCGAGAGTTCTGAGCTTCCTTCCCTCCAGTGCCTCGCTTCTATTCCATTCCACCTCGCTCTATCGTCTACGCCCATGTCGTCCTCTCGCCTACACATCCCCACCGCACGTCCTTCGAGCTCCAAAACCCCACAGACAGGATCGGCGAAACCATGGGTAGAGCCAGCCGCACTCCCGGACGACTACGCCGTCAATGTCTCTGCCATCGGCGGCAGCGCACCGAGCTACATCAAGCAGCTCGTATGCAACACATTTTACGCATATGGCGTTGGTGACCACGACGCCTTCGGTTACGCCGTCGGCCGCTCGACGCAGTTTGTTGAGATGAGTGTCGAGGAGTGCAGGGAACGAGCGGGGAGAGTGGAGGCCACGACGGTCGCGGAGGTTGCGGTGACTAAGCGTGCGTGAACCTCTTCCATTGCAAGGCTTCGAGTTCTGATCTGAAAGATATTTTCACTAGACATGCTGAATGGAGCGGGAATGCTGCACGGCGGCTGCGTGACTTATCTGATTGACAAGTACGTCTCTATTCAATTCTGCACTATTCTTGCGTCCGGCAATGGGCATGTTGTATCCGGCAACTCAGCCGTTTTCGAGGGGCAGAGGTATTAACCTTGTCCATATTGCGTCCTTATCTTCCGGGGTGAATTCCGGTTGTACAAAGTACTGATTTCCATTGCTCCTTAGCTGCGCCAGTACTCCTCTGGTCGTCCTCGGGCTGTTCCAAAACATGAACGGCGTCGGCGTCACCCAGTCAATGAACGTTCTCTTCCATGCCCCGGCCCCAGTGTGAATTCCTTTATTTTATTCTTGTCGGCATTTATTGTCTTCAGCTGACATTTTTTACAGAGGAAGCCTGCTCCGTATAACTAGCACATCAATCTCGATGGGCGGGCGCGTTATGGCTGCACGATGCGAGGTGAGTTGAATGCATTTTTCTGTTCAATGTTTGCATTTCTCCCCTCCATGGTGTTCGCTCTTTTTTCTAGTTGCTCAAGTAGCTTAACTCCCCTTGTTGAGCTCCACCTCCCTTCGAGTTTGGGCCTGGGCAGTGATTCGCGTACTATCCATTCATCTCGAGTGCGGTTCCTTCTGTCCCGACCGATGCCGGCCTTTTCGTGGCGTTCATTTCGCCATCGATTCATTCATGATCCGCCTTCATTTCCTCCTGATATGATCCCCATCGCCCCCGTCATCCCCCGTCTTTCCCCCCGGATTTTTCTCGTTGCGCTCCCAGCGATGCACGCCCACTAATCCATTTCACAGATCGTTGACAAGTCCACCGGCCGCGTCGTTGCATCCGCGTTCCTCAACAAGATGCAGCCGCAGTCCGCGAAGCTGTGATTACCATCGTCCAATTATCGCGTTGTTTTCACCGAGACTTCGCCTGTGGGTCTGGCCAGTGGCTCCAAGTAGGGGAGAGTCTGATGCGGGACTGCGGAGGGGAAGAGTTAGGATTCCTGGGGAGGTCTGCTGACTTGCGTTTTCAACCTGACATAGATCTCTTGCGGAAAACCCCGGAGCGGCTTTGAATTGGGGTGGATAAAACGGAGCTGCATGAATTGGATTGGACTACTGTAATTGTATCCTCATGTACACCGTGTATATTACAAGATACGGAAAAGATTGATAGCTGGACGTATGAATGAACGGATACCGCAATTATCCAAGGCCATCCGTGACAAGTTGAATCTGGGAAGAGAATATACTCCGCTCTGCTCCCATATTCTTTGGGGCCCTTAACGACAGGGGAACGGAGGAACAACGCTACTACACATGGTCTCATCCTCAGCAAGATTCGCCTACATCGAGGTACCACCCCGGTCAAAAATTAGATATTGCATTATTCTACGTCGTCTATCAGCTAAAAACCCGTGATCCAAGAGGTCCTCGAACCTACAAGACCCCGGTCCGGGACAATGCGGGCATTACTTGAACCTCGAAATCAACCAAAGATACAACGATACCGACAACAGGATCTGGACTAGACAATGCATTATACTTCTACGTAAAGGTCCGAAAGTGGTTTAATATCGAGGATGCTCGTATTATTGTTTAGACGAGGTGGATTCACCGGCTGCGTCCCCGACATACCTGTGATCCTCAGCTGAGCATCCCGTTTGAAGACCTTCCGACGGATCCAGGTGACCACGATAGTCCTTCCTTGCTTCTTCCCCAAACCCGAACATCGCGAAGAATAGCAGGCTGCTGATCGGAACGAACCACCATAATATATATAATGTCGCAGGTCTGAAGCCGTGGATTCCGCCAGATTGTACTCGCCAACAAAGGAGAAGTCTGCATGAACAAAGTCCCAGTCTTCCCAAGGCAGTAGGCCCCATTGTAACCCCTCGCTGGTGAGATTCACTGTCCGAGCTGGAACATTCCATGCGCCGGTGAAAATTGCCATGATAAGTCGAATATAATGCGACAGGCTGAGAAACGACTGGAACTCCCTCAGCGCGCCTTGAAAAGCAGCGTGCCGCCGACAGAGTTGGGTCACTGCCATACCGCAATACAGGAGTGCCAATGCAGCTAAAAGAGTTTCCGGAACATCGAGAATGAGGATAGATATACAGATTGCGGGCGAGCAGCCAAGATCTTGTATAAAGTCGAAACGATGCGCTTGCACGATGAAGTCTTTGTCGTAGTATTGATACAGTGGTTGGTGATTGCATAAATTGGAGAGAAAACGTACGAAGAACGCTGATTATCACCAGGAGTTCCCAGCAAAGAAGCATCTCTAGTGAGCGAAGGCCCCGTCCACGCGGGGACAACCCGCCCCCTGACGCCATGGAATTCAGCTGGCTCGCAATGGCGAAAGAGCACCCAGGAAGGGCTTGAACGTCACTTCCAATCTTGATTTTAGTGGCTATAAAGAAGTTCAGACACGGGTTTCCGATGAGAGACGAAGCACACCAATGTCGCACCACACAGGCACAGCGATCGTTGTGTTTCCCTTCCAATTCCCTTCCATATGACAGCATTGACTCCCTGAATTAGATTGCGGACAGCCAGTCAAATGATAAGAGAGAGTGTGACGATATTGCCCACCCTCCAGGGTGGGGTGAGGTGGAAAGCACCAGAAAGCAAGCAATGAAAGGCGCTACCGGCAATGCACTGGGCATCGTAAAGTGCTCGGAGGGGCGGTGGAATGGGGACATCACTGGCCTCATTGCTCTTCTTCCCCCTTTTGAGTGAATTTACATGTGGTCCATCTCGAGATCTGCCAGGTAGGCAACCGTCAACCGGTTCTCCCGTTGTTGATAATTATCGAGGAGGTGTCCCTTGAATGGTACTGGGTCTGAACACGTTGAAACTTGAAAGACTTGGCTTTCTGTTGACTATCTGACCGTCCAGCATGAAAAAGCAAACAACTGCCTGTCTGCGTCCATCTGCCATCCTATAATAGCGCTATATCAGAGCCATCGAATACTGTGTTTTACTCTGTTTTGTTGATATGGAAATGTTGTCCTAGAGATCCTTGACGTCGCTCCCTTGATCATCCGATATATCTGCGAGGCATCTGTCAGTCTCTGCGAAGTTCTGCGTCCCTAAACTTGGCCCATGGTTTGGCTCGTTTGAGGGTCGGAAAATGAGTAGATGCGGGGTTTACTTTTTAGGACGAGGTATCTATAATTATCTTGTTTATCTTACACGGAAGGAACCAATGCGACGATATCTGTCTGCCGGTATGAATTTCTTCACATGCTCTAGGGCCAACTGTCAACAAGCGAATAGGATCACCGCGAAAACAGGTACATACACTCTACTGCATAAACGCTCAACTGCGTTCCTCCTTGCGGGTGGCCAGGAAGTCGGGGAGCAGATCCTGAACTTGCTTCCAAACCCGGAGAGCGTCAGACCTCGTCGGCCCTACCAATGCCGGGTAGAGGAACGGGAGATTGATCGTCCGCACATGGGGGAAAATATCGGATAGGAAGCGTGTCACGGCACCGAGGTTCGAGATTGGCGACTGCGCGATGCAGAGATGCGTGAGCCGCGATATAGATGGAGAGGGGGTCCTGATGAGTGGGGGAAGAATGGTGGCGTCGAGAGTAAGTGTCAGTGACTGCAAATGCGGGCAATGTAGTGCAAGTGAGTGTAAAGATGCAAGAGTATGGCACATATAGTGTGCAAAAATTAAACACTTACATCCCACCACTGAACACAGGGTTTTTGCTTGCAACCTGCCGTTTTTCCAAGTTCGCTGACATCTTACCTGAAGCAATTACATCTGGTGACTAGTCACATACAACCTGTCCTTATTTCCTGCAAGCCCTCTAACTTGTTTGAATTCTCTTGAAGATTCTGGGCCGGATCGCAACATTGATGGCAACAATAGTGCCGAAATCCATACACGGAAACCGGGTTGTTCTTTGAGTGTGCCCCACAAAAATGTTCTGAATGCATTAGAAACCATCCTACAAGCATAGTTCAAGCTCTTGGAATGGACACTTTCCAAAGAAAGGATGGTAATAAAACTGTTGAGTATCATCTGAAATAGACTACAGACTTTGGCCTTGTTACTCCAGGCAATCACGACAATACCCATACCAAGTGCAGGACATTCAATACTTGTTTCCAATTTGAAAACTGCCCATCCGATGAGGCACAGAATCCGCAAAAATGAGTTATTTCCGGATTACTCTGTTTCGCTCGATATAGTAATGAAGCCGGGCTGATGCAATCATCTCCGGCAATCAATGTTGAAGAAGTGAGTGTTTTGGCAGATGTAAGTGAACCACGCAAGATGCAAGCAACATGGGAGGATGTAAGTAGAGATTTTCCATGTTCACTTGTCTGTCGCTCTGGAAACGGCTTGTAAGTTGCAGTCAAAAACCCTGTAAAATATGCTGAATTTTTGCACAATATATCGCCCATACAAGAGTCAGGCGCAACGGCGAGGGCCAGGTTTGGGACGGGCGGTCTATATGCAGCGTAAGAGTCGTGAGGTGTGGCCATGCGCATGCAGCCTTGGCGAGAGTGCTGTCGCACATGTCGAATTCTCCTGCCGATCTGATGGATACTGTTCTGAGGTCCGCAAAACAAAACAAGAGTGGCAATAACGAGTCGTCGATGGCATGAGGATGGACCTGTCCTCCTTGGTGCTCGAACGAGAGGTCATGGAGTGACACATGCGAGCATGATTCGGTGACGGCAGTGTAGAGTTGAGTCATTTTCGCCGCAGAAGAAACGTCCCGGACGAAAAGTTCGAGTGACTACAAGGGAAGCGGAGAGCACCTCCGCAAGAATTGAATGAGGGGCTCGAAATCCCCGCCACGTATGATGAGATTTCGGAGGTTCTGGAAGATGGGGTGATTCGCGTCGGCGGGAGGGTACGGTCCATCGGGGAGGTTCTCCATACATAAGTATGTGAGAGATCTGAGCTGCCCAATATGCTGCAGTGCAGCTTGATTCAGACGAGGAAGCGTCAGGCACTTGACGCTCTGCAGCGAAAGCAAAAAACTGGACGTCGCCAGTGTACTGAACACGTCCCCAAAACCGTAGTCAATATTGATGTCCACTTCGCTCAATTGGGGGCAGGTCCGCGCGAGAGTGGATAATAAGGAAGAGTTGAAGATGGAAGGATGATATTCGAAGCTGAGAGTTGACAATGTGGGAGCCAGGAAAAGACGAATGTATCTGAAGTCGGTTTCAGAATTCGACGACCACGACAGGCTTCTGAGGCCGGGGAAGATACAGCCACATGAAAAAGCCATCTCCAGGACTGTAAATATTTCTGAAAGCTGAGGAATAAACTCAAATTCGCATTTCTTCACGCGACCAAAGTATAGGTGACTTCGCTCCCAGTCGCTGGGTGTAATTGCCCGCATGAAGGGCTTGAAAGATCGTTAGATACACTGTCAAATGAAAGGCAAGAATGAGCACACCAAGGCGTGTTCAGAAGATAAATCCGGACGGGTATTGAAGAGATCATCGGGAATGCACCCCAGCAACAGTATTATACTGTCCTGAGTCCTCCAGAGGATGTCAAGAGCGGGATTCTGGAAGGTTTTACAAGTGGCTGCAAGTGCTGCGAGTGCTCCGCCCACAGGGAGTTCACAGCAAACTGCCTCCACAACCTCGAGGATTGTTAAAGCACGATGCATGGCAAGGCTGAAGAAAAAGATGATTGATTTGGTATCCATCAACGGAGTTACAAAGTCGGGCTCTCCCGGTCCGGCGCTGAAACACTGCCTTTTACCTATTTTTTTTTTCTCAAGAAAATGCAGTTGCTTCCCAGTGTAAAGTTCCTGCACCAGTTTGAAGCAAGCCGAGTCTTAGAAATATATTCCTTGCGACCCCCGTTTCCATTCCTTGAGTTTCGGATCCTCGAAAAGGCTCGAATTGCATTCTTTCTCAGGGAAGCAATCAGACGCCGTTTCAGACCAGAACTTAAGTTGGTAAATACCTCTGCCACTTGAAACATTGCCTCGATATTCCTTCCGCGGCACTACAAGTTGCCCCGAGCTGAATGTTCAGGTCAAAATTATGATGTTGAGCTCGAAAGTTTCGACAGGTGTAATTATCTGCTAAACCAAACGGTTGCTTCCCTCCCTATTGCAGAACAAATACTATGAATGAATGATGCCACAATTGAGATTTCATTCCTCGTCATCTCCCACAGCGTGAGGAGGTGGATGTTCCAACACACTCTGCCTTCCGTCAATCCTCGCCAACCACTGGCCCAATACCTGACCGGAAAGCGGCAAATAGGCCGTGGAAAAGTTGGCATAGTGTCCTACGTCGGAGGCGAGCATTGGGTCCTCCTCCTCCGCGGTACTCATGATTTCCTCTGAGATGTCCACCGTGACGAACATGACCGCCTTGATCTGGGGGTTCTCGCACAACGTCGCGACCGCCGGTATCGTCCATCGGTCGGCGGCGTAGGTAACATAAGCGAGGTTGCCGCAATGCGCCGTGGATGGAAGCACGAGCTTGCCCCAGCTACGCCAGAGGTTTGGATTGAAGCGATCTGGCGGCGCATACACAGTGAGGTCTTTTCGCTCGTCGGGATGTTGTAATGGGTCCAATGTGGGAGGAGGTACTGATTGTGCTCTGTCCCAGAAGAGATAGAGGCTTTGAATGGGTAGGGCTCCATATGGGCGATATATTGTGCAAAAATTCAGCATATTTTACAGGGTTTTTGACCACAACTTACAAGCCGTTTCCGGAGCGACAGACAAGTGAACGTGGAAAATCTCTACTTACATCCTCCCATGTTGCTTGCATCTTGCGTACATCTGCCTCAACATTGATTGCCGGAGATGATTGCATCAGCCCGGCTTCATTACTATATCGAGCGAAACACAGTAATCCGGAAATAACTCATTTTTGCGGATTCTGTGCCTCATCGGATGGGCAGTTTTCAAATTGGAAGCAAGTGTTGAATGTCCTGCACCTGGTACGGGTATTGTCGTGATTGCCTGGAGTAACAAGGCCGAAGTCTGTAGTCTATTTCAGATGATACTCTACAGTTTTATTACCATCCTTGCTTTGGAAAGCGTCCATACCAAGAGCTTAAACTATGCTTGCAGGATGGTTTCTAATGCATTCAGAACGTTTCTGTGGGGCACACTTGGAGAACAACCCAGTTTCCGTTTATGGATTTCGGCACTAAGTATTGTTGCCATCAATGTTGCGATCAGGCCCAGAATCTTCAAGAAAATTCAACCAAGTTAGAGGGCTTGCAGGAGATAAAGGACAGGTTGTATGTGTCACCAGATGTAATTGCTTCAGGCAAGATGTCAGCTAACTTGGAAAAACGGCAGGTTGCAAGCAAAAAACCCTGTGTTCAGCGGTGGAATGTCAGTGTTTATTTTTTGCACACTATATGTGCCATAGCTCCACATTCGCGAGGAAATTGTGCCCAAATGTTCCACCCTACGGCAAGATGTACAACTTGGTTGGAGGCTTCTAGAAGCTGTTGAATAAGCAGGCTCTCTTCGTCCGAGGGGTGGACTCGAGCCAAGTCGTCGAACAACGACGGTGCGAAAGGTAAAAGGTCTCGTCCTGTCCACGCTGTCAAAAATGGACCGAAAAGGGAAGCACGGACGCACCATGCGTGAAATCTCGAGGCCACGAGAGCCATTGTCTTGCACATCTCCCTGGAATCTTTCAGGAGCGTAAGATTTATTGCTCGTTCTATGTCCTCTGGAAATCGGGAATCTGGGATGGGAATTGGGCGGACGATGTCGGAACTCATGATAGAGGGATCTGGGGCAGACAAGAAGTGGAAGTGCAAGGTGATATTCAAGTATCGTTGGCGAACGTGGTGGATGTAAGAACAGGGTGAGGAGCTGACGTCAACCTTAGACACCGTTTCTGTTGCGATGCGAACTGGAACCGAGGTCCGACGCGGCTACGCCACTCCAAAGATAGCCATCTGGTGACGGTTAGATCGTCTGTCAACGGGGAAACAAGTTAGAAATGCAGAATGCAGTGGCGGAATTCCGAGAATGGATGTGCAACTCTACAGTATCCATCGGGGCTTCTCGTACCGGTAGCATGCATCACTAGTTGGTGGCTGAAGACTCCGATCAAAAGGCTCAAAGGCCGTTAGTTGCTAGTTCAACCCTCCGCTGACAAAACTTGCAGATTGCAACCCGTCGATGGATATCTACGTACGCCCCTAGTCATCCATAACATCTTACTATGCGGTGGGACCAAAGTTTAACCACAAACCCTCTCAACAGCGCTCATTGTAAGGGAACCGCAACATACCCACACTGCTCTGTCCCATGCGTCCACCGACACATGTCATGTACACGGAAGGATAAAGGCTATTTGGGCCGAATTGTAACAGATCTGCGACAAAGTGGACAACCCGTCCATGATCGCTGATCCAGACATATTGAACCCGGAGATCCCAGATCAACATGACCCCGTTCAATTGGGCTGATCGCACATAACAATGTCGGTGCGTCGTCTTTGTACCTTGTGCAGCACATCTTTTCATCCTTCATCTTCTTCCTTGATCCATCCAAGGGTAACTTAGTTACTAAGATGCTTGCAAAAAAAAAAAACCATGCTGACATGCTGTACATTTATTAAATTATGAATACCAGCATTGCCTTGCCATGGAAAGGCGTACTTGGAAGGAACTCTGCATCCCCTTCAGTCCGCCCTCTACTGTGTTTCAATTGGTATGTCGGATTGCTACAGCCACAGAATTGACCAGATTGATTGTTGGATGAATGCTGAACCTATAAAATGATTTGTGTCTGTATCAGCTAGTATCCTCAGTGCACGTCACTCATACTTCCAGTGCAGGTCATTCTCAGCCACAGCTATTCCTTCTCAACATTCATCCGTCATGAAGCTCTCCATCTTCCTTATCGTTCTGCCCACTTTTTCAGGTCTGGCCGAGTCGTTTGCTCTGCCGCCATCAAAAATTCCTCCAACAACGCCGGCGAAAATTCCTCCCACACCGGTGAAGAGCACTCCAGTTATCGTGAGTGCACCACATTCTTTGTCGTCAAAAGACATCTCAGTAAAGTCATTATCTGTTGTAGGTGCTTCCAAAGAGCACTTCAGCGAAACCTAGCAGTGCTAAACCCACCGCGTCCTCCTCGAAATCGAATCCAGCGTATCACCGCCGAGCTCATCCTTGAAACCCATCTCTTCGCCGGCGTCGATCCTTTCTAGCTTAGTCCCTCTGCCATCTGCTTCCGGGACCAGTTCCCTCTCCGTGAGCCGGAGCTCATCAGCCAGCATCATATTGAGTTTATCTGCCAGTTCATCTTCGACCCAATCTTCTGTATCCGTTTCCTCGGGCAGCATTTTGTCAATTTTGCCATCTCAATTGTCCGCTGTATCTAGTTCAGCGACGCCCTCATCGTCTACTTCCGGCTCTACCCTCGGGAGCGTATCAAATTCCGCTTTCAGTTCACTGTCTCCCCCATCCTCTGCCTCTTTGGGTGGCAGTCTGTCAGCTTCCCCATCTTCGATCATCCCAGTCATCAGGAGTGCTTGGTTCAGGTCTCCTGTCATCCGCTAGTAGCCTGTCAGTTTCCCCATCCCAGTCCTTAGCTGCACCTGTCTCTGGTGTTCCCTCATCCTCTATTCTCGCCTCTGGCAGGGGGAGTGTGTTGAGTTCTCCATCTCAATCCTCGGGAACGTCTGATGGAATTTTCCCGCCATCAGCTTCTGCCTCCGATCCTGGCTCCTCCAGCACTGCTTCTGCTTCATCGAGCGCCAATTTGTCGAGTGCCCCATCCCCTTCTGGATCACTGTCATCTATTGTGTCCGCCTCAGAATCTATCTTTTCCAGTGGCATCTCATCAAGTGCGACTGTATCGAGTTCTGCTGCATCCCCATCGGTAACCACATAAACTACGTTTAATTTGTTCACAAGATTGATTTCATCCCAGGCATCACTCAACACAATATCGTGCACGTTCAACCCAGGCCCAAAAAGACGCACCTCGTCAAAGTTCCGAGCTCTCTTCGGACGAGATACCACTACACAATATCATGTGACTTGCAGAAACTCCGCTATCAGGAGCAAAATGGAGGCAAAAACATTTGTCATGAAGACCGAGAGGATTTGGCCCAAGGAGTTTAGTTGGACTGGTGCGTTCCTGCTGCTTAACATTGTTCAACCAAATTCTCATCTAGATCCCTGCGCAGGACCGTTTTACATCACGCCGAATGAAATCACTGCTCAACTCTTCGGCGCTATATTTCTTGATTGTACGAATGAGGGAGGAGTCGTAATCATTGGTTCGTCCAAGCTTGGTTTGCTTCCCTCCCGAGCATACTCAGAAGGTGTTTTCTGCAGAATTGCAATTTGACACCACCGACCTAATGTACGTGAAATATGGCTCCGACGACCTCTATATTTAACTCCAACTGTCTCCTTAGTCCTAAGGACGCTGGTACCGCAACAGCTGCAGCAAGCGTATGTACCTGGCCTATTTCTTTCCTCTCAGCCTTCGCTGAATTGAAGATGAGTACTGCACAACAAGATTGGTAATGGTATCAGGAAGTTCCTCAGAATCCCAAACGAGCTCGACCCAGTCACGACAAAACCCAAGCTGCAGGCACTCCCGTTACAGGAACAGCTGGCCCAAGTTGAGGCAAAGGAGCCTCCAAGCGGAAACACCGGGATCCCAATCAAGGACATGATTTTTGATCCTAAGAAGAAGGATAATGATGCAGCTTGGCAGGCCTACAAGGATTTCAAGACCGTCGACTACGTCACAGCGGCAGCACCCTACCCACAATCACAACAAGGTCGGATAGCGGACGCCCAGGACCCTACCTACCTACCTGGCAAAACCGTTTCGAAAAGAGTCAAGAAATGAAATGCGAAGGATTCCAGGTCCGGAAACAATAGCATCCACCGTAATTAAGAGTTCAACTTGTGTCACATGACCGCGATTCGAACTCCGGCCCGGTGGTCCGATCGGCCGTTGCTCTACTCTGTTGCTCTGAGGTTCTTGCTCTGTTCTCCAAGTTAACTCACAAATGCGTACTCTATACCGGAAAACTCTTGCCGCTCTTCTCATAGTGTCTCCCGACCAAACTTCCTGACCTCGCCCGGGTCTCCTTTTGCAGGCCCCTCGTGATTTTATACTGTACTATTAAGTTCAATTCGACACCGGGTGTGACCCGTGACGATTTGAACCAAATTCGACATCCGACAACCGGCCGTCGTGACAGTGACCGGCGGCCAAAATTCGACATTTCTCGACACGAAAACTCAAAAAAACAGCATTTCCAGGCGAACCCTTGGTGGTGTCACGGTGGACCAATTCGACAACAGGTCCTGGTGACCCGTGACACTGACCAGAATTCGACACCGACAAGGGTCCCTGTGACCCGTGACTGTCGAATTGAACTTAATAGTACAGTATTCGAGATTCGCCCAATGTCTTTGGCTTCTTGTTGGCGTCCATTTTTCAGTTGCTGCAAATTTCTACGCGAAGTCTTTTCAGCGTTGCATCCAATGAGTTAACTTATCTGCAGCAAACAAGGTTTGATCGGTGTCTTCAATCCCACCGCGCGTACAGACCCGCGTATGCATTCTGTGCGACAAACTAGGCTAGAACGGAGACTGATGTACTCTCCATTTCTGTGGCGCCTTGACTCCCTGCTCTGCTTAGGTTCTCCGCTCCGCAGCCAGTCCATTTGGTTGGCGGCTATCACCTAAAATAGCCCGAAACAGCCTAAAACCTGTTCCCCGTTATTCACCGCTTGGCAGTAGGTTGGAAACTGTGACGGCGAATTGGTATCAATACGTACTGCCCGTTGCCAACTCGTCATGTGCCCATTCATCTTCGTATATTTAAGGAGCCTAGAGTCAACCTAGAGTGCTCAGTAAACTCGGGCGTCCAGTACCATCGATAACTTCATCTTGACTTCATCTGCTGTTCCTTCTCACATTCGACCATGCAAGGACTCAAACGTATCCTCGTTGTTCTCATTCTGGCCGCCATTCCGGGCGTTCTGTCGAGCCCAGTGCCTGTAAGTTAAATCAATCAAAGGTGAGACTTGGGCAATATTGAACAACTCACCACAGGACACCTCTCCCCGATGGCCTCGTGCATACTGAGGTATGATTCAGTCATAAATAATGGCTGGTTTGTACTCATCTCGTTGCTGCGCAGTGGACGCGATGTGAGCGGCCAATGTCCGTGGTATAATTTTCGCGTACTAACGAGTGGGTGTAGGCACAACCCAAGATCTTCATACCGACTGCCCGGGAAGTGACGAGTAATCGAATTCTAAAACCCGTGGACAGTACGTATTGTTCAGCTAATTGACTGTTCCATTCACAGCCGGAGCTCAGAATATGCTGTCGGCTGAACTGTTGTGTAATCGGTAGTTGGCGTGCGTTGGGATGTAATTGAATGAATAAACTGGGCTGTTCTCAGAGGCGACTAGTTTGACGGATCAGCTGCAGGCGCCAAGCTGTGCCTCTAGGATCATGTTTCGTCCTTCAGCGATGAACTTGAAGTCCTCTGAACCAAAATGGATGAACGGCGGGATCAAATTCACACGAACAGATCAGTGATGCTATCAATGCTGACACGTTTTCATTCTTTGCTCCCTGCCTTGTCCTGCCACCACTTGATTCTCTTCCAGTAAGTACTCCGTTTCTTCGTCCCCAGCTGCTCTCCGACAGACCAACGATGGGCGGTCAATCTCATGCTAGTAGTAGGCGGCGTACACGATCGTGACTCATTGATCGCGGTCCTGCTTTTTGCCACGTTTTTTTAATGTTACATCCGGTCCAAGCTGGTCCAAGCGTGAAATATCGCGAATCTACCCGGCTCTGTCGGATATTTCTTCCATCGCTTCCCTCCACGTCCCATTCTCAAACCAGCATACTTCCGGCTTATACTTGGCCTCTCCGGCATACCTCTTTTCTGGGCCTCGGTGATCAATCTCACGGCAGTATTGGGTCGAGTCATCATCGATCGCATTGTTCACACGTGGAATCAAGGCAGGACAATGGGCAAATATACATCACCTCCAATAAATACGCCGCGCGTCGCTTGGCTGTCTCTTTGCGTTCCCATGTCGCTGTCCCGGGTCGCCCTCCCCAGTGAGCTCTGGGATGCCATTATCGACCATCTGCACAACGATGAAGCAGCCTTGTCCATCTGCGCTCTCGTGTGCCGCAACTGGGTACCCGCAAGTCGCTTCCACCGTTTCGAAGCGCTTGCCGTCTCCCGAAAATCCGGCCTCCGCGCCGTGCGCCTCAACGCGCTCCTCGCCAGCCCCCACGGGACCATTGTCCCCGCAGTGCGGACATTGAGCTTCCCCGATGCGCTCGCGGCCATCCAGATCCGCAACCCGCAAACCGGGCAAACGCACCTCAAAACCCTGTTCGCGCTCGTCCCGCACGCCGAGATGTTACAGCATGTGCGTTCCCTTGCGCTCTCTGATCTCCCCTGGCCGCTTCTTCGCGCGCTCAAAAATGTCGAGCAACTGACGCTGACGGGCCTCTGCGTCGGCCCGTGTCTACTCGACATCGCCACCGCCCTGCCACGACTCGCGCACCTTATGCTTCAGGATGTAACGGCCGTCCCGTTCCGTGGGTGGTGCCCGCCGCACAGCACGGTCAATTCTAGTGCTCTCGTGCCTTTACACACGATCACCATCCGGGGCTCATCCATTGCGTTCCTCGGGTGGCTATCCCTCGTTGCACCGCACACCAAAAATCTGTCCATCGACGTGCTCACCGCACGGGAGGTCGACTACCTCATTGGGTACGTCAGCGTGCTCGGATCTGCGCTAGAAGTTCTTGAGCTTGGGTTCTTTGGGAATACGCTCAGTGTGTTATCATCAGCTCATTCAAAGTATCCTGGCTCTGCTGACCATATACACTCACTCCAGACGAACTCCTACTCTCCAACCTGATAGCACCCTGCCCGCAGCTTAAGCTCCTCCGGTTGCAGTTTGCCACGGTGGAGGATGCCCAGCGCTTCTTCGCATTCGGAGGTGCGCTACTTTCGGGCGGCAGTTCTTCCTCCGACATGTGTCTCGAGCTAGTCGTGCCTGGAGTAACGTCGGGCAGCGACGCTCACACAGTCAATGTGCTCGAAACGGACGCACAAGCGCTCGATGCGCTCTGCGCCCACCTCACCCAACAGCAACAGGGACTCACGGCCGTGCGGTGGCTGCGCGGTTGACTGTTGCTCATTGCGACCCCACGCGAACCACACGGTACAAAACCAAAAAACATTAGGATCTCTCTGGGTCGTCGAGCGTTCCATTCCGATTCTGGTTCCGATTCGTCTTGTTCGAGATCACTTTCCTTCCTCCGATCCAAAAAAGGATTCACCTTCCTTCGACTCTCCAACCCAAACTCCGCTCCCTTCGACTCGACTAAAAAAACTTTCTTTCGATCAAGTCCCCTCCCTTCCCCGATATCGCATTGCTCGATGTTCGATGTTCGACCCTAGTTTATCTCTCATAGTCTCTGTCGCCGATCCGGTCCGCACACCCAGTACTATCTTATCATATCTTATAGCACGTTTAATGTTTATGCTCGTCGCGCGCGAAACAATAACTATTGAACTGGATTGATCGTTGCGCACATGTTGGTACTATGTATGCGACTGGGAATAATATATGTATGGACTCTGGAGGTAACAAGAACCGGAAATTGTCGCAAAAGGCCGATCTGGGAGATAACTAGGTACAGGCAAATATAAGCCTGGATAAGCCTGTAAGTTTTTTCGGGGGTGTATAGACTTTGGAATGGCGCTATCTTGGGTTATAACTTCTTACAGGGCTTATAAGGGGTACAGACAGTTATAACCACTCATAAGCAGTTATAAAGTAGTGGCCAGGAACTCGGCCAAAAGTATTCGCCTTTCTCATGCCTCTTTTCCGATTTCGTTGTCCTGCTTCAAGCTCTTCGACACCATTCAAATGTTATGGTCATGTAGTAGGTACTAAGCGCTTACATTGTTTCTGACTATTTAGATAAGACTCAGGGCAATTTAAATGTGTATACATGGGTGTCGAAATTTTGGGATGACATCAACAGAATAATGTACTGTGTTCGAGCCACCGGGTGGAGCTCCAGTTCGGCTCCACAGCTCTCGGCAAGCCCAAAAAAAGATTTTCAACCAGTGTTGAATCAGGAGTTGACGCCCGTTATTGCATTTTTGAGGTACGCAGGATGGTTAAAAACCCAGTGGAGGTCCCCATGGAGGGGGGCAGAATATGATACTCTTATAAGTACGTGTACCCCAGTTATACCCTGCTATAACCCGTCCATAAGCCTGTAAGCCTTCCTAACCCCTTATAGTCCAGATCGGCCTTTTGCGACAATCAGACCCGCTGTGAGTTCCAAAACACCCACCAGAGGTTTTCAAGCTGGTTCTGGCCGTCCAACGGGGCGTATGTATATTCGTTTCCAATTTTCGTGAGCTCATAAGTGCTATTGCACTGTCAAACATAAATTACATGTACCGAAAAACCTATGTTGGAGGCCCAGGGTAGGCAGGCGGGGAAATAACACCAATATGTTCTCGCAGCCTCGCCACCTCTTGAAGGAGCTCGTCACGCGATGGACCAGGGTCTTGGACTGGAATAGGCTCTTGTTGCGTACTGGCATCTGTTGCCGTCGCCGGGGGCTGCCAACGCATGACGACGGGTTGCTTTCGATCGGTTGAGACCGGTTGGGAAGATGTTGACCGAGTGGGCGCTGGAAAGCGGGAATGAGTCGACGATAAACTCAACTTGGTAGAGTTTTCTTACGGTTAGTGGATGCTGCCGCTGGAGCACTCGTCGCGGTGTCCACTACAGACCGATTTCGATTGCTTGAGAACGTTTGGGACGATGCTGATAGCGTCGGCGCTGCGAAGTGGGAATGAGATAATGCGTATCAAATAATTCTTAAAGATATTTTACCGTGAGTAGAAGCTGCAGTTGCAGCAGTTGGAGCAGTCGTCTCGGTGTCCTCCCACGGACGAAATTCGTCATGATCAGAGCGGCGATTCGCTGGAGGTGCGGCTGACAACAAAATGGGTGATGAGCGCTGAAAGAGAAGGACGAGGTGGAAATCACTCACCGGCGAGTGCGTTGCTGACTGGAGCAGCCAAAAATCGTGGCTCGTCCCGAAGGTCAAGGTCTGACTGCTGTCCCGGCGCGGCATATCCATTTCGGCGGCGGAGATACCACCAGGCCAGGAACGCCAATAGGATCAACACAATACCCCCGACAACACCTCCGGCGATAGCACCAACATTGCTATGATGTTTTGGTTGGCTAGCAGGATTGTTGAGTATAATCATTGTCGGACGGAAGCGTGGAAGGCGACTGACTTTTGGCCTCCGCTGCCTCCGCTTTGGGACGCCTGTGAGCTGGTCGGGGTGATCGATGCCGAACTGGATGTTGAGGATGGAATGGATAAGGATGGCAAGGAGCTAGTCGGCGGGGGCGATGGTCTTGATACAGGTGCGCTGCTCGCTCCCGACGAAGATGCGGGGAGGATCTGGATGCTGCCCTGCGCCAAAACAACGAAACCGTCGTCGCTGGAGAAAGCTATCCGGTGATTTCTGTTATGGGAAATCAGGTTGGCGGTCTCGTCAAATAACCGCGAAATCTTACCCTGGTACAAGATCGGGCAGAGTGACCGTAGCAGATCCACTCGCGGTCTCCAAATTAGTGATAACGGTATACGAGTCTGTTTGCTGTAGCTGTGATCCCAGAATGACTGTCAGTCGGCCGCGCACGACAAAGAGTAGATACAGTACGTACACTGTCGAGGGCATGATCGATATCAATCTGGAATGTCCTACGTAGTCAGAAACTCGCGTTATTGACTCCTCCAACCAAGTTGTACGGACAAACGCACGTCGGGTCGGTGCTAGAGATGTTGTTCCAGGTTATCGTTATAATGTCACCGGAGTGGCCTGAGGTCGGTCCTGTCATGGTCATCGGGAGGACACCTGGGATCGCCAGCCCCAGGACCACCGCAGTTAAACTGGAACCGGAAAAAGACATCAGACCAGCAAGCAACGGCTAGGATGAAGCAGAACGAACCAGTGTTTCTTCCTAACGCGGCACATACTTAGTGTGTGGAGGATTTGAGTGAGACGAGGTGGGTGCAAAGTGGCAACGACAAAGGCACTGCGGGAGTCGTCTGCAGCCGTAAGTCCTGCCATCCACATCGCATTCATGATGACATCAAGGAAAGATACCTAATGGGTTAAATTCAAGACTCCACAACTCTCATCACCCACTTTACTTCACCTATACAACTGTGTCGTATCCTCGGGGGATTCATTTGTAGAGTCTGAAATCCAGCGACAGTCGACTTACACTTGGAATATCTCGTCCAAGTCATCGTAGGTCATCGTTTGTCGCTGGCAAACTCGGCGCTTGTCCATAGGCGCCGAGGGGTATTTTCGTCCTGAAACACATACACCGAATAGTAGATTCTGGCAAAAAAAAAAAAGAATATTAAATGTCTCACGGTCTCACGATGACATTCTGAATCGCACGACATACAATAAGCGGCCAGGGAAGTAAAGCGGAGGCTACGATAATGCCGAGCTTTTTGGACATTGGACCCCTGCGTTACAAGAATTTTTTGTCGAGAAGACACGCTATATACCACTTCGGGTGGGCTTGGCATAATTGCGGTACCTGAACCTACCTCTACCTACCTCAACTCTCGGCTCTCTCGGCGGCGAATCATCGCACCTGACGAGATCCGCCGGCTAAGCGGATGTCTCGAGATAAGGCCGGCTGCCGTGTACACAAATGTGAACCAGACAAAAAGAGACATGAATTAGGCAAGACATCACGATACCCTACGATGCCCTACCCTCTCATTGTTTCCCACCCTCCCAGAGAAACAAAGAAAAAAAAAGAGAAAGGGCCATCATCGCTAGAAGAAGTCGTCTAAAGCCGTATAACCGATTGTGCGAAATCTCTCACGGTTCAATTGATCGGGCTGTTCCCTGCTGTTCTCCAGCCCTCTCCAGCCCATACTTCACAGAAAGTAAACTAGATATTGCGTGTTTGATAAATGCTATTCCTTGCATAAATTTCGATTAGCTCGTGGAAAAAATAGCCTGGCGTCGACGAACGTTATCTGATCAGGGGTTTTGCGCACCACCAGTACATAGGACGCGGTGTACGTAGGTACAGTGCCTGCTTGTTCCTTATAGGGACCTCTGCAGAATAATACCTCCTCCTCCTCCTCCAGCGCCCTCATCATCGCCGTCCATTAAGAACGTCAGGAGGCGGTGTTTGATTGAAGCTTGAAAGCCCATTTACGATACAGTTTGTCTGCTTTCTACCCCTGGCTATCTAACTTCGGGCGGGATTTTCGCCACCCGATGGGCAATAATACTGTGTCGACATACCTTCAAGTCATCGAAATTACCGGTAGCTTAAAAACCAATCCTGAGATGAAGGCGGATCGATGGGAAGTAGAAGGGGCGTCAAGATAGAGTGATCCTCGTACGTTATCTTCGCACATTGCAGGACTGAGCAGTAGTGTCGTATCAATGGCGCCGAAGAGGCTCCCTGTGTGAATACATATATCGTCGGTTCTCCTAGATTAAGCCATCCAGGTGCAGGCGAAGAGGATTAAAATTACAGCACGAAAGGAATATGCAGGTGAAAGCAGGATCCGACATGGAATTTTCACATCCACCATGTCCATAGTTCAATTGTTGCCCGACGAGATAAATTGCGCTGAGGCAAGACCATTTACGGTGAGGACTGGTGGACGGACTCTGTTGTTATCATCGCACCTTCTCTGGCATAGTTCTGAGGCATTCAAAAGCATTTCAACTCTCATTCCTTCCACGTCTTCTGTTCTACTTCGACCCCCATAATCGAAATATTCTGCGTTTGCGCCTGACCGTTCGCCAAGCACATTAAGTTGAAAAAGGTGCACAGCAAACTCAGCATCGAGAGTAAAAAGCACAAGCGGCCAGCATCTCAACTAGTTTTGAACTTGGGTGGACAATTCAGCTTCCTTGAGGTGCACAGGAAAATAGGCTACCGGGTAACCCGGTATAGTCACTAGCAAGATTTCGATCGGATTTATCCCATGAGTAATGTAATTTTGAGTCGTAGGTACTGAGGAAAGGCTTTCGGTACGACGTGAAGGTAGGTCAGATATCATGTGCGTTCTGGGCATGGAACATCCGGAGTAGATGGGAAAAATTGGGGCAACGAAGTTGTGAAAAAGTGAATGTGAGAGGGTATGTGAGCGGGAAAGGGTATGAAAAAACCAGAAGGGAAAATCTAAAAAAAAGCCGAGAGTATAACTATAGGACGTGGAGCCGCCAGGTATCCGGCGCCATAGTAGCGGAAAGTCCGCGGAATTTTGTGTATCCCATCAGGAAGTCGACACGCTTGACACCCTGCCTTTTCTCCTCTGCATAGCCGCGACGGCTCTGGAGGCGCGTGTACCGGTGCACATAGGCCGCCGTTACGCGGCGCATGAGTTTGTGGCTGCCGAGAGCGCAGAATTCGTCGGGCGTGATGTTGACGCGTGGGGAGAAGTGTAGAGTGTTAAGCACGTCCGAGACGGTGATGTAGTGCGCGTTGGACGCGCTGACAGTAATCGCCCAGGGAAGATGGGGCATTACGATGGAGATGGTGAGCGTGAGTGGATAGACGGCTGGTTCGAGGAAATGTGGGGATGCAGCCCCACGATAGTTGGTGGAGATGAGCGAAGGGTCCATTGAGAAATCATAATTCAGCATGGGAGCGTCGGAGGATGCAAGCAGCTGGTGGACGCGTCCATTCGCTAGGGACGCGCCTGGGTAGGGCCGGCACGGTGCATACTGGGTGGTACCAGGCGGGTTCGCATGGTGCGTGGGTGGTTGGAATGGCCCAGAGGCCGATGATGAGTGGAAGCTGTTTTCTGCGGAGAACCGGACGTGGCGTCCTGGCATGTACCGCGATCGAGAGAAGAGTTGGCCCAGCGGTTGACTGCGAGGGTGGGATGGAGTGGTGCTAGTGCCCGTACCTATTTAAATTGTTCCAGTCTGTAGATCCCGACGTCCCGACCTGATTCGTGTGCCTACACTGCCTTCTATGCAGAGTATTTCCGAGCAAGGTTCATCTGATCTATATGGGGCTGCGGCTGGAGGACGCGGAAGGCTGGTAAATTTATAGCATTCAGGAGCCAGTTTGCGCAGAGCACTTACAAACGGGGAGTTTCCTTAATGGATAATCGCCTCCGGACTTGACCAAGGAAAGCGATTTGAGCTCATCATACAGCTGTGCCGGGCATCCTCGCCATTAATACCGGTGTTGGGAGTACGACCTCTTCACATGGAACTCGATTTTGCTCTCTACAATTGCTGTTGGCATAGTTTTGCCCGGACTCCGGAAGCGGCCTCGGCGGATTGAGTGATTTCCCAACCCTTCGGAATCGACAGAAGCTGCCCCTCAGCACATACTAGTAAAAATGTTCGCAGGGAATGCGCTCACCGTTAAGCAATATTCTGCATCCGGCTGCGAGCCTCGTGTATCGTGCGTGGTGGAAGTGGAATAAGACCGGAAGAGTGCAGGTTAGTATTCGGCCGCAGCAGAAGCTACTCCTCTCGCTCGCTTTGCCTCAACATCTTCTACCAAATATTTTTTAACTGCGGCATGTAAGTAACAGGGGAGGATGTACAGACAGCAGTATACCCGAATCGTAGGTATCCTTCAATCTTCTCCTTGAGTTACTTAGGGCGCTGATATAGCTCAAGGGGGCGATTTCGAGGACCTGCCGAAGAAGGATAGCAAAGCCGCTGGGACGTGAAAGTTCGAAGTGCGGAAGAGCGTTGAAGCTAAAGCCGGCACACATCACTGAAGGAAGGTGTGGTGAAAGGCATAGGGGATCATTTTTGGCCAAATTTACACGCATAGGGGACGGAGCACCAGAATAGAAATCGCACGTAGAAGCCGAACTGTCCACGAGACTTTGTAGGTGGAAGCTTCTGGGTTAGCATCGACCGACCCAGATACAATGGGCATGACCGTCAGAGGCTGGCTGCGATTTGGAGCCCATAGGAGAACGTTGCAATTATTGGATGCGCGGGATAGTCTTACCCAAATCAAGAATTAATAAAGCCGGTGCCGCCCCTCAACGCGGGCCCCGGATCGCATTACAATTCAAATTCAACTTGAATCCAACTTGCCAGTCCAACTGTCTTTAGAAAGGGAGTGAAAGCTCCGGCGACGTTGAGTAGATTGAGGTCGTGAAAAGAACAAAGAGACTCGAGAGATCAAAACATCAGGCTGCCGAGTCACTCCTTGGTTTGTGTGTCTCCCAGAGCTGTGTGTTTCCGAGAACTGTCGATCAAGATTCAAACTTTTTCATCTTGTTGAGACAAAATTGGCCTACGTTGAGATTCACGCTTATCGACGAACAGCGGAGTTAGCATACAACTGCTCGGTTACACTGATCCTGCCAGCGAGCTTCTTTCTGTACTCCTGGACGTAAAATACGTTTTCCCAGCACGACGACCAGCTCCTCCACTCCACTTGTTCCGGCCTGGTCCATAATAGACTGAAGGACTCCAAAGCCGCTTTTCCGATTCCGATGGGGCGATGACTATCATGCGGGATTATGGAAGTGAAGCACTGGGCTGACAGGCGTCGGAAAGCCACACATTCCAAACGATACAAGCCCTAGCACTCCTGGTTATTTTCGAGACGAAGATTCCAAAGCAGCACTAGCCCTCCGATTGATTCTTTCTTCTTCGCAGATAGGAGACTGCTTTTGGATCAGGTTTCAGGATCGATAACGAGACAAAGATGATCAACATCATTGAACAAGCGATCTTTGCGGAGGTGGCGAATTGCATTATAGAAGCAGTCGTGAGTGAACAGGCAGCATAAAGCTGTGGGCAATTCAGGTACACAGCCTTTTCTATCTCTTCTGAACGCGCTTTGGATACACTCCCTCCACTTCGCCCTGCTCGGTTGTTTCTGCGCGCCATCAAACGACACACTTCGGGAGAACTCGTCACCCACTCGGCATCGACAGATGGACAACGCCACAGTAGCGGCGGCTTCACTGGCTGATATCTCAGGAAGCATAGTAGGAACTGAGGTATGTGGTCGGACTGAATTGCATACTGCGTGCTGATCATGCGAGAGATCATTATATTCGTACAGGGTGTGTGGTTGTTTTTCGTTTCCGGACACATGTTTACGGCCCATAGGCATGGATGTCGTTCTTGTCATAATGGCAATCTTGTTTCTCCGCCGCCGGAAACCTGCAGGAGCACATATCCTTGCGTGCCTCATTTCAGCGATGTGCATCCTTGCCACAGCTCAAATGATCTTTCAAGCCACAACAATTCCCTTAATCTTTCGCGCTCTTCGGTCCGCGATGCACGATGGTTGGACGGCACAGCATGCACAGGAGCAGAACTTCCTGAGGCGGAAAATGACGCTGGCGCAAAATATTGTTGTTACAACCAACCAGTAGGTATATTTTGGCGGCCTCTGACCCGATATAGCGCCATAGCCGATACTTTGCTGGTAAATATACAGCCACCGATTCAAATCTCAACTTCGCCAGATTTACCGCTGCTACTTTATATGGAATGCGAGCCACAAGAAGGTGGTGTTCATACCGGCACTGCTTGCCCTCGCTGCAGCAGGTGAGGATCGCCTCTTAGGTTGGCCATTGTTAAACGATAATCCTTGATTGACAGCGGCCGGATATGTGGAGGCATATCAGGAATACACTTCGGGCCAACAAGAGTTCCGTATCTTTCTGGCGCTCGTTCACTAACGCGACCTTGACTGGACTCTGCGTTGGCCGCATATTTCACACCAAATGGCATGTGCGAGTAAACGGGCAAAGCGGATTTGTTGAAAGGTATAATACCGCCATCAAGATGCTGTTTGTTTCTTCCACTTTTCGCGATTCGAAGCCGTGACTGGCTCCTAGTCTTGAATCAGTGGTGGTCTACCTCGTCTGCAGCTCTACTGCAATACTGGTCCAGACGCTAGCCAAACAGAGAGACGCGGCTCGCATGACATACACTGTGTTTCCTATGATGATGGTCAGTATGAATACGATGCGACCTAGCGCATGAGCTTACCATTTCATCAATGCGGAACATGCTCCCCGCGGCAGATAACTTTTGGCTCTCCGCACGAAGTTGGTGCCGGCGATTCTGCGAAGAAAAAGATGGACGACGTATCGGTGTGACGAGCATCCTATTAGACGGGGGCCAGTCGGGGTCCTGTTGAAATCATTATATTGACTAAACTATCGCTCTGGACCGGCATGCACCAAATATCGGATCACATATCCCCGATACTTTACCCCACGGTCGATAAGTACATCAGCATCGAAGAGAGAGAAAAACACCTAAAGGGCCTCATACTATTCGCGACCGGGATACCGGCCACCTTAGCATTTATACCTGTTTCTCCAAAGTAACATGAGCTGTATACACGACAGAGTGTGCTGGGACAGAGGCAGGCATCCCGCGAAGAGTTCTATATATTTTCCCCGAATTTAGATGCAGTATGGATGAAGCAGTGAATTTATTTCGGCCGACACTCCCAACATGAGGAAATACGGGGAAACCGGCCACCCCGCCAATCAAGTTTCGTAGGCGGAAACCCGGGATCTTGTCATTCGGGAACGACATATAGGTACTGTAGGTGCTATCTGATATAGTTGGGGTGTACTTACAAGACACGGAACGGGGTGAATTTGGGGGGCAGAACCACTGCCCTAGCCCGCTAAATTGCAGATTCCGGTTAAACCGGCCGCTCGCCAGGACCACCCACGGCGGCGGTCCAAAACATGTTCTATATAGTTATATAATGAGTATTTCAACATATTATTCCACTTATCTAACTGCTGGGATGGCACCAGCTCCCCAGAAAAATCCTAACGTATCGCATACCAAATATCAGCCGTTTGGGGTAAAGGGCAACGATGAGAAGAGATGTCGCAGTGAAAAGGCTGCAGACACGCACCGAGATTGAATGTTCCCTCTTTTAATCGCTCTCAAAAAAATCCAGACACACCCCATTGATTGGCTGCTTGCTACAGACGTTGCCAGCGTGAGCCACTCCAGAATGGAGACAAGCCAAAAGTGGCTTCATAGCGGGAGTACAGGGTGCAGATAGATGCTGAATTTCACCAGAAATCGTTCCTCATAATGCTGCGAGTAGAATGAGCCCATGAAGTCCCAGAAACATGGAGATTTGGCAGAGATAGACGAAGACGGAGGTGAGTCGGAGTTGTCCTAAATAAGAAAAGAGTGATCGGAGCCTTTCGGCCGGCACTGCAAGTGTCGTAACGTTTGATCCGACGGTCACTTTTGGTTGAAATTCGGTATACACCATGCTTAGAGGTCCCTTTGCCTCCTCCATCATGAAACTTAGACATAAATTAACGGCCCAACTCTATGAGAGGCAACTGGCCGGTTTCCCCGTTTGGCCGGTTTCCTGGTCGAAAATAGTAATATTTTGCCCAACTAGTACGGTCGGTCTGTGTGGTTGAATCTCTAGTACCCTCATTTGAGGCGTAGTATCGAGGAGTGCTTTTGCCTCGCCTTGTAATGGTTTGAGAATATAATACAAGTTGGTGATTTGTCTCTTCGAAAATTGACTCCGACATAGTTCCATGGGCATTGATGGGCGGGATATCGATACCATTGTCGAGGTGGAATTGCGTAAGACGTTTGCTGAAATTTGACGAGAACCATCATGATGGTGGGAAACATTGGGGAAACAAGTTACAAGAGGCAAGCTGTTTGTTTGTGCTTGGCTTGGTAGGTCCATTCGTGGGCTCCGGCCCGGCCCGCTGGGTCTCTCCTGACTGCCAAGTCCTGACTTCATTGTTGCGGCGACATGCTTTCTGTTCAGTACAGATTGCATCGTATCTGCACCCAAAACCATGGCATGCACACCCACTCTCTTAAGTTGTCCCTCAACCGTCCTCGAATCTAGCTTTATCTGAAACTCAACTGGGACTGGAAGACGAGTGTGTGGGCGCCGGCAAGGCGCCGGCGGACAGTGCGATGTACACTTAAACTTCCTCCCTCCCCGAGCTTGCCGGATAGAGCAGCTTTGGTTGTTGAGGCTCGATGGCTCCCCCCTTCAAGTTCACTGTACTATAAGACCTTGTGCACAGTGCCATCCGGTCCGCGATATCCTCGCTGCCGGCGCGGCTTGGGACAGCTTGGGGACAGCCTTCCCTCTGACGCCCAACGGGACATTCTCGCGAAGCGGCTGGATCGCGCAATATCAATCATTACAAGTTCATGGAACCTTGCGTTGCGAGTGGCGTGGCAATGCCCGTTCAATATAAAAAACTTCCTTGGCCCCGACGGTACCATGGATCGTTACGCCGTTGGACTGTTGCAAAGCCGGCCAGACATCGCGATACTGGCTGGGATCCCTGTCTGCAGATTTTTGACAAGCAGATTAAACTTCTGCGGAAAGGAAATTTGGAATGGTTTGCCAACGGCCGAGGGGTTCTCGGGATGGACTGTGGTGCAGGAAACGAGGCGGGCGGTCATGGGTCTTTCGTAAGTGATATAAAAGCACCGGTGGCTGACCTCGTCTTTAGGGCGTCGAGCACGGTGTCACGAAATGAATGGCTGATATCAAGCATCCTGTCAAAGACAATCGTCTAGCAGACAAGCACACCAGAGCATTAGAAAAATGAATGCCCCCGAATCGAGCATCCTGTTTACCAGCCACATCAGCTCCGTTTCTGAGCGCCGTGCTCTCTGTCACCCGGCAGGAATATGTCCCCAGTTTACAAATGCCGTCTCAGGTGACACTTCATTGGCTGCAGGCGTTATGTTGAACTGTCAGATCAGCCGCGCAGATGTTCGGATGGATCGGAAGCGCCGACGAAGTATAAATACCATCTCGCGCAAACCAGTTCAACCTACAAGAAATTGCACCACCGTTCATTTCTCCAAATGACCAACCCTTTCAACTGGACTTTCAACGAGGTCACCTCGGCGTATGCTCTGTTCTTCAAGAACGACCACAACTATCATGCGTTCCGCCTTGAGGTCCCTGAAGCAGGCTTGGAGTTCACCGACGGTGCCTATATTGGAAAAGGTATGCATATACGTTCTTCACAAAGCCGCATAATCGATGAACGACTCACTGCTCTTCAGATCCTGAAGGTTTCCTGTACTACAACAATCTGCAAGATTTCGAAAAGGGGACCGGCAAGAAGCATAACTACCACATCCTGCAGGACAGCATCGGCGGGAAGACCTACGCAGTGGTTGAGTTCCGCCACAGTGCGAATGCGACACCGTATGCGAAGGTCTGCTTTGTTCCTGTTACCGATGACTTGTATTCTCATGGATATTGTTAATTGCCAGTTCTATGCCCCGGATAATGTACGTCTGGCTCGTCTCTCTGCCGTCGGTCACTGATCCGGACCGGCATACAGCATAGGGTCACCAGCGCGGCAGACATGCAAAATTACTCCAGCACGGGCAACTGGGTAGCTCTGGAGGCCACTTCGACCTACACTACCATCGAGAAGAAGAGCAACAGCCGAACCGTCACCGTTAACATGCCCTCGGCGGACAAAGTGGCGACCTGGGACGCTGGAAGCACGAATTTCAACCCTAGTTCGTTCTGTGCGCATTTTTCTGTTCTCTCTTTTGGCATTTTGTTGAGAGAGTATGGCCGCCAGCTGTCACGGGGCATATACATTACAAGAAACTCAGCAAACTCAAGGACGCCAAGTATGCGAATTACAATAATGACCGTGTTGTTTTCTACGAGAACGATTGGACGGGCAGGGATTTCGTCGCCTTCGTACGTCGGCGTGTTTTTCCTCTTTATCATCTCTTTTATGCTGATATCTTGTTTCCCGTCGTTTTTCTGCTCAGTTCATCCGTGAGTGTTTTTTTTGGTTGTCCTCTTCTAGAGGTGAACTCACATCGAACCCGTTTGCAGCTCGTGAGGACCAGACGCCTACACTTGGAATCGAGTCGACCAGGACGACTCCGGCCTTAACCTTCAGCAATGTCAAATGGGTCTGAAGTGAGTGAGCAGGGTCGCAGAGATCACAAACAGCCAGTTGCAGGATGATGAATGAATCGTTTTTGTGCAATATTACGGTGTAATATGAGTAAATGTAAAAGCTTCTACATTCCAGTCCTGCGAACAATTGAGTCGAAGTACACCGTGACGCCGCGGATCTCTCTATTCATTGACTCGAGCCACAGCGGTTTCCCGTTCCTTGTTTCGGAGTGCAAATTCAAGAGGTATGTGCAGCGATGCCCATAAAATGGGGGTACCAAGGGCAAGCGCCCTCCATGTCCTGGATATGTGACACAAAAGAAGGGGCGCCTCTTTAGCGCTGATGGCAGCACCACCGTTGCTGGGGAGGCAAGCGGAAAAGATGTCTCGAACAACGTTGTCCGGTAGCCGGCGAATTGGAGAGATGAGCGCCTTTTGCAAGCGCACAGATTCCTCCAGCTTGTCGCGCTGTATAGACAGATCGGAAATCTGTTCGTTGAGACGCAAAAGATCGACTGAAAACGAGATGAGGTCCATTTGAATATTCTTCGTCTCGATGGAAGTCGGGAGATAGCCAATACAAAGACGGTGAAGAATGGACTCGTTCTCCATCGTGGATTGACTTCAAGTTTGGGTGTTGTTGCGAAAGAGGACAAAGGCCGATAATCGCGATGATTGCGATAAGCGTCCCATCAAATGCGTTCGGCACCATTCCCAAATATGACCAAGCTGACGACGATTTATAGTAAGATGGTAGAAGGGAAAAATCAATCGACTTTCTGGGATGCGTTGAAATAAATTGCAGGAAAAATTGCAGGAAAGAACGATGTCAGGTTGATGTCAGGCTGAAGACAGATTCATATACTTGGCGAGTTGACTCTTATCACCTCATAGTTTCGAGATGTTCCAACTTCAGTTGTCCCATACCGTATCGGTAGTGCATCATCATGATTAACGGATGAATTTTACCATGGGACCAGTACTGAGAATCAACTCCCATTTTCCATTGTGTACGGAGCATTCTGGGTTGTGACATGATTCTAACTCGTGTGTTTTCAAGTTGACAAGGAAGTCGCTTATGTAAAAGGCAGTTCCGAAACAAAAAATTACAGACTTCTGTAAGGGATTTACTTAGGTCACTTTTGGTTGAGAATTTGAATCGTCCGAATATGTCCGAAAGCAATCCGAAAGTCGGGTTTACGCGGTAGTACATAAACACGCACCAACACTCCAGCTCGCTCTGCTCCTACCATCATGTCCATCGCCCACGTCTGTGCAAATTGCGGCCACAAAAGCTCGCTCAAACTCGCGCTTTTATCTCCGTCTCAAGCTCCTGTATTCCATCCAGAAACGACCCGGACGGAGGACAAACGCGTCGTGCTTGAAGCGCTCAAAGTCAAAATCAAAATTCTACGACACGCGCAGGAATGTGAACTCGCCGCGCTCGATAAGGAGCTTCAGGAACTAGAAAGCGACTTGGCGGGGACATCTTTCTCGGTTCTGACCCTGCCCAACGAAATCACCTCCAGTATCTTTGTCGAGTGTCTGGTTTCATCTGATCACACAGCTCCTCCGCGAGTCCGCCCTTCTCCAAACAAAGCGCCCCTTCTCGTCTCCCAGATATGTCGGCACTGGAGGGACGTAGCGGTTGCAACGTGCGCAATCTGGAGCTCACTGGACCTTCAATTATACCGCAAAGACGGCGCGCAAACCGACGCCGCAGCAAATCTGCTTGAAAGCTGGTTTTCGCGAGCCAAAGGACATTCGCTAGCGTTGACTCTCCGAGCGTATGGACAAGAAATACCTCTCGGCCTCTTCACCACCATGTTGTCGTTTTCTGGCCAGC
Organism: Mycena crocata; assembly: GCA_029281795.1. NCBI lineage: Eukaryota > Fungi > Basidiomycota > Agaricomycetes > Agaricales > Mycenaceae > Mycena > Mycena crocata. Next base: position 44,962 of record JARJCP010000065.1, read on the forward strand.
TCCAACGTCTCGAGCTCGACATTTCCGAGAATCAATTCCTGGCGGTGTATCCGATGCCCGCTTTCCCCCTTCTCCAGACTCTAAGAACGCGATTCGGTACAAGAAGCGTGGCTGGCAGCACTCCGATGCGCAATTTTGTCGCCAACTCCCCTCAACTTCGCCTGCTCGGTTTCCACCCCCGCGATGACGACCACTTCTTTCCCTCCCCTGACGTAGAGTCGTTTTCTCATTTACAATTCCTCTCCACGCTGGTAATCGAAGAACGCGTCACCATTGAAACCTTCTGCGCTCTCGCCCGCCTCCCGCTCCTCGCCGTCCTCAACTGCAGACTTTTTAATGACGGCACCCATACCTCCCCAACCAGTACCTTCCCTCACCTCGTGGTACTCTGCATCGATCTCGCCGCCTGCGCCGCCCCTTGCAACGAACTCAAATGGCTCACCCTCCCAGGTCTCTCGCGGCTCGAGCTTCCCCGGGGTAAGGCACACCCGCCGATGGCAGTCATCAGCGCCCTCCTCGCGCGCTCCAAATGCACCATCGACCGGCTCGCGCTCCACATCGAAGGCACCGATATGGCTGAGGCGCCGCTCGCGAATTTATTTGCCGGCTGTCCCGCACTCCGCACGCTCCTCGTCTCAACCGACGACCTGACGGACTTCGGCCCGCTGCTCCGCGCGCTCCAGGCGCCCGGCGCGCTCGCACAGCTCACGCATCTGTATCTCGCGACGCCGGTACCGGACATGGGCCTCGACTATGAGGGCGTCATCGCGTTGGCGAAAAACCGGCGGGCGCCGCAGCGGGAGGCGGTGCTGCGCGCACTGCTCATGGATCTGTGGGAGATCCCAGAGGAGGGGGAGGACGACGATGAAGAAGAGGACGGGGATCCGCTCCCGCGCTCGCCGCTCCCTGGGCCGATTTTGGCGGCGCACCTGCAGGAGGAGATTGACGGGGGGCTTCAGTTCGAGGTGAGGTTTTATGGGCCGAAGAGGGTGGAGGTGTGGCCGCAAGGAAGTGAGTGGATGATATCTCGCTTGGTTGGTCTAGGCTAATGGACGACGATTATAGTCGAAGAGAAATATCCTTGCCTGTCGTTTCCGTGTTCGAGATGGTGCCAGCACCCGAGGCCTAAAGTCGAGGAAGAGGATGAGGAATAGATGGCTGTTGGTTGATGTCGGTCTCAAATTTTACTGTCCGTCTTTATCTCATTTTTCTGAATGCATTGCCTTTACATGTATCGTCTTATGCAACATATTTAGTCTGCCCAAAGTCTTCAGCTCAATATTAATTCAGCGACAACGTTCTCAGTCGGACTAGATTCTGCCGATGTATAAAGACAAGCAAACAAGGCGTGAAATCGGACATTGCTCGAAGCACAGAACTAGTATATGTGCAGACACAGAACGATGTTTACGAAGCGTTTCAGAGATTTGGTTAGACAGCACCGATCAACCTGAACGGTTACAAAAACTCAGTCACGCAACACCAAGTCGAACGATATTAACGCACCTCCAACCTTCGCCTTCTTCACCCTCTTTTCCTTGCGTTCGGTGGTCTTGCGTTTGCCCTTCGAACCGGTACCGTCACCAACGACTGAAGATCAACTCGTCTCAGACCAGAAATAATATTGGCCTTGACTATCTACTCACCGCGCGAATTCGAACTGTCCTGCACCAATGCAGAGGTATCGACTCCCAGCCGCTCATCCGCTGCCTGCGCCATACGCACCAGCACCTCCTTGGTGCGCTCAACGCTCCCCGTCTCCGCATATACGGACCATACGAAGTCGATGCAGAACATGGTCTTGCGGGCGAGTTTGGCGAGTTTCTTGTGCACGACTGGTCCGGCGTCGGCGGCGGCGTTTGTGGGTGGCGCAGCCTGAAGAGCTGTTAGTGAACCGGGCAAGTTGGGAAATGAGAGAGCGTGGCAATGGGCACCATGCGAGGAGTATCGGGTGGCGGGCTATAATTGGTGAAGGGGGAATGCGCGACGAGAGTTGAAGTCGGAGAGCTGCAAGTCGATGGAGCTGGGGCTCCAGGCTTGACCTGTGAAGTATTATGGATGATCTGGTTATAAACCAGACGTTCCCATACCTGAGTAGGGACTGGCGACGAATCGATGCCGTGAGCTGTCTTTGCCGTCGGCGTAGCCACTGCGCCGGGAAAGCTCGAGATGGACGGGGTTGGGATCTGGTAATCGGCGAGGTTATCAGGACTGTTGGATAATATGGAGGGACTCGCATACATGAGTAGGTACTGCCGACAAATTGCTTTGCTTATTCCGTTTTGCGCTTGGCTTGACCGGAGGAGGCGCAGTCGGACCACGTCGCCTCCTCATCTGCTGACGCTCAAAATCCTGGATGGCATAGTCGAACTCGGACGCATATTCAATGTATCTATTTCTCCACAACTGAGGAGACTTCTGCCGGCTCCAGGCAAGCTCATCCGATGCCTGAGAGTCTTTTGTAACGCATCGACGTTGGACGATTGGGAGGATCGTACCTTGGGCCCGAGAACCTCGTACATTTTGCTGCCGCTGCGATTCACTCCGTAGGTTCCGTGTGCAGAGACGAAGTGGATCAAATTGACGTCGTCCTCCTCCGAGAATCTGCGCTGGATGATTGAACAATCTCTTCCCACTAAGCGCAACAGCACATACGCGGTCTCATCGCCTTGTGTTTCACTGCGAGACGCCATGGCCCGAGGAAGAAGAGGGAGTGGGCGTCAGAGAGTTTGGTGGGAAAGAGTGGAAGAAAGACGAGGGAAGATTCTCGAAATCATCATTCGACATCATTGCACGTAAACGAAGTATGCGGACAAACGATGGAGATCTCGCATGTCAGATCATCGAATCAGAGTTAAACCTTCGGAACAAAAGTTAAACATTTGCAGCCCTGAAATTAGGCCTGGCTCTCCATCAGTTTCAGGAAAAGCCGCGGAAAAACTGGGTCCAACCGCAGTAGCCTAGGTGTTGAATCACTTCAATCGTCGCTGAAAACCCTATAACTTATTTACTGAGCGCAAATGACCCAATCAGATTTAGTATTTCCACGGTTGCATCATGCTCGGCTGGCCCGGCAGGGCCTTCCCACAGTCAAGATCTTTTGCTGGGCACTCACGAGGGCATTTATGCATTGTTTGAAAGAGGCGTAGTTCTTATCAGACACAAATTACTGTCCAGTGACAGTCAGGATTGAGGATGGATTTTATGTACGTGTTTATTTTTCCCGACTACAAGTCCACGGATCCGAAGCAAAAGCTGTATGTCAGGTACGTGGGTCCCATGGGTGTGTAAATATTAGTAGTTGAATTGTGTCAATAAAAGTGCGTTATAGAATTTCAAATAGAGTTAATAGCTCAGATACTGTAAACGAAAAAAAGCGCCCAAGCCACGACGACCATCGCCGCCAACATACTGAACCCTACCGTCGTAGCCACCTTAGACGGTCTCCGTCCCGGTAGATCGTCCATCAGCCCAGCCCGCTCCTTGCGATTCCGCTCCGGCTCCCCGATGGTCAGGACACTACCAAGATATCTGCCGTCGAGGATGCCGTAGAAGGCGCCGAGGGAGAACTCGAGGGCTTTCATGGCGACGAAGAAGTAGATGACGCGCTCATATGTATTGCCCGGCGTTTGATCCTGAATGGTGCCGGCGACCATGTCGACGACGACGGAGCCAGCGTTGGCGAAGGCTAGGTGAGATGTTAACGGGTGGTGATAGCAGATTCGGCGCGGTTTCTACCTTTCCAAACACCAAAGATCATGCCCATGTTCGTTTGCTCCGGCGAGAGTAGCGGTAGCGAGCAAATGAATGGCATGGCGTTCTGCGAGAGGTCCACGTAAAGACTCGGTCTGAGAAGAAAGAACAGTTGAAACATACCAAGCTCTGGGCGACGCTCGCAAACACCATCGGAAACAGCGGATGTACAAGGGTGAATGTGAGCGTTGTGTAAACCATGATCCACAGAGAGGATGTGAATGAAACTGTGGGACACGGCAATGAGGATCAGAAATATCGAAAGGACATCACCACGGACTGAAGAACATCCGGTACCCCCAGCGGTCGAAGAATCCTCCCAGTGCGGGTGTGAGGAAAATTGGAATGACCTGCTGCACGGAGGAGGTGTACCCCGCCAATAGCTCCGTCGATCCGCGTGTCTCTTTGATGATGTCCGCAGACTAGCAAGACGAATGAATACCGGGACAGTCAACAGAGACAGGACGACTCACAAGCCCATTGAATCCGCCAACAACACCAGCTTGTAAGATCTGCGAGCATGTAAAGAAGAAGAACATCCGTGGCAGGAGCTTCAGCGTGGAGAAATCCGGCATAAAACGGAATCGGCGCTGTTTGCCCGCTGCGACAGCACGTTCATGCCCAGTAGGAATGCGGGTCCATGCCGGGAGCGTCCACGTCCACCACACGTAGAAAATGTTTTGGAGGAGGTTGAGGAAACAGATTATGCATGGTATCCACAAGGCCCATCCCCAGAAGTTGGGGTTGGCGTCCCGCATGGGAACGGCGCAGGCCTTGGCGGCGAGGACAACGAGCTTCCCGAACGCGATGTCGAAACCGAATACGAATCCGAGGCCTAGTAAAAGAGTTGGGAATAGTGCTTTTCATTAGAGGGATAAGATGTACCGCGTTTTCTGAACCAATGTGTTTCGATCTTGGATGCGGCAGCTTCGATCATTGTCTAGTTGATATTATGGGCCTGTATGTGTCGTCTGGTAATAAATGATTACCGATCCCAGTCCCATAATGACTCGACCACCCAGTATGAGTTCAAAGGAGTCGAAATTGGTGCCCAGTGCGGAAACCATGCTCCCGATGAACACGAACAAGGAGCAAAGCATCGAGCCCCAATTGACACCGACATAGTCCATCCAGAAGCCGCCAGCGATGGGTAGGATCGAGTTGACCAGCGATGTAGCGCTGGAGATTGCACCATATTGTGCGTTGGTGATTTTGAGCTCTCTAATGAGCGTGGACTGAGGCGTGTTTAGCGCGAGTAAGTGAGGTATGGAAAGACTGCACCTTCAATGGTCCTAATGTGTTTTCGGAGAAGCTCGAGCCGACTGCGAGAGGAAATTAAGGACGAAAAAAAAGAGGTAAGGATCCTGCGACGTACCAGGGAGCAATAGGGCAAGAGACAGCGCGTAGAGTTTCCATTTTAGCGGGAAGTCTTCAGGCTCCAAGTCGTGGACCGATTCCTCCTCCGCCTTGTCGATGCTTGCCCGTGAGGCGGACACACTGTCTGCGGGGTCCTTTTCATCGCTGTTGGGGACAACCTCGCCCATGATGGCGAAAAGACGAGAGGCAGAAAAATCTCTGTTCGTGATCTGATAGCTGTGGGCTTCTTATCAGATACGGCCGCAAGGTTTATCAGATACCTCGGCGCCAAGCATAATCATCATGCCCTGGATACCTCGCCGAATAAACCCGACGGAATTACGGTCTGGACCTGGCTCAAAATTCATCCGAGAAAAATGGCTCACTGCCACTGGAGATCGCTGCATCGGAACGGTAGGCGCAGTGGTGTGACCCGGATGGCGCCACACAGGAAGGAGCGGCAGAGGGCTCGTTTGGCCACTGCGCTAGAGCTTTGAAAGCGTCGTACCTTAAGTCCCAGAACTTCATCCATTCTGCTGCCACTGCGCTTGAAGCCGTAAGAGACAAAGTGGATCAAGTTCAAACTGACGTCGCCCTCCTCTGGAGAATCTGCGATAAATAGATCGAGTACATGATAGTGTAGCAGTCACCACCACATCTGTTATCTTATTGTCTTGCGTTATGCTGTGAGCCACTATGACCAGATGGAAAGGAGGAGGGGATGGTATGTAGGTTAGAGGGTTGCGTTTACTCGGGGTGGAGTGAAGGGACAAAATCAAGATGGAAGATTATCACTAGCATCATTGGTGAATTATGGCACGGTAAACGAAAAATGCAGCCAAGCGATGGTGATCTTGCATGTCAGCTGAATCGCAATTAAATCCAACTACGCCTTCGAAAAACCTACAACGTATACTAAGCACCATCGTTGGATTCCGATGTAGGATTCCCACGGTTGTTTCAGATTCGGCAGAAGCGGCAGCCCTTTCCCACGGTTGCATTGGAAGGCATTAGCCAACTGATATACGATGTTCGAAGGGAGATCGGTCAGATCTCGGTATATCCCAATATACAGTGAGGTGAGCACAGGGCTACTTCAACACCGGCGCGGTGGTCGTGAATTCTACTAAGGCACTCGACCGATTCCCGTATTCAGATGATGTACCCAAGAATTCTCATTTTGATTATTGTATAAGGTGAACCTTCGACTTATACAGAGGAGGAGGAGAGTGAACTACTTTGTGCCATGGAGGAACAGATTCATATGAATAATAGTTTATCACAGTTGACTGACATTTCGCAACTCTCTTGGCTGCTAGACAGGGCGTCTGCAAGAAATCTCCCGTCCCGGATCGGACCATACTCAACTTATTTGAAGCCAGCCGGTTAACTGATCAAGGGATATAGAACTGCTGCCCATGCGAAACTCGTATAACTTGGTCTGACACAGGCTGATTTTCTCACCGATGGCCGATGCAAGCTCGTCGAAGGTCGGTGTGCTTGCTACCAACTTCCTATTCCATCCCCAGTGTTCTGTCTTCAGTGAATCCAAATTATTCTCTAAACCACACGGCGCTTCGTGCCACCAAAGCGGATGATTTCCTCAATGGGCCCAAAAGCTTGTGACAATGGGAGACAATACATGGCTCAAGCCACACCTTGCCGCTTTCGGTCGGACTATTTTAGACTTCCGGTGGCCTAAGCAGCCCATTTATAATTTCCTCGACTTGGGCGCCGAAAAAAACTTCCCTCCTTTACAATCATGCATGACTCTTTACGCCTTCAGAATCTACGTGCGCTTCCCATGTCCATTCGGGTGCGAATCCTTGTCATCACCGACAAACATATTGTCTGATATCTTTCCCTTCAGAGCTATGCCACTCGGGCAGCGGCAGGTTCCGTCAGCGACATGGAGAAGGTTATGACCCGGATAGGCAACCATCCGCAAGACTCCGCTCATTTTCTCCCTGTGACCTTCGCCAGGCTTGACCTGGCCCTCATCCCCTGCTCAGATTCTCTCGACACAAACAATCCATCGCCGGAACTTGTCACCACTTTCTCCCTTGCTCTGCGCGCTCTGGCATCGATGGGCCTAATCCGTGCCATCCCTTACGCGGCGTTTGTTGACTTGTGGCCCCGGTCATGGGCCTGGATAGAACTCATAGAAATGTATCCCTGGGCGCTGGCACCTGCACAATCTGTGGAAGCTATCCGTCCACAAATCGTCGTATGCATGTTCCGCATGATGCTCGATCCGCGGTCTGTAACTCTCATTCACGATACACCTGGTATCACTGCTTTTGTCGCGCGCACCTGGACGTCGATGACCGCAGGGAAATACGATGAATTCACATACGCCGCATGGTTTGCTCTCTCAGGCTTCATGCGGACGTCCCCATGGAACGAGGCCAAGCTCAAGGAGTTCATCGAAGGCTGCGACATGGACGCCCCCGCCTTCGCAGCCCGCCTCGTTGATGATATCCGCCTCAACGATCTCACGAGCTCGCTGGAACCTGCAATGTTGGAAATGCAGTGCAGCTGTCTGGCTGGCGTCCTCAGATTTGCCCTCTCCTGCGAGGATTCACAGTTCTTGAACACGCTGCTGTCGGCTGGAATGGCAGAGGTAGTTTCTAATGCCCTGGTTTCCCTCGGCCGCTGCAAGGTCTGCGCCGCGGAGGGGGCAATCGTCAACGCCCTCCACTTTTTGACCATCGCGATTTGCACAGGTCATGAGTACTCATGCCTCAGAGGCGCGGCAAAGGCTGGCCTCCTCCGAGGCATTCTCGCACTTGGAAACCGCGAGAGGCCAAGTCTTGGATCACGCCAGCAGATGGAGCGATTACTCCACCAGGTCCTACCTGGTGCTCTCATGCACCACTTGGCGGTCTCCGGATTAGCATCGGAAATTCCCGACCTCTGCCCAATCTCAGACGCGCGGTTTATTAACTCGCCGTTATACCCGCACTGGACGAAGCTGGTCAAGCTTCTGAAGGACCGCAACCAGGTGCTCGAGTATTGCCATTCTGAAGAATATATCCGCTGGCGGATTTGCGATGAGGTGCGCTTCCTGGATATATTCAGTTTTATTCTTTACCTAACTTCAATATTCAGTGTAACGTTTTGAAGAGCGCGCCAGATATCCGACGTTGTATTGCTTGCAAGGCCCAGAACTACTGTTCCGTTGCGTGCCAGACTGGCGCCTGGCGGTCCGTTCACTCTGAAGAGTGTGTCGGATTGCAGGAGGACGACCCCTCGCTCCCCGTCGGTCGTACTCTTCGCAAAGGCACTGAGAGGTTCGCTCGCGTAGTCGTTCATCGTGACTACCAGGTGCGCAAGCTGGAAATACTCCTCTTCCAACTCGATTTCATGCACCGGTGGCCGGGCACGCCCTTCACCACCGTCTTCGATTACACCATGGGTCTCCCTCAGATCGACGTGATTTCCCTACCCGATGTAGAAAATACGGGCAGTCTGACTAGCCTCCCCCTTAAATTTGAGACGGGGCTGCACCACGTCAGGCTGGCCGTCGGAGACGATGGGGTCTTCTCCCGCAACTACATTCTCAGATCTACGAGCACGGCGCTGGCCGACGGGCTCCGGGGCATCGCAAGACGTCTCCCTAAAGATGCAAACGTAGCGCAACTGGAGGTTCAGCATCCTCATTTTTATTCGGAGGTCAAGGATTTGAGCGAACTGAAAATCGGAGAGACACATGGATGAGCGGAGTGTTGTTGTTGTCAATATTATCAATGGACGAGTTATTGTATGCCAAGTATCCATAGTTAATCATTCATTCATATGTTTCCACCTTCAACCCTTTTGTGCGCTGCGATGTTCGCGAAGACAAGACAATACCGTCATCGGTATACGGTACCTGTTTGCAACGCTCACCTCTTCTTCCATTCCCAAATAAAAAACTTATCCCAGTATTTCAACCATTCTGAACTTGAACATCGATCAGTCACCAGTCCTCAGTCTACGACAAGTCATTTATTTCCTTTCACAATGTCCACAAAACAAATTTTCTACGTGAGTCTACAGCACAGACAACCACGAGGCCACTAGCGAGTTGAATCGCACGAGGATTGGAAGCGGGTTGGATCAATGAGACCGATTTACCAGATGCGCGTCTCGAGAAGCAGATCACTGTTCCCCTCCAATCCAATGCAGGCCTTGAGGAATGTCACCAGAGCGTTGCGCTGGCGGTTCAAGCTGTTGACGACCTCCGTGCCTGTGTGAAGCAGTAAGCAAGCATACCATATCCGGAGATGTAGGATGTACCTGGCTTAACGAGCGGCGCCTTGAGCATGTACGAGAGCAGCGACAGAACCGGATACAGAGGCGCGAACTTATTGCCTTCTTCAAGCTTGCGGTACTGAACACGGGTGAGGAGCTCGGTGAGGATAGCGAGGTCGAGGATGAGAGGTGTGGCAAGGAGTGAATCCTGTCAATCATGCATCAGGCGAACCGAACATATATGAACGAAGCGAAGATGACCTACCTCGCACTCGTTGAAAATGTTGATGGTGGATCGGCCACCGCAGAAGATTTCGGAGTAATACTCGTCGATGGCGCGCTTGGAATCGCCGACGGCGGGCACGTATTTGATGACCACCTGCGATTATCAATGAATTATGTAGTTGAAGAGATTGGGCACGTACGATGTGGTCAGGGTGCTCTCCTTTGCCGGTGGGGACACCCTTCTGGTTTACCTCAGGCGCCTTGTAAAGCAGCCGGTTCGCATCCACCATATCATCCACCACACTGCTCTTGCTGATCTCCTTGCTCTTGAACTGAGCATCCGCGGACAAATTATGCCCATCGTTGTTCCCAAGGTGGTTGTACGACGCGATGGAGAGCGGCTTGATCCCCGCGTTGACGAGGAACTCCGCAAGCACAGACTTGAGTTTGGTCTGCCCGGATTTGAGGTCGTCGCCCCCGATGAACGACTGGTGGCGCTCTGCGAGCTCGATAACGCCCGGAACGAACGTGTTTTGCGGCGCGCCGTTGACGAACGGTTCACCCTCCAGGATCGCGGCGACGGCGAAGAGCGTCGAGGGCGAGACCTCGGAATGCGAGCTCTTAATGGCAGTGAGGAGGTTATCGGCCGTGTCGTTGACGCCCGAGATGATGTCGCTGTAGCGTTCAGTGTTCGCGGTCCAGAAGACCACGCAGCGGTCAAGCTCATTGTCGGCCTTGAACTTGCGGATATCCGCGCGGAGATGGTCGAGGTGCGCCTGTTTGTCGGCCCCGGGGATGAGGTTATCCGCACGCGCCTCCTGGTTGGCTGCGATGAAGTCGGGGTAGTAGATGGAGGGGAGGGGTTTGCCAAGGTCCGCCATGCGCGGCGCGACCTGGCGCTGGAGATCCCAGTCGAGGACGCGGGCGCGCTCCATGGCCTTGTCCATACACAGACCGGAGATGTCCCATCCGCCGAGGACCAGGTCGTTGGGGTGGACCATGGGAAGCACGTCGGAGATGGCAACATGCACATCCTTACCAGTGCCAGCCTCAGTGCCGATGCGCACCGTCGAGGCGCGCAACACGGAGCCGATGTAATTGGGCTGCTGGGTTCCCGTCTTCGTCTTCCAGGTGATGTTGTGGCGGTTGGCTAAGATTGTGGCGCAAAGAGTGCTACCGTTGTTCCCGCCGAGGCCAATCATCATCAACCTACAAACAGCGGAATTCAGTATGGTGTCGCGATGACGAGCACGGATAAAACCAACCCAGTCTTCCCTGCAGTACGCTTGGTCTGAAACTCGTACGACTGAACGGTGGGAGTGACCTTGAGCTGGCCATTCGATACTTCCACGGTGGAGCCGCGATTGTGGAAAGTCGCCGTGATATGGTCGGAGGTGTAGCGGGTGTTGTCAGACTGAATGCATGCGCAATAATAAAAAAGATAATCAAATACATTGGCAAGAGGGAAAGAGATACCCACCTGAACAAGAATCGGGCTGGGACGACGGACCGACGTGGGGTGCACGTTGTACATTGACTCGAGCTCAGACTCGGGGGTGTTGAGACCAGAGGAAGGTGCAGGTGCCATTGTATAGTAAGGATGTTTAGAAAGGGATGATGCTTGCTGCAGAGTGTTTGCAACCGGAGTGTGAGTTATGGGAGCTGCAAAGTCGGTTCGAGAACATACAACGCTGAAAGGCGACTGGAGACTCAAGGCAGGCAGTAGTGGTCTTTATACATTTTTCAGAACCGTGCGAGGTCAGTGGAAATCTTTTCTCACAGAGATGAATCGCACCAGGGTAAAGATTGGTCCCTCTTTAGAATAAACCGCCATCACGGCGAGGCGCAATCGAGAAGTTGCTCTCCGCTTTCGCATGGTGCGATGTTACGACACAAAGACAACCCTGACAGAGAGGGGATGGCCGCACGGTTGATTTCGTACTTCCTCGCACGCAACTAGCCGGGGAAACTCGGTTAGGATAAGTGGCCGTTGCTGCCGCAGCTAATTTCGTCGGTGCTGAGCCCACCATGGGACTAAGAAGCGACCTGTCACAAGGAAAATCATTTCGGGATTGACCGCTGTTCACATAGTGCAATGTGCGAGGCTTACCTTCCCACGGGAAGCCACTAGCAAATACCGGGACATACGAATAATCACTAGAGCGGGTAGAATTAAGCATTGGGCCGACCAGTATGTAAAAACGGGGACCTTGGCAAAAGCGGATATGCCGTGCTTGACAAGATAATAGACCTGAAAAATCGATCAAGCCATCTTCGACACGTAGCTCTGAGAGCCTAGAAAAGACCCGCTTCATTCCGCTCAAGCGCGATTCGGAGATGATATGGTGACTCCGATTTTGTTCGGATCGCCGCTGTCATGAGCTTCTTGGCCAGGATTTGTGTAAAATTAGCCCTAGCTGTTAGCGAAACGGCCACATCAGAACGTCAACGTTGCGTTCGTTCCGGGCGTGGCAAAAAACAAAGTCCAGTCGCCGAATAGAGCTAATATGAGAGGCTCAAGGCAGCCGCTTGTGTAGAAGAGAAGTGTTTCCCTGGGCCTGGAACCGAAGTGAACAGCGCAGCTTATGCAGTGCCGACGGTGGAGAGGAGAGGCATGCGAACGAGTGGGAAATTGTTCAATGATGCGCCGTCTCGCTGTCTTTGAGGCATGTTGTCCGAAGTCAACTTTCTCCGAGGTGCGCGTGAAAATATTTGCTGAAAGAAGTAACAGCGACGGCGGCAGGAAGAAAAAAATAGACTTTGTTCTGTGGTCACGGCGATTCGGTGCAAAATCAGGGTACATTGCGGTCTCCGCCGGTCAGGATCGAGCTGGTGGGTCTTCGCTTGCCAATCTCTTGCCACGCTGCAGCTCCTGCAGGCCAGTTCCTACACAGATCCAGTTAGTGTATGTCGGATAACTTCATTCTCTTGACAGGAGTCTCAAAGGAGTCTACCAACCGCGGGCTTTAAAACGTGCAAGACAGGCAGAAGGAAAAGAAAAATCCGTACCCAAGAGTTCGTCCCGAGTCCCCGAGTCCCCGACTGCGTCTGCGGTTTCCGACTGTCGAAATGCTGCTGCCACGTTCTCTTTCAAGACCGCGGGCGAGGGAGAACCTGCTGAATGTAAGCGACACCCACGGAGATACGAGGACAAGCGTGCTATGAGACACAGTACCAGCAGAAACAGATCCTTCCGTGGCAAGATGAGAGCCTTGAGAACGAACACGTGGCTTCCCATCAGAATTCTTGTGCAAGCAACGCGTGTGGTCCGTGCACGCGGCCAAATGCCATACTTTCGTGGACTCATACTTAGCTTGATGGCAAAGGCCCTTCATATTACTAGGTATGTGAGTCGGCAGGAAATAAATTTGAGTATCGACATTACTTCGTCGTAAACAACTGAAAAGGAGGGAGCTTTCCGAGAAATCTGGGATCCTGTACCGTAGTCGAAATATCGGTAGGATATAAACTTTCTCGGTTGGGAACGTTGAACTCAATTTCGGGGAGTCGCACTCCGCAGATCCCTACACGACTCCGCAGATCTCATTGTAGGTCCGAACCTAATAAGAAAGAACTCCTTATCATTGCTACATCTACTTGAAGAGCGAAGCTGTGCGCCACGGACCACCCAGGAAGAACATAGGAACGAAAAGGCGGGAGAAATTGATTTCTGCGCTTCTTTACAAGAGGAAGAGAAGAATAAAAATAACAACCGGAACAGAAAAACCTTGAGAAAAACGGGAGAAAAGAACAGCCGTTACCAACAAAATCCATCCGGACACCGGGAATCGAACCCGGACTGCCTGCGATATGATAACCTGGTACCAGACTCATCCAGCGGACAAAGGCAGTGAAATACCCACTCTCTTAACCACAACCAACGAGTGAATCGACCGCCTCACCTTCCGACAATGCAACTCTTTTAACGAATTATTGAGTTTGAACCTGCTTGCGGTTGGTTTACTTGGTATTAGACGCGCAGCAAGATGATGTCTGGTCTTAAGTAGTGCTTAAAATTTCGCATCAGAGACTTCATCCCACACGTCCCTGTTTTCTTACTCACCACATTGCTTTGACTTCGCAGCAAGCCTCAAACTGAAAATCCATCTGTTCTCAACTCACGACTCCTCACCTAGTCGTCATTCGATGCACCAGTGATCCAACGACAAGTCTCGTTGGATCGGATCCCACCCTCAACCCTTCTTGTTAACAACGAGAAGAAAGAAAGAATAGCACACTCGGTGCGTTTATTAACCAATTAAACCATAAAAGGCGCCGGGCTATAAACTAGCGCGCTGGGGCGATACGAATAAAGGCGAGCCGCCCGTCGGACTCCGTTTTAACCACCCACCACATACACCTCACCCCTATCTCGTCCTGTCTTCCTCACAGTGGACGCATGAAACCCACCGTCGCCGCGGCGGAGTGCAGATCTAGTACAGGAAGTACTTGGAGGTGTACTTCACTGAGATGTCCGCGGAGCCGGCGGTGCACTAAGTCAACCAACATAATGAGTACCGTGAATCGCTCTTCATGCAAGGCAAAGCAAAGCAAATGAGAAAAAAACACGCACAGAAGAGGGGGGCTGGCCGCCGACGGTGTCAATGCGGAAGACCTGGCTGGCAAGGGTGCCGTCGACCTTGTTCAGGACGAGCCAGTCAACGTTCTTGGTGGGCTCGGTGGGGGCGGCGATGTTGTTCGCACGGGCGGCGGTGATGAACGCGCCGGTGGACGCGGCGAAGTCCCATTTGGGGGAAAGGCCCGTGCCGGAGGCGGCGGTGATGAAGTAGTGGTCCTGCGGAAGAGATAGGATAGTCAGCGGTTTGGAAGGGGTGAATGAATGGCGCGGAGAGCATACCCCGAGCAGGGTGGCCGCGCCGACCTTTCCGCCGACGGAGACGGGCAAGGCGCCGGCGGGGGCGGCAGCCCAGGCGTTGAAGGCCACGGTCTGGATGTTGGCGAAGGCGGGCGTCGTCGACATGCAGGAAATGTCGAAGATTGACGCGACGGCACCAGCAGAACTAAAATACAACACCCGTGAGTCAATCGTCGAATAAAAACATTCAAAGATACGCACGCGTAAGTCAGAGTCGTGGGGTTGCAGGTGTAGTTCTGGACACCAACGCCGAGGGAGACGAACAGGGGCGCGGTCGAAGGCGCAACGAGGTTTGTCTGGCCGGCGGGGAGGTCCATAACTGCTGCGGATGTGCTGCAGCCCGTGAGGCCGGCGCGGCCAGGGAAAGCGGGCGCCGCAGAGACGCTGAGAACGGAAAGGGCGGAGATCAACGCGATTGAAGAGAACATTTTCGGCGAAAACGAGACGAAGGTGTTTGGGTAAGGAAAGTGGGTTGAGTGAGGGAGGGAAGGAGATTGGTTTTGGGCCAACGATGATCGTTGGGTGTTTATAAAACGCCGTGAACGTCGATCCCATGGCATGGAGTAGCACGAGTTTTTTTCTCTGCGTTTCACTTGGTTTCTTGATCAAGTCATCAACCTTACATTGCAGCAACGCGTCCGGGTACGCGATCTGACTACATACGATGTCAAGAACATGATAGGAGAAGATTCCAATTCCTGTGCAAGCAGGCGGGCGAAGGAGCCTTCAAGTACCTGCAAGCAAGTTACTACCATGGTATGGGTCGTAGTAGTAGTCGTACCTGGACTTGAGGCCTTGAGGGCTCCCTTTGCTTCTGACGTGATTCCGACTTGTACGATCTCTTCAGAAACGATCGGTCGACATGGTTGTATAATGATTGTATCCGTCTGTATCCGTTGAAGAAATCACCGATTGGTTTGATTTGCCAATGCGGAGGTGGAGGCGGCGGAGGCGATACGTAGTACATAATGATTGAATCGCAAGTCTCGTCTAGGCTCGTCTTGCACAGGTGGAGGTCAGTGAAATTGAGCTTTACCTTCTTCCCGGTAGAACATTGAAGGTGTGTTGAGGCAATCGGCGTACTTGTCCTATCTGTGAAATTCACCTGGCTCTTCTAAAGAGAATGTCATTTTCCTTCCTTTGCATATTTAAATTTCCTCGTAGTACTGTGGAAGCCTGGAAGACTGAAAAGTCGAAGATCCATGGTGAGGTAGGTAGGTAGGTAGAATTACACGGCCGGTCCCGCTTAGGAACGCCGGGCCCAAACGTGAGGATGCGCGAGAAGTGCGTGAAAAATGCGTGGAAAAAAGATGGAATTGATGGCATCATACTCGTGATAGTCGGCAGATCCGATGGAAGGGTTGACGGCGGACGCTCACCCAACTAGATACCTCAGATGCGGTGCGAGGCAAAGTTGAATGGCAAACCGCCTTGCCTTGCCTTGTTTCGTTGCCGCGTCAGAACGATTATGATTTGACAGTGATAAGTTGTTGCCGCAGGTCCGCGATAATTGCTGCTGCTCGTCTTGATTTGCGGGTTTTCAACATGCGCGTCCCATATAATTGTTTATCTGCGTCCCAACATTCCGCGGCACTGAAGATGTTTCTTCAGATGTGGTGGACCGTGACGGTGCGCACTTGCTCTCCATAATAGGTTCCATCACGAGCTCTGCGGGAATTCCGGGTTTAATTCCCGCCATCTGAAATGCTGAACGAAGAGGACCCTTGCTTTTTCTTGCTCTAGCATTAACCTTATGAAAATCTTGGGACTGGCTCATCTTGGGGCCGGCTCTGCACCATTTTGCTCTCTGGAGTCCGAAATCGCTGGCGAAGAAAAGATTCCTGGGTTTCTCATGCAATGTACAACCAAACAATACATTTTTTTTTTGCTTTACAACTTGCATACCGTTAAGTGCGGGGCTCCAAGACCTAGAAGCGTTCTCTCAGCGATTACAATTCAGATTTAACAGGACCCAGAACCTACCGTGCAAAAACAAAAGCCGCCGTTGGGAGTCGTGTGTAACGCTGGTGGTTCCGGTAGCAATGGTACCATCGTCTTCGAAGACCTGAAAAACATCGAATCGTACCTCCGGTAAGTATGCACAACTTCGCACCTGTTCCACTCTGAATTTATCGCCGCTGGGACCGGTGTTCTGCGTTATCGCGTGTGCAGACATGGGGGCCGGACGGGAAGGATCGGCGATATGCGCGACCATCGTCAGTGGGAATGGGATGCCTGCGTAGCGGAGTCAGCATGTCTGTTAAATCAGTGTCATCTGGCATTACCTGCGGCCCACAGAACGCCATCCGCATCGATGGATAAGTTATCCACGCCGCGGTCCATTGGTATGGTGTGTGCCTTGACCAGAGTGTTGTCGGATTGTCGCTCCAGAACGGAGATATCGCCACCGATGAAGTCTGCGACGAAGAAGGTGTCGTTTCCCGCAGCGCGGGCGATCCCGTTGGAGCCCGACAGTTTTTGAACAGCGTGTTTACAGCCTAGACATGTCAGCAGATATTCCTCGACGGATGGATTCAGAGTCGCGCACTTGAATCGACGTCACAGTAGCCGATAGAGCCGAACTTATAACCAACCAGCGCCACTGGGGTTGACCGCATCTGCTCAAAGTTCGTATCGTTTGGAAGGGGAGGGATAAAAACACATACGAGGCCGGTCTTGGCGGGATGGTCATTTGTGAAGAAGAAACTCTTGCCATCAGGACTGCCTACGAGGTCATTCGGGGTGAGAATGACTTCGTCTGCAACAGTGCGCATATGGGTCAGCTCCGTGCTCCCAACAGTAGTTTTGAAGATTTCCACAACAGAGTCTGCGCCGTGCTTCTCAGCATCGACGCGCTTGCGGTGGTTGATTGCATAGATGAAGAGCTCGGAGGGGTTTTCAGAAGATGGAACAACATCCATGCCGTGGACAGAGAGCCCTGGAAATGACGGTTGCAGACGCGCGACGGCGCCCGTGACCGGGTTGTAGGTTGCAATATAATCTGCATCGGGACCAGAGATGTTTAATTGGCCGACCGTGGGCACCCAGTGCGCGCGGCTCGCGGGCGATGAGCAGGCGAGGTAGAGAACGCCCGTTGGTGCGTGGAGGACGGTTTCTGCAGCAGTGGGTATTATTTGCGATATAGGCCGGAAACACAGGTATACGTGCTTTCACATGCAGTCAAGCCGGGGACAGTAGTACAGCCAGAGCCGCGAAAGGGTTCAATGACGCGTCCCTGAATAACGCGTCAAAATTCGTTGTAGGGCGCCTGTATTCGGAGCAGCTCAACTTGTCCCAAACCTATAAGGATAGGTTGAAGCCAAAGTCGATACACGCCAGCCACGAGGGCGAAAAACAGAGAAAGGTAGATGAGACGAGACATTGACGTTGGACGATGAGGGTAGGGAATATGAGGGGATCAAATTAAGAGTCGGTTGGAGAGCCTTCCTAATAGACACTTACTAAAACACGGCAAGAACAGTCATGGGGACGGCAAGAACAGTCATGCGGCCTCCCATCAAGCCACGGGTACGGAATACGCCGCAAACTGAATACGCCGCGCACTTGCGCGTCCTGAGTGAGTCGGCATCTGCACCGTCAGGGCCCGGAGTCAGAACAAGTAAATTTAAATCCGGGAAAAGTAGTTGAAACTGGGAGAGAAAACGCTAACGCAATACAACCAGACCAGGTCTGTAGTCAGATTCAAGGCGACGGATAACGCAGCCGCCGTATCGTTCTACATCGTTCTCCGTCGTTATTAGCGTTGGAACACTCACGGACTGCCGTCATTTTGTTCTCAAGCAGTTGTAGATGACAGATCGGGTCAAACTTTATTGCTATGGTGATGATTCGATACGAAATTCCATTTGAACGGGGAGGAATACCGACCTAGCCGATCATGGCTGAAACTCTCAAGTAATTTGTGATAACCAGCAATGGTATAACCCTTTGCAATCGGGACTTGTAATGGAGAAGAAGCGATGAAGCTTAAGTTGGAATTTTAGCTCCCGAAAATACAGCCAAACGGAACGAGCAACGAGCAGATTACTTGTGCAGAATTATGTGCCGAGCAATCCATTAGCCAGTAGAAACGGATTTGAACCAGCAGGTTTTTTTTTTCTGCGGTTGAAGCCCACCGAACCAATGACGACACACAAATCAAAGGGAAAACTAAGTACGGATCAAGCCGTTCCGATTCTCTCCGTTGTGATGTTGAGTCTTGCTTGCTTCACCATAGCGTCTCACACCTTGTCCTTTCTCGAGGATTCTCTGTCGGTCCAATGAGAGTCGAAGTGTTGCAGTGGGTTGGATGTTGTGGCAGAGGTCGGCTTGTGACAATGTCTGGTCGGCCCGGCTTTTTGGAGGTTGAGTTGCAGGCAAGTATTCAGTTGAATGATTACTTGTTGCGTGACCAAAACGTGCCATCCCGCATCGACGATGTGCTCTCTAAACACGAAAAACTCGCTCGTTGGGTGAAATACTCGGTTCTCGGGCATAACATATGATAACACAAGGAAGGCTGTATTGACAGACTTGTCAAGGTTTCTGAGGTCAGTATTGATGTTGAAATTGCGATACAGTACTCTTCATGCCCATAATCTCTCAGCTATGTCGCGACAACCATATAAAGTACAACTCTTTGGCTGACATCGCTCATGCCTTGAATATGAACTCGCCGCATATGGGAGCCATTCCCCGAACAATAGATGAACTATTGAAGGACAAGAACGGTAATTATCACAACTCATTGAAATTACTGAGACGACTACAAGGCATATCGGGACATGAGAAAGCCGAGGGAAGGTCGTTATATTACATGGTTGCGCAAGTTAAACTTCTTGGATCGTCTTATGGCTGATCGTGTGCCTCTTAACTATAAAACTTCTCGATGTGTAGAGATGCTTTCAACCCATCCTCCAACCGTCGAGATTGACAAAACTGAACTCGTCAACTTTGAACGTTATCAGAAGCTGGCCCTCACAGTCCCTGTATACGGACGGCCGGTAGAACAGCCAGAGAATAGTCGGGGTCACATCACATATCTTGAAAATGAACTGCAGCAGGCGGCATGGTCTCACGGTGAAGGTGAAATCGGATATTGTCAAAATTTGAGGGCAGGAGAGGAGGAACGTTACCAAAATCGTGACGAGGAAAGATTTCGGGTCGGGGTGGGAGCCAGCCGTTAGGTCTTGAGATGGAATGTCAAAAATTCATTTTATGCCCAATTCTTTCGCATTCAAATTCTAGTGGAGCCTGAACAACTACCTGGACCTATACTTAAGTTACGTTATGCAGACCGGGGGCAAGCATGGGTTGCTTGCGTTTGACACCGTAAACCCCGACTAATTTCTCCTGTTCCATTGTAGCGTTTGGGATGCTAATATAATACAAGTACTTTTATCTTAAGACTCAAGAGACGGGTCAAGGTGAATCTCGGGCCGAGTGCCGGTGTCGGATCATCACGGTTTGCATCTCGACCACTGCCACCTCCCTCGATTTCGACGTCGACGAGTATCAGACAGTTCGGGCCTTTACACCAAGGCCTTGTAGCTTTCTAGGTGCCCACATGGACACTTGACTAGCTGAGGCGTCAGGCAGCTTGAATTGGACCGGCCGGGGTCAACCACCCGGAGGATCGGCAGCTCCTACCACCGTTGTATGTGGCATGTTCACCTGTTTCTCGTCGGCACTTCTGAGCTCGTTCTGTGACCTTATATTCACGTGCGTTCAGTCGGACTCACTGTCGGAGTTACCTTCTCGGTCTTCCTCGGGTACCCTCGCAGGTCAAGCTTCTTGCGACTGTCGCCTCTATCGGCGGTCAAGGCCCGGAGCCATTCGGGCGACGTGTCTACTGTCGGTTTATAAGGCTGGCCCCGTCGGTCAACCTACAGATGCAAATCCCCTCCTAGCGGTCCAGTGAGTGTTTCTTTATGCTCGTCCAGGGAGACTGGCCAAGGCTGACTATTTCTGACTAGTTGTCACTGATGGAAATCGACCTCGGTCTGCCACCACCTCACTCCTCGGTACTGGGCATCATTTTAGTGCTTTTGGCTAAAGAAAGCAGCCCAGAACTATCGGATGCGAAGACTTTCACGGATGTAACCCACAGTCGACCATCAGATTATCTGGCCCAGTCAATCCGCGCCAGAAACGACGCTGTTATTGATGTGGTCAGGAATGTGAGCCGCACCGACGGGTACTTCGCCGGATGGAGTTGCCTGTCGAAAATATGCTCCAATGTTGCTCTGCCTAGTGCCCTCGTAGACGACGTGCTCACCAGTATCCAAATCTACCACACCATACAACCGGATTTGCTCGCCTCCAGATATGTATTCAACGATCTACGCATGCAAATCACTCTCCTCCCGCTCCGCGACTCTATCTACCATATAGCACCTAAAAACCTCGGCGGCAAGGCCTGGGCGTTCAGCGAGGAATATCTGTCGACTCAGCGAGTTTGGTCGGATACTGGCTTCGAGCCGCTGAGCCCTTGCGTGTCATTCAGCTGGCTCGGTGTGCAGCGAAAAATCATCTCTCAGGATGATCTCAATGATTGCGATACCATGACGCTGCTTGGCGCCGTAGATTTCGACATGGATCCCAGTCGTGGCCAAAGGTTCAATGCTGGCTTCGCTAGCGCCATCCAGATTGCAATGGGCCATGCCGCGGCGGTCGGGACTCCGATGCAGGGTGCCGCGCTCGCTGCATTGCTTAATTATGATCTGCAGCAATACGTGCGCCCCATTCAGGAAGATTGGGTCAAGGCCGCACGCGGTGCATCCAACTACGGCCCAAATGCAATCTCAGCAGAAGACTGGGTTGCTACTTTAATTGCGGATAGCACGGCTATCTGTCCATTCGGATACGAGGACCCGACCCTCTATACGCGAAGCAAAGTCGGTGCTTTTGTTGCCTTGCTTCTCTGCAATACGCATGACCTGATATACGACTTGGCCACCTCAAATCTCATGTCGTCGGTGATGTACGCCTCAGCGGCAGGTGTGGTTGAAGAAGACATGCACTGCATATTTGTCGCCTCCTTCTTTGACGCCGCCGCGAGGCGGCTCAGCACCTCGAGCGGTGTTGAGCCAATACTCTTCGGAGAGAACACTCTCTTCGTCATGGGGGCATGGGCTGGATTCAGCGAGCGCTACCGAACCTGGGAGCGATTCGTGAAATACAACCGCCAGATTGCACGGTCCGCTTGTCTGCAATCGCGTCGTATAGCACACAATGCTACTCAACAGCTAGTTTTGGCCGACTGCAACTCGCTGGATATTGCGGCTGCATGGCGCGAGCTGACCACGAGCATGAATCGCAAAACCCGGCCACGGCAGACGATAGTCTATATACCTAACGCCGCGGCCGAGATGGCCGAAGGAATGCACCCCGATCTTTGCGCAGTATGCGCGCAACTCTTCCAAGACGCGATCAACGCCTGCACCTGCGACGAAATTCGCGCTGTTGATGGCATCCCCGAGTCAGTATTTCAGTGTCGGGCAGTGGCGAGAGCCGCCGCAATTCGCCGCGCAGCAATTGTTGCGACGCAGGACAGCTGTTGCGACCTCTGCGCATGTAGAATCGGTGTATGGGCGGATAGTACCAGCCACAGAGTCCTAGCGGCACTCATGACCGACGAGGCAACCACTTCTTCAGTTGAGTGGTTGTTGAGGGGCTACGCCGTGTGGACCGTGATGACCTCGCCCATCTCCGTTGCCACCATCTTGTCTGGTTTCGACCTGTTGTGTGCGGTGAGTCAAGATGAAGGCGCTATGGGAGTGCGGGATGTGTTGGACTGTTAAGTAAGTGATGAAGTATTTAGCGATTTGTGCGGCCATGACAATGCTACCGCTGCTTCTCATCCGTTCTCATTTCGTAGTGTTTGTCCGTATTAAGTAAAGAAACCTGAAACAAGCCCATCCCGTTTTACCTATCATGCAACAAAATACTCCGCCGACGAGAATAAGCCCTGGCAGTTGAAAAAGTATCACGATCTCAGCCTGAGCCATCTGTCAATCGAGCTATACAGACTATAGTGTACTTATCGGGATTTTTTTTTGACTCGTCCGGAACTCGCACCTCCCGGTTTTACTTCAGTGCCATGCAGCAAAAATATAATGAGCCCCAGCATTACAGAGATTTAAGTGAGCAGAATTCAGAAACGGTGACATTTATCACTTATTTTAGACACAGAAACCGAACTGGCGGTTCGGTGGCAGGACCATCCGAAGAGGGTCAGATGGACCGCACAATTGACCTGATCACAGGCCAAGGAAGATTCAGACTTGGGGTCAACTAAGAATGACGGAACCCAAACTACAGTGCAGAGGAATGCAGTGCTTCGGTTTGGCTGTGTTTGAAACGTCTGGGGCCGACTCACATCTTTTCTTCCTTTACGTCTGTGCTTCGTCGTCCTGTCAGCCACAACCGGCCCACGCTTGTCTTAACGGTCAGAATTGAACCAAGGAATATCGTCACGACAATTTTCAGGATCTCAGACAATTTTCAGGATCCCAAACATCTCCCCTATTCTCCCCGTCTGACATCCAGGTGTCCTGTTACGAGGTGGGCATTGGCTTTTCAATGGGTATCAACTGCTCACCACTTTAATTCAGAACCATGCCCAACGTTCCACCGGAAGTATGGATGAGGATGGCCACCTTCGTCAAGGACGACGAAACTCTCCACAATCTGGGTCTCGCTTCCCGCCAATTCAATGCAATTGCGAGCGAGGAGTTTACCCGGAACCAGGACTGGGAGTCGGCAGAGGACGTTGAGCGACGTCTGGCGCTGTGGGCAGACGACCCGGAGCGGCACCGCGTCAAGGAGCTGGACATCACTCTCGTGCGATATGATCCCAGTGAGTAGTATGGATCATCACCATCGCTCAGTTCACGCTGGTTCCAACAGATTTCATGCTTCAACGCCGTATCTTTGGTTCGCTGGACACCTTCCCCAACCTGAGCTCCCTCACGATTAGCAACGGCCGCATCACATCTCATATCCACACAGCGGTCACCCGCCTCCCCAATCTGAGGCGCTTGAGGCTCCAGTCGTGCGCGATCTACGCTGTGGACCGGTCCACCACGCCTCTCGCAACACCGTTCACAGTGAAGCACCTCCTCCTGCACGAGGTCAAGTTCATGGAATCCACCAACAACCATGGCGTGGATATCGACGATCTCAACCCCGCCGTCCTCGTGGCGCGGAATCTCTCCCTCATGCCGCTCGGTCTGCTCTCCGGACTCCAGTCCCTCGCTATCTCGTCCGACAGCTCCACCGCATCGGTGGTGCACCAAGCGTACGGCATCCTGCCCAGCACGCCGAACCTCGTTCATCTCAGCGTCGTGGGCCCGCCGGCGCCATACAAGCACGACAATGTCCCCATGCACCTTCTGCGGTTTGCGGCGAGGACGCTCGCCGTCCCCGCGTTAACGAATTTCCGCGGTGCTTATGCCATCGCACTCGAAATCCTACCCTCTGCGGTGCGCCTCGCCGAGGTCGTCCTGACGGACGAGCTCACCACGGCGCAGGCCGTGGCCATTGTCAAGCTGCTCCCTGCGGGCTCTATCCGCAACATGGAGCTGACCGTCACGCAATGGAACTCCGAGGTGCTGTACGAGATCGCGCACCGGTTCCTGGCGTGCCGGCGGGTGCGGATCGTGCATCGCTACCAGGCGCCGTCGGATGTGCGTTCGTTTTCTCGTGTAGTGTTTCTCAACGAATAATCTGGTTTCTAGGACGTCCTGCGCGACGTCGGCGTGCACTACCTCTCGCGCATGCCCGCGCTCGACACGCTGCTCATCCACGCCCGCCCCGCTGCCGCCGTGCACAAGCCGCCCACCTTCCGCTCCGACTATGATCGTTTCTTCGAGGCGCAAAAACAGTGGGAGGCCGAGGGCAAGGCGGGGCTGCGCGACGTCCCGCCGCCGCCGCGCGCCGAGGAGACGAGAGAGCTGTTGGCGGTTTGGCGCCGGTATAATCCGCTGCTGGATGTGGTGGTACTGGGGGGGCGGTTGTGGACGCGCGAGTTGGGCGGGAGGGGGTGGGAGTGCGAGGCCGATGGCGGGCCTGTGACTGCGTGAAGGTTGAAGCAACTAACGACTGACGACGGGTAAAAGGTCAACATGAAACTCCACAATGCTACATACACACCGCCATCCGTAGAAGCTGGCAAAATACCACTAGCATTGTGAAGAGCACGAGGCGGTGTGTATAGCAAGTGCCGCGAGTGCGTTTGGGAGTTCGAATAACAAATAACGAACTAATGACCCAGCTCGGCATCGTTGCGGATGTGATCGGCGGCATGATCGAAACCCAAATCAAGCCACCGGAAGACCAAGCCTGCCGAACACAACAACGTACCCGGTTAATACGGTTGACTGCTCCATTTTCATACGTCAAGGCCGCGCTGAGTGCTGGACTGGTATTGCTGGAACTGATTGAGGTGGGTGCACCGCGTGCGCGACTGGAAGAATTATCGAACATTGTTGGCTCATTTATGATAGACGGTCGGCGCCCAAGTCCAGCGATGATTTGAGATAAGTGTTTAGCGCAGCTGGAGCCCAGTTGCCCAATGTTGCCGACTTTTCCGCACATCATCACTTCTCTTGATGCTAGCATTCATTGAATCATTCTGGCCCCGGCAAAAAAAATCGAACCGTCACGGGCGCATTCTTCTGATGGATCGTGAGAGACCGTTTTCCTGAGCAGAGCATCCCGCGGCGTCAAGCACATTGGGCGATGGGTATATAACACATACGGACGAGGCCCTCGATGTGTGTGTGCCTCCCGCCCTCTTCCGCCTTTTCAACAGTCATCATGGTTGTTACTACGGGACCGAATGAACCCAGCCTGATGCATCCTGATATCGACTCAAGACATTACGGTGAAGGAAAATCGCAAGCAAATATCCATTGTACCCTACGTGTTAAGATAATCATACAACCAAAATACTGCGCAGGTGAGAATGAGTCCTAGTTGCAGGATCACCACGATCATCCCTGTTCGCGATTGCAGAGGGACGTCTGCAACCTCGAAGGTGCAGCTGGGGGCGGCCTTCTGAACAGGAAACCTTGTTCCAATCTCCAACAACAATACTGTTGGTTTTTCGGGTGCACGTAAGTGAGTTAAGCTGTTAAGCTTAGAGCGAGCAAAGAACACAAGAGAGATTCCAGTTTGACTAAGGCTAGGGCATTGCCTGACAAACAGATGCCCTTCGCCCGCTTCATTGCGGAGTATTTATACTAAGTACTAAGTCTACAAGTGATGTCTTAGAATATTCTACTGAGTTCAATAAACTTCAACCATGCTTGGTAAGCAGTCTCTGGAATATTCTCCAGCAGACCAGTTGCCTCACACTGGTTCTCAACAAATACAACCGTCCTGTCCAAAAATCGATTCCTCGACTTCCTCATAGGTTGAGACTTTGAGCTCTTTGTCGTCAAAATTTGAAGCTTCAGGGGTTCCACCATCTGTGAGTTCATCGACATCCTCGTTCGTCGAGATTTCAACCTCTTCATCGTCAGAATTTTCTCCTTGGCTGTATTCGCTTTCTTCAGCTGTCCAGTCCGCAAGTCAGTGCTGCAATGAGGGCCTTTCAATTATAAACGCACCATCTGCAAACATCAGATGATGTGCTTCATAGCACATCTGGAAAAGCCGCAGATTAAGATGTCGAGCGATATCCTGACTGTCGGGATCGAAACCCTTGGCTTCGTGCAACTGCCGCAGGCTCCCAAAAAGCTTCGCATCTCCGATGAATAATTCCATTGTTGTGTTCAGTTGGATAGAAGGGAATCCAAGCCCTTTCGCCTCCTCCGCACTAAGCCGATCAACGCCGGCCGCATCGAGGGACCAGTAGGCTGGACATTCAGGCCAACGGAATGAATGTGGACCGACTACGAAGTCTTCTCTCGGACAGATTAATAGATAACCTTCTTCGGGAAATGTATTCTCCGATCGTTTCGAGGCTCATCTCGAAGGTAACAGATACAATTAGCGCTGTTTCCCTGAAGCATGAAGATAGTGGGCTCAGAGAATGTACATGTTGGACGCACCATATTGGTTATAGTCAGTTGTTTGGAGCCGGGTAAAGATGTAATTGCCTTGAGCTAACCAAGGTTCAACAAGGAAGTACCTAGCGCCTAAGTCCGGATTTGAAGGAAATTGGGTGTTGAGCTCAACTGTCCCCTGTAATACGTCGCATAAATTGTGGCTTGGTCAACATTGTTGTAAGCTCAACGAACGCTCCCAAAGTGGATAAAATACCAGCTCCATTCAACTCTTGGGTCGTCGTCATCCACAAAGGGATAGCACAGGCCGAGTCCGGGTGGAAGAGCAATCTCAGCTGGGATCCCAGAGCGAAGAGGCATGCATATTAACGCCCACATGCTCACCACTTCCTTCCATGGACCCGATAGAATCCAGCTTTGGTCATCAGAACGACAATTGAAATGATACGCGCCTAGAGAGATGGAGGAAATAACCGAGGCCTCTTCAATCGGTCCATGGAGGGGAGCCAAGGGTGTCTGTAGGGACGCTATGGATGTCGCCGCAGTACATTGGGCCGCAGACATAATCGTCACGTATTGGCTCCGTGCAAATCCCGCCAGTCGAACGACGTATCCACATCGAACAATTGGTGGGTACCTGCCATATCTGGTGAACGACACAGTGACTCCATTAAGTAATTGGCGACTCACTAGATGTTTTCCACAGATCGAATCTAAGTAATCTCTCGCTTCCTGCACCAAAATCAGTCTTAGAATTGCATCGTTCGACGATTCGCACACGCCACTCTACACCCTGCGTTTGATCAATGACATGTGAATGCAAAGAAAGGGGCAAGCATACATGGAAAACCTGAACATATACAGACAGGATGGGTGAATCACGACAGCGCTCCTTAAGATGCTCGAAAGGTATCAACTCTGATTCCAAATTTCATTCAATGGCATCGACATCAATTGGAGACACGAATCATCGTGGAAGATCGTAGCATATACCCCGCTCGAATCTCCGTAGATCTGAATGAAATTCGGATGACTGCAATACAGATTCAGTCGGGGAGAAACCAAATATGATCGATATCGTTCACCGAATGCTGGAATATTTGAGGATGTCTTGGTCCCATTCCTTATATGTAGAAGGCCAGGTACCCTAAATCGACGCTCAAGGAATCAAGAAGCACACACCTCCTTCGCGTGAGGTCCCTGGTACACAGCGACAGTCATCTTCGACTTTCGACCCTCAATCTTGGTGGCGTATACACGCCGAGTGGGGCGGCGGTCAACAATGCCATCCGAGTCGTTGAGGTGTATTTCCTTCCTCAAATCTATGTCTCCCATAGGGATCCGACGGAAGTCTTTGCGATGTGAGCATACATTGACCTTCGCGAGCCAGAAGTCATTTACCAGAGTGCACACCCGGAACGTGGTGGATATTGGTTGTGTTGCTGGTAAACACTCCTCCGGAAACGACGAAATTCTGTGAGCTCGGAAAAAAGGCGCCGGTGTATCTAAATTCGTTCAACGCGACTGAAAGAGGAGCAGGGTTGCGTGGACCACATACTGTGCCGTTTGAGAATCCTCCATGGTCGAATCAGACGTAAATCCTGCACCTCGAGTGTCGTTGCCCATCGATGGTGAGTGGTGTAAGAGGACAAGGGTTCCTAGGCGCCCAAGAATGCTATGCGCGCCAGACTTGTGAGAAAAGTCCGTTAGCTGTCCAGCTTGTCGACTTCTCCACAGCCCTCCACTACAGCAGTTGCATTGCCACGCTCAGCGCTAGCGCCTTTCCAGTTCGAATGGTCGATGCCAGCGATCGCGTAAAAACTGCAAAACTTTAATCAAGGAGAAGCCAGCTAAAACTGAGTCCAATAATACTTACCTGCTTATAGAGTGCGTTTGCCCACCAATTGCAGTGCCAGTGCACTGGCCCGGTACCTGTTGTTTTAATCTTGGGATCGCACAGGTGACTGCCAACATATGACCCTTTGCCTCCTTTCGCCCATGTTTTTGTACCAAATACACATCATTCGAAGAAGCTTTGCGGAGCGAAAAAAAGGTAATTATCCGGGAGGCGCCACCTGCAAGTTCGCCGAGGTTGGTCAAAGGAGGGAAATCGGCATGGCGGCCCGATCACCGTCAAACGATCAGTGAGCTAATGCGTGTGCCACACAAGTCTAAGATCAAATACCTCCTGCTCTCAACCGTCATCTTGCTCAACGCAACTCACTCTGGGTGTAAATCCAGCTTTCCTGATCCTGCTGCGAGCTTTGATTCCTCTTAATGCTATCTATGGACCTGACTCTGTTCACTCGTCAAGTCTTTCGTTCGCAATCAGAATTCCGAGGGATTCGGAGGGAACAAACTCAGAAATGGGAAACTTGATAAACCCGTCTCGTTGGAACTTGCAGTCTGTACTCGGCCCCATCAGTATCTTTATTTGCGCGGGCAGAAATATTAGAACCTTCAAAAAAAAAAAAAGACTCCTCTTGCGTCCGCTGATCCGTACCCCTGTACCCCTTGGTCCGCCCCATATTTTCTCCCCTGAAGCTCCTCGCGGCATTTCCTCTCTCTTCCCGCTATCATGTCGTCCGTAACTTCGACTCCCATCGACACCATCCTCGGCGCTGTAGTCCTCACGGGTATTCTCGGAGCTTTGTGTGTGCCCGCCCAAGCCCATTTCCTCCCAGCGTTACTCTGACATGCCTTTATGCAGGTTCTTTGGCGCGGCGTGTATCCAGGTGCGTGTTTGTACCGTTTCTCGTTCTCCGCTAATTTTGCGCCGGCCAGACGTACAACTATTACCTCGCCTATCGTTCGGATGATATCCTTCTCAAGGGTGCCGTGGGTATGTTGTGGTGCGTGCGTCGTTGCTCGGTATCATTATTATGTCTCACATTGGGAACAGGGCCGCCGATGCCTTCCACGTCGCAGTGTTCTCGTACACGATCTGGTACTACGTCGTCACCGCGTTTGATTCGGCTTGGGTACCGCAGATCATGGATTGGTTCGTCTTCCTCGTTCATGGCCTTTCCGGTTTTTTTAACGCTCAATCCTTTAGGAGTTTCAAGGCATTGTGTTCTCTGTGGTGGCGTCCATCTCCTGACGACCGTCCCTTGCCAGCTCTCCACCTGGCTCTCGGTAGCGCTGGTTCTTCTCCTCGACGTGTGCGCAGTTCACCCGTCCTCTTGTCTCCTACTTCCTGATCCTCTCTCCACAGTTTCTACACCATCTGGTTGACCAAATGTTCGCCATTATATCTAATCCGTCATAACGACACTGACCAGATGCAGTGGCGCCAAGATACATTTTCCCGGCTTTCGTGGGTGTGGCCGTAGCCGCAGGAAACAGTGTGTTATCTTCTTCATCTTGGCGTTTCTCTAAGACTTCATAACTCTATCTGCAGTCGTCGCTGTCGGTACGCTGCGTTTTCTTTCGGCCTGAGTATTCTCACTGATCACCGTCGCTTCTAGTTCTCGGCGTCAGAATGTACGTTCCTACTTCCACTCAACCTCATCTCAATACTCAACGAACTTCTGAATGCCCAAAGCATCATATTCACGCACTTTACGAACATCTATGCGATCTCCAGCACTGTGCACATCCTTCCTTTCGCTTTAGCTCTTTCCGCTTGTCTTGCTATCTCGTTCTTCCAGTTGCAGTCCCTTCTTGCATAACCACTCCTTTTCGCGTCTATCGTACAACCGCTCCTTCAACTACCTTCGCCAACCACTCCCTTCAACTCACGTCTTTCGACTAACGCTAACCACTGACGCGTTCACAGGCGCTCATCTACCTGTTCTTCATCCTCTTTTGCGTCAAGTCCGTCGCCATCAGCGGGGTCATGGTATACTGCCTCTATAGCTCGAATGAGGGGTTCACCGTGTGCGTGTCTGCATTCTATGCATCGCACTTCCATTCTTTTCGTCAGGAACGAAGAACATTTCCGTCCCACTTGCATTATACTCCATTCACCTGGTCTTCTTGGGAATCCGACTGACCTTGCTTTCTTATTACAGGGAGAGTAACAGCAACATTGTGCGCCGCGCCATGAAGCTTGCTTTGGGGAGCTCGCTGGTCATTGCGTGCGTCTTTCTCTGCATTCTCCTTAATTCGGCATTCCGTATAAATAATCTAACGCGACGTTCCGGCAACTGGCAGTGTGTGCTCCTTCTGCGTCCTCGCCTGTGTCAGTCGCCGCCGTTCTTCTACGCCCTGGGGTGCTAATGATGATGTGGAATATTGATATGTGTGTGATATAGCACCTGGCGATGCCGCGCAGCATGGCGTGCGTGGTTGTGTATATGGTCGTGTCGAAGCGTGCGTGATTTTCCTCTTTTTTATCTGTTGTCGCTTTGTTCGTATGTTCTATTCCTTTCTTCGTTCCGTCCTGATGTCTTCATCTACAATTCGTTTTTGTTCTGGATATCGTCCGTTTCATTTTACTTCAATTGGCGGCGTTCATGTTGATGATTATGAAGCAACCCGCCCCGCGGACATTTACTGACCCGGCGCCTATATTCACTCACTACAGTCTACCACAACTGCTTCCTCTTCCTCCTCGCGTGTCGCCCGCTGCATGTTGTCCTGATGCCGATGGGGCACGCTGGTATGCCGATGAGCCATGGGCACGATGACATTCCGATGAGACATGGGTACGTTGACAAGCAGGGGATGGGCAAGGGAATGGAGCGCGGCGTGTCGGAGGATGAGGGGAGTGTTAGTGTGAGTACGCGGGTGTAGAGGTCCGCATGCGGGGATATTGTACGAGGAGGAAGCGACTCGAAGGAAAGGTGGGATGTGTGAAGTGTAGAATAGACGGTTGAGGCTCTTGATGGGAGTGTGCTACGAATTCTAACGACGATATTTTGGCTTGATTCGTGAACGTTTCTGCTAGATACGGCGCGGGTTCAGTTTTCTTCTAGTAGGCTAATACGCCCGGATAAGAATCACTGCGTTGAGACCCCCTGTAGTCAGAGGCTCTGACTACAGGAGTAGTCAGAATGTAGTCGGACATCTTGTGTCTACACCTGTAGTCACAGGTGGTCGACCTTGGCCTACATTGGTCTACCTCTGACTATGGCTGTAGACACAGGTAATGTCAGGTAGATTTCAATGAAATTGGTGCATGAAGGAGGAAAAAATCATGTAATGGCTCAGCGGATGTCCACGACTTGCAGGGTTGATGGGAAGCCGTCAGGTAAAGAGCTTAATGTTGATACATTCTTCGGATCTAAAATTAGATCTGGAGCAGATATTCCGTCTCACAAGAGCACAGGTTGGAGTAAAACACCGCTCAATGGCAGCTAAAGGCCACATCCAAATTCCTGGGGGTCGTGGATGTCAGATTACATGAGTAGAACCAAGTACACAGAGGTCGATCGATGTAGACACAGCCTGACTACATGGGGTAGACCACGCGTAGGTCGCCGAAGTCAGACCATATGACTACAGCCATCGTCTACACGGATCGACAAAGGGTCGGCAAAGGTAGGCATCAATAGACACATGTAGGTCGCCGAAGTCAGACCCCTAACTACGAGGGGTCTCAACGCAGTGAATGTACATTTTATTTTGCATCTCCATTTCCTGGAAGTAATTATCCGTCTCAGCGCTCTCTCTGGACATCCACGATGCGACCCACCTGACAGTGACAATGTTAAAGTAGCACCCTCGGTGCGCTACAACGTCGGTACCGCTTCCAGCAACCCATGAAGGAAAGAAACAGCACAGCGACGATTGAGGTCATTACGCCGCCCGTGAGTCCTGGTCGCATTCTGACGGATTGGAGCACGGTGTCCTGGACAGGAATTCATTTGGTTCTGTGAATAAGGCATGAAAGGACGAACGTTGAAATTCCGGAGGAAGGGAGTCATCCTGGGTCAGGGAAACCGGTGTGGGATGTGGTAGGAACCAAGGATGAACTTAATAAGCTGCGCTCTGGAAGGATCTTCCCGTCGCGGAACCAAAAACTCTTAAAAGAAAAGCCATGGGCGTTACGTTCCTAAAAATAGCACTCATCGCCATGGTTGATATCTGATAATACGCGACATGGGCGATTTGAATGACGTGAAGCGGAGCCTGCAGCACCGCATTGAGTTAAAAGAAGATGATGTTCAACAGCTTTTGGATGGTTTTTGGATTGTTCGGGACCTGTGAAGGTCAGAAAGCTGTAGATACCCTGGATTTTAATCAATGAGCGCTCAGGGCGGTTACAGTTTGAACCGCAGCGAACGCCAGCTCATCAGGGCCAGCACACAGGCGCCCCCTCAGCGCTAGGATTCTTGACTGCCATTGCGACAGAGAATTCCGGATGGGCCCGGGTCACTGCGTTGATTGACCACATACGAGCCCGATGGAAGACACTCAGAAACGTGCGATGGTCTGAGAATAAAAGGAGCAGAAGGGAGGATTCGTCTCCCATCAAGGTGGTGCATGAAGCAAGTAAGAGGTGAGAACTAAAATTTAAAAGCTGACGATTCAGAAAAGGTTTTCATTAAGAGCGAATGGAACAGTATGATTCAAAATGACGCTTATTTGAGTGTCAGTAATGTAACTTGAAGCTCCAAAACAAAGGGTAGTTGAACTGTGGGAAGTCCATGTAGTGAAGAGGAACGATTCTTGCGTTTTTAAATAGTGACGGGAGCCGACGGGGCGGCGATGGTTATGGCACCCCAAGGTTTGGCGGGGTAAGTGGCCTCTGCCACGACCGGGGGCCACGCCGAGTCGTCGAATCCGGGCTGCTCGAAGCCGGCGGGGATGGCACCCTTCGTCGACTTCCACACAGCATCTGACATCACGAACGACCCAGCAGTGCAGTTCGCCCTCCCACTAGGCTGCATGTTGATTTCAACAGCCACAATCACGCCTGCAGCACTCGCGACGGTGTTAGTGGCCCGCACTGCGAGCACGACCTCCTCCGGCGGCGACGCGAAGTTGACGGTGTAGCGCTGTGCGACCTTCCAGTTGGTCCCGCTTCCGATGCTCACCCCGTTGACGAATAGCGTATATTGGTTGTCCGCCGCAACTATGATGCTCGCGGACGCAGGGATCTGGCCCGGGGCGGGAATGAAAGTCCGGCGGAATGCGCGCGATCCGGCCGGTACAGTGCCGCTGGCGGGGACGACATCGGTCCACATCCACTGTGCGCGCTCGAGACCAAGTACGACCGGACTAGCGGGGATGAACACGGTGCCCCAGGGCTGAGCGCCATACACCCCTGCAACGGAGGCAACCGGCCAGGCGGTATCATCGAAGGAGAGCTGCGTGAACCCGGCAGGAAGGCCTTTCGACACGCGCCAGGAGCTGTCGGACAGAATGGTGTCCTTGGTGCCGTCGGAATAAGTCAGAAGGATGGTGGCGATGACGCCCCCACCGCTAGTTGCTGTCGTGGACGCATTCACAGCGAAAACGTTGAGGCTGGGAAGGAGATCCACGCAATAGCGGTTGGCAAAGCGTGCTCGGTGGATTGGAGTCCCAGATCCGATGAAGTCCCCGTTTACAAAAAGTTGCATGGCGTTGTCGGCGGTGGTGATAATTTCAGCAGCGATGAGCGATTTTCCCAAAGGCGGTGTAAAGTCTTTGCGCAGGGCAACAAAGGCGTTAGGCGTGTCGGTGGGAGTCCAGATCCATTTGGACGATGCAAAGCTCAGCGCAGACGTGGCAGCTAGAGTGCGCTGTTGTCAGCGAAATTCTGCATCACAGAAATCCAGAGACACGTACCACTTGTGAGCGGCAAGCCGTAGAGAAAGAAAGAGAACAACCCGTAAGCTACTTGGAGAAACATATTAGGCGTCGTCGCGGAAAGAGTACTGATGACTTACAGAGAAGAGTCATGCTTGACGATGAGATGAATCCCAACCAAAGCGCGTTCATCGCCTGGGTTTTATGCAAAAGGCCACGCCGAGGTGGTAAAATTGTTCTCGTTCCGGTTGACAAGGTGAATGGAATGGAACAGAACGAAGTGGACTTGAATATCAGGGGAGACGAATGATCCCAGTCGATGGAGCAGTTGGCGAGGAGATACATTACGGAAACACCCCAGAAATTGAATTACGGAGACGTCAAATAGGAGGAGAAGCTTCATTCCGAGCATTCAAAATCCACATATGTCGTTCGAAGCGCGCCGACCGACCCTGAGCGCGACATTGAGCGTATGGATTGGTTCCGGTTTTTTTGAAGCGCCGGTGACAATGAACATGATGCAGGTTCGCCTTAGCTCGGGGATATTCATAGAATCGTGTAGAACAGTATTTACTATCGGCTGGGAAGTGTTCTACAAAGTGCGCGATCGAATAATGCCTGCATCCGGTGAGGCAGGATCAAAAGATTTGGAGCAGTGACAGTAGATATGGCGCCAGCGGTCGACTTGGTTTGAATTGAGTCAAAACAACCTCAGGTCCATCCAGGAACCAGACAAAGGTCTTAACTGAGAGTGTATTCGTCTGAACTGCCAGTGAGAGTGTATTCAACGTGTCGCGGTTCAAGGAAGTTCCGGAACGCTAGGAACGCAGCATTTCCAAGCGGCGGAGTGAAAATTTCAATTTGCCAGTGGTTTCAGTCAAATAAGCGTGTTGAATCGCCGTCACTGTTCCTGCAGCGAGGGGGGACGGGTGGGGACATGATGTGCAGACGCAAGCTGTGAGCGGCACAGCCACCAAAAGGACCAAACAACAACCACGGATTAGGTAACCATCTTCTCGCGATCGAAATCATGAACTTTTCACCAAGTAGCACTGAATTCGTGCATTGAACGTCGGAATTCAAGGTAATAGTAAAATGGAAATAAGACACCGTGGTCCCTGGTTGACTGCAAGTGTGGAGCTGTTGATCCAGAATTAATCGAAGTTCAACCAAGGCTCAACATGGATGGAAAATGTTGCACGCGCCGAAATGAACCATAGCCAACAGCACACATAATGAGCGGCACATTTATTTTTCTCTCCACCGCGACATTCTGCGAAATTTTGGAGGCATGACGGCCCAGCAGCATCGACGATATCGTGATCCGGATCATCCGACGGAGCACTCTGTCCGTTCAGGGATTTTGGTTCTGAAGCACACACATCGTAGCAGTTATTCTAGTAAGGGATGGAAATCTCAAGCCTGACATTCCGCTTCGAAATTAAATGTGCAACGTTCCAACAACGTTCAATCGGGGGCAATCCGGGCAATCGGATATCACTACCGCCGTCAGATGGCGCTTATTTCTGGATGATATTCCGTTACCATCAGGAGTCCTGTTGTTCTCAAACCACCACCATGAACGACGAGGAGCCGGGCGGCGCTGTTTTAAAGAAAGGTTCATTTCTGTTCTTCTTACTACACGGTCCGAAAGTGAAGTCCACCCAGATGCCAACGCTTTGGCAAACGATGAGGCCGCTGGCGCTAAGCTGTGGTCCGTATACATCTCGGAGGCTGAGAAATACGACCAGGCACTCGTGGAGAGCTGGAAGAGCGACATGGAGGGCATGTTGATCTTTGTGCGTCTCCGAACCATCTTCATCGTTGGCGCAACCTTAGGAATCATCAGGCCGGTCTTTTCTCTGGAATCCTGACTGCATTTCTTATCGAGAGTTACAAAACACTGACGCCCGACGCCGGCGACGGGACTCTCCTTTTGCTGGCTCAAATTTCCCAACAGCTGTCCGGAATCGCTAACGGCAGCGCCATCGAGATCATTCCTGCAGAGCCTTTTGTCCCTTCGAGAACGTCCCTGGTCTGCAACGCGCTCTGGTTCGTCAGCCTGGGACTTAGCCTCTCGTGCGCCCTTATTGCCACGTTAGTAGAGCAATGGGCGCGGGAATTCCAGCACAAGTCCGAAATGCGGTCCGCGCCCATTGTTCGCGCGCGCATCTTCTCGTATCTGTACTACGGACTCAAACGCTTCAACATGCACGTCGTCGTTGAGGTGCTTCCCGTGCTACTCCACGCATCACTCATCATCTTCTTCATGGGACTTATTGCATTCCTTGTACCTGTGAACGAAGCAATGATGATCTTGGTTGCATTTCTCCTGGCAATAATGATTGCGACATACTTCATCCTGACGATCCTGCCGCTGGTTCATCTCGACTGCCCCTACCGCACCCCGCTGTCTGGCGGCTTATGGCGCGCTCTCATGAACATTCGTCAACTGGTGCTCTCAAAACGGAAGCCCACTGGCCCACCCACCCACCCTTTGGGCAGTGACGTCTCGATGGTCGATGTCATGAGCGAAGTCGCTATCCGCAGGTCGGAAAAACGCGATAAGCGCGACCACCGGGCGCTATGCTGGACAGTACGCTCCCTTGCTGACGACGCTGAGCTGGAACCTTTTATTGAAGGTATACCGGATGTCCTCTGGAGCTCTCACGGACGCCGGAACATCTACGACGAACACCTAAAGGTCCTCCTCCACGATCCGGAAGTCCGCCTGCTTAATCGCTTGCAACATTTCCTTCGCGGATGCGATAGCGATCTCCTCTCTTCAGATATACAAACGCGACGCCGGATCTCCGGACTGAAGGCGCTATGGGCCATCGCGACTATGCCGCGCCGCGACGGATTATTCTTGGAACCGCTGGAGAGCTTTGACACCCGGCTCCTGGCACAGAACGCTTACGGTATGCCCTTCAAAATCGCTCACTATCAAGTCTCCGCGCGCACAGTGGTTGATTTGAACATCCTCCTCGCCGTCAGTGGGGAGATCCACGACATGACACAGCTTGTGCTCCAGTACAAGGAGCTCGCAATGGATGGGCACCTCCCTCCTACCAATCAGATCTCGAGCGCTCTGCCTCACATCGTCCAGAAGTTCGACCGACTTCCCGGCCATCTGTGGCAGTCGTCCTCCGATCGCGAGTCTCGCGAAAACCTTGTTGACCTGATAAACAACCCACCCTCGGGCATCTCGGACACCTCGTCCTGGATGGCACAGTGCCTCGGTACCCTGGAATCCCTTCCCGACGCACTTCTCGCGCTCGAATACGAGATATTCGTCGCATACATGATCGACGCTGCCGCACTGGAGTCCTGGCCGTACGAATTTGAAGCAACCCGTGCGACCTTCTCGTTCGACGAGGTGTCCGTCTCTGCCGATATGGCAGCCACATTCTCAACGGCCTTCGACTCCATCGTGAGTGCACAGACGCGCCGCCCAAGTTACACCGCCCACGCCGACGAGATCATTGCCGTCTTGCTCGCTGTATGCGCCAACGCCATGATTGATGACGACACATACTACCCGCTGAACCTCACTGCCTACCTCACGACCAAGGACGAACCGCTCTCTACATCGCACGTGGTGCAGAAATGCAACACCCTCTGGCTGTGCGGATGCCTCACCGCCGAGCTGGAGGCCAGCGCGCATGCGTCCGCGCTTCTCTCGGGCCGTGTGGTGCAGGCGATGTGGCAGGTTGCATTCCTAATGGCGCGCGAGTACCTCGACTCGTGGAAGTACAAATCCACACCAGCGTCCCACATACGCGCTCTGGCTGCTGTACGCGCCGTCGCCGCCTCCAGTGCCTCCCCTTCGGCGGCTGCGTTATTACAGACGACGGTGCTCAACGCGATGTCACCGCTGCCGCACGATTTCGATAACCTCGAGGCGCTGAATACTGTCCCCGTGGTGGCCGTCCTGCACTCCGACGTTTCTGAAATCCCTAACCCTGTGGTTCTCACATCAGAGGGGACAGACATTACAGGAGGCGAGCCGGTGCTGAGCATCCTCACACTCCGTGTTGTCATCCTCGCAGAGTTCCTCGAACATTGTGTCGACGCCGAGATCCCGTATAATGTCATCCAGACGCTGAGCATTCTGACAGAGTTCACGCCGAACCACCCAGGCGTGCGCGCTGCGTACCAGGTACGCTTTGCGCGCAGCTTCGCCACGTTGTTGAAGCAAGCGGCGACGGATGATCTACTGCGAACGCTCGTCGGTGGGAAATGTCTCGCGGTATATGCAGAGAAGCGGACAGAGTGGAACGAGAACGCGCGTGCGTATCGGTGGTTGGATGACCCGCTTGCGATACGCACGGTAAAGGAATCGGTTGCGGAATATCTAGGCCGGGCTGAGAGTGAGATGGAGATCCATCCGAGACTCCACATGATATTGAAGAGAATTGAACAGTCGTAGATTGGAGGTGGTGGATTATTGTTCATTAGATGAACTGTTCAATGAACTTGTGATCCGTGAAGGTTTGGTGAAGGTCAGAAGCTAAAATGTTGATACCCTGGATTTCAAATCAGTACTTGAGCGCTAGGGGCGACTAAGTTCTATGCTGAGCTGATCCGATCTTCAGGCGAAGTCTGCCGACTCCTGCCGACGCTGATAGCGTTGGGTGCGCTGGGATTCCTGAGTCAGAGGAAATGAGTCATCCAGCTTTTCTTGATAGGCGCCGGACTTTGATGCCAAGAAACCTGAATAGTTGTAAATTGCATCGAACTTTGCTGCCTGACGCTGTGGGGACTTGCATGAGAAGAAGCCCCTGCACCGATTTAGACGGCATGAGCAGTAAAAACAGTGTTTGAGTCCGGGAGTTGAGGTGATTGATGCATATGACAAACTACAGAGCTGAGTCACCGCATGGAAGATATCCTTTGCCGAAGAGGCAAAATGACCCCTGCCCGGATTGAACGGACGGCCTTCGCGATACGCAGATCCAACTGGAATGCGACGCTCTACCACTGAGCTAAGGGGTCGGATAATAATTTGTCATCATCGAGACTTGACTGTGGGCCGCTTCTGACAGGCGTACCGCGCCTGAATTTCACCAGGGGCATGTATTTGAACGACCGTAGGATGTATGATTGAGAGTCGGAGAAGTTTGTGTTGAAAGAAATACAATGTGAGAAACCGGCTCCAATTATGATCACCGATCAATTCCTTTTTCAACCAGAACCAAATTTGCCATAATTTATCCTGGTTCTTCTCCATGTGAAGGTACTTGACGATAAAACGAACGAACGATTTTTTTTTGGGGGAGTTTCATTTGCAAAAGAGCGGGAGCACTGCGGCATGATTCAAGTGCGAAAGTATCATTACTTTACGAAAGCGTCACTTCAGGCTACTATGAAGTGACCCCTGATAGGCTATTTTGTCCCAATTGCGGACTGTACCTAACAGGGGTCACTCCGGTGGATTCATTCCACCGCATATGGATTCATCCACTGGATGGATGAATCCACCTTGCGTCACATCACGCTCACCTGGATTCATCCACCGGCCCTGGGGTGGATTCATCCATGCTGCGCTCGCGCAGCCCGATTTCGGATTTTTGGGGCCCGTACGGGGCCCATTTGGTGCCTCCTGCTGGGTCTTCTCTCAGCGTAGTTTACTGTGCCCTTGTTACCATGTATCATAGCCATTGCACAATATAACAGCTGCATTTGTGCAGCTCGATTTTGCAATTTTTGTGCACGTACGGGGGCCATTTTATCCATGCACGGGTTCGCCTTCAATATCCATGCACGGGTTCGCCCTCGATATCCATTCACGGGTTCGCCCTCGATATCCATGCACGGGTTCGCCTTCGATATTCATGCACGGGTTCGCCTTCGATATTCATGCACGGGTTCGCCTTCGATATTCATGCACGGGTTCGCCTT
Organism: Mycena crocata; assembly: GCA_029281795.1. NCBI lineage: Eukaryota > Fungi > Basidiomycota > Agaricomycetes > Agaricales > Mycenaceae > Mycena > Mycena crocata. The sequence continues at coordinate 85,003 of JARJCP010000065.1, forward strand.
CGATATTCATGCACGGGTTCGCCCTCGATATCCATGCACTGGTTCGCCCTCGATATCCATGCACGGGTTCGCCCTCGATATCCATGTATTCATGCACGGGTTCGCCCTCGATATCCATGCACGGGTTCGCCCTCGATATCCATGCATGGGTTCGCCCTCGATATCCATGCACGAATTCACCTTCGATATTGTTCGCCCTCGATATCCATGCACCTTTGCCAAATTTTTGGTTTGGGATGCCATGTGGATGAATCCAGGCTAACCCTAATTATGCCTTCTGGATTCATCCACTCCTCACATGGATTCATCCATGCACATGAATTTTACTTATGTGGATTCATCCATGTTTGCCATTTTTTTGCTGCATGGATTCATCCACGTACATGGACTCATCCACCCTCCAGTATATTTTATCTACCTGGATTCATCCACCCTACATGGACTCATCCACCTCTATTTTTCTTCCACGGTGGATTCATCCATGCAAGTATTTTCTCACCTGGATTCATCCATGCAGAAGTTTATATCACCTGGATTCATCCACCGTACTTTCCTTTCACGGTGGATTCATCCGGGTGATATTTTTTGCTTTGAAGCGGATTCATCCGCGTGTTTGTTTGGTTCCCACCTGGATCCATCCAGATGACGGCTGGATTAATCCATCCATTTGTTTGGTTCCCACCTGGATTCGTCCACGCGTGGCTTACTAGATGCATGGATGAATCCAGACCTTTGTTTTCTTTCAATCAAAATTTATAGTCTTTCTACACACATTACACCAGATACTTACGTGTCTAACAAATCACCATCCCGCCGAATGCACGGTTCATTTTTGAACCACTCAAACCAAAATTACTATATGCGGACGATAACCGTTGTTGTCTCTTGTTTCAAAATGACGTCAGCTTAAATCAAAGTTAACGGTCCGCGGGCCAAAATAATGGTTGCTGAGGGAGTCGAACCCTCTTCACGTGTTAGGCAAGTTGAGTAGCACTGTACCATGTCCAAGTGTCATGCCGTTAGACCAAGCAACCTTAATAAAGTCATGCTTGGCCCTCACTCAAACCTAATAAAAGATGTAATTACTTTGCGAAAAAAAAAAAGGACGGTCAAAAGAAAGCCCAAATCTGGAGTCGAACCAGAGGAATTCCCCATAATGAAGTTCCTCTCCAAAGCGAAACTGTAGAGACGTGTTAACCGTTACACTATTTGGGCTTTGATGAAAGCAACCCTTGATCCTGCTAAGCGATGTAAATAGGACCTTGGAGGAATCAAAAAAAAACAAAAAACATTACGAGACAGCTGAACGACCACTGTGGGAGTCGAACCCACACCAGCCCATTTCATTTTGACGCACCGGTAAAATTGGGTATGGGCGCCTTTAACCACTTGGCCAAGCGGTCGGTGAGAGACGAAGCCGGGAACCGGTGACCTACCTGCTCTTCCACTCTCACATCGAAAAAAAAAATAACGTAGATGCAAGACGTTTTTGACATTGTAACTACTTTAAGTACCTGACGCAGCCTATAAGTACTCATTGTTGCAAAAATGACATAAAAAGAGGACATGGTCGGAATGACATATAAACTAAAGTATCCATGGTACTTCGCGCATATTACAATAGCCCCACTTGCGAGGCACAGAGGTCTGCCATATCGGTATCCTCGCCTACAATCTCCATTCTCTCAGGCACCATGACCCAGGCGGGCACCGCCGACCGCCAGTAATAGGTGTGCGCCTCCCGCTGCGACTTGGGTGTAGTTTCCTTCCGCAGGATCAGCCGTGCGGCAGTGAAGCTGTCTGAGTGGTTATTCCCGACCTGGTACCGGCACAGGAAGGACGAACTCGGTCCAGCGACCGCAGAGGACTGCCCCAAGGCCGAGGTCGTCCCGAGCCCAGGAGTCAAGGTGGAGGTCGAGCCGGCCGAGGATTTTTGTCGTTTTGAGGCCGGGCGCTGGTGCTCGACGTCGTTGTCGTCGTCCTCCTCGTCTGACGATAGCTCGGTGGCACCGCGTTTGGCCGCCTTGCTCTTGCTCTTGCTCTCCGCCTTCTTGGCCTTCTCGATCGAGCGCAGCAGCGCTCGGGAATCACGACCCGTCACCAACGTGCTCGAGTCGACACATACAACCAAGGGGATATCTAACTGGTCCTCTGGGTCCAGGTCCATTTCCTCTTCATTATTTGCTCAGTCCAATGCACACGGATGAAGTCAATCACGTACCTTCTGTCCACGATACAATTGTGGTAGTTCCCGTTGCCTCCACCCCCGACTCGTAGTTCTCCCTGAGGTTCTCGTAAAGTTTCGTGAACGCCTCAGCGTGCTTTCCCGCCCATGATGAGTTGAACTCGGCACATGGGCAATTCTGCCTCAGATCCACCGGCCAGTTGATGATGCGGAGATGATAGGTCATCGCGGTGTCGGGCCACTTCTTCCAGGCCATGGTTTTGAGGCTGGAAGCGTCGACACTGCGATCTCGAAGTTCGATGACGGTAAAATTGTTAGACTAAGGCACAGGTCATACATAACGTACTTACGGATCCGGTTCAGCATCATTTTGGAGACGAGAACGCGGCGCTCATCTCTGGTGTCCTTCTTCTTGAAGGCTATTGGAATCGGAGGTGGCTGCTTTCTTATCCCCCCTTCGTCGTCGCCGACTGCCTCGGCCTCCTTTGCCCGAGCCGTTGCTGTAACTCTGCATACCATCAGCCCACTCAGTTGCGGTGGCATTCCTGCAAAACGACTTACTGGGTCATCGCCTTGAACTGAACGAGCGTGTGATTGAAGGTCGGGCCATAGGCGTCCAGGACCGTGTGGCCGTTGTCACTTCCAGTGAACCACGCGCAACAGTCGCCAAACACGTCGATAGCCATCCCAATCACGTCTATGTCGTATTTTTGGCTCGTTATCGTCGCCTGCGATATCGTAAGTGGCGTAAATTAAACTAGATGGACGCGGACGTACCTGGTGAATGAACGGCTGCAGCGTCTTATCCATAAGGGCTTTGCCGCGTCCCCTCGCTCTCCTGTTATCCAGCACCATTTCATTCCGCTCGTGGAACCGCTGCATGAGCTCTTTGGTGCATTCGCGACGGGCAGCGGGATCAGCCATCTCCTCCTCCGAAAGAGCGGAGAAAAGATCGTCGTACGCCGTCTTGACCTCGAGCGCGTAATCCTCCACAGACACTGCAGCAAAGTAAATCAAATCAGAGTACATTAAGCGAGAGAAATGTAGACACATACTAGTTTTAGGCCGCGGGTGGTCTTGACGGTATAACGACTGATGTGCGTTCCAGGCATTCGCCGACCTCTCGACAAGTTGGTGATCTCCTGCGGCCTTGAAGACGGACGACAGAAGCTTCCCTTCCCTGCGAGCGATACTTTCGGCACGCTGGTGGTAGAATGCGCGCGCCTCCAGGAGGTCCTTCATCCCCTCCTTGGAGATGGCCCCCTTGCGCAACTCCCAAGGTGCCGTATGCGATTCTTCATCGTCGTCTTGTTCATCCTCCTCCTCCTCCTCCTCCTCCTCGTCCCACGCCTTGCTTTTCCCTTTCCCTTTGTCCTTCCCCCGACCTCCCTCGCCAGCACCAAACTCCGCATCGTCCAACCGGTCCTGCTCCTCCATTGAGAGCTGCACTGTGGCGCCGGGAATCTGCCTGGCGACTTTGTTATGCTCTTTTCGTGCTTTTGTTTCTAGTGCGGCGGTGGCAGCGTAGTCCGACGCATCCGACGCGTCGCTGCGCGTCTCCCAATCCTTCTGCTCGTCGGGGCCGGGTGTGGCGTCCCGCACGAGCTTCTTCTTCTTCTTGGTACCCGGGTCGTCGTCTAGCTGCAGCGGGTCCATGTCCACGTCCCCGTCCTTGTGCTCAGCGAAAAATAGTGGAAACGCGGAGCGAGGCGATTTTTCGGCCAGCTCCTGCTCCAGCTCCCATCTGTACCAGGCGCCGATGTCGAAGTTGGGGTTGAAGAGGTCTGTGTTGAGTAGGTTGATCCGCATGGTGTTCGCGAAGTCGTCCATGACACGGCAGTCGTCACCTTGGACGACCCGGAGTGCGAATCGGCGGTCCATCACATCCAGGCCTAGCAGCTCGTCGCCGGGGTATGGCTGGCCCTTGTGCAGAGCGTCCAGAGCTGAAAGCTCCTCTGGCACATACTCGTCCTTGTGACATTTGTGAGCTTCCGGACGACCGGATGTCAAAATAAAACCTACCGACGCGTCTTCCCGCTCTGAAGTGTTTTCCTTGAAACTGCACGGCTCCTTGGCAGCGTCGGGATTCGATAGTTGGATTGGTGCGTCGGGTACAGCATCAACAGTGGACGTTTCCTTGCGTGCGTCCAGTGTCTGCAGAAGAAAAAAAATTGAGTACAGTCCGTCAGAAATAAATAACACGCACCAGCGGCGCTTCCAGGTTGCGGGGCGGCTCCTGCGGCGCGCCGTCCACTGGTGGCACGATCTGCACAATATTCTTTAACTCAACCACAATTCACGAGCAACAAGACAGAAAACCCACCAGCGCCGACTCTGTAGCAGGGTTACCACCCTTTTTGCCCTTTGTCTTTCTCACTGCAGGGGGTTTGGGCGCATCAGTCGTGTTGCTCTCCTTGCCCTCGTCGACGGGTTTCTTCTTGCGGCTTGGAAGAGGTGCAGCGGCGGGCGTGGCAGCGGCTCCGGAGGTTTTGTGGCGCGTTGAGCGCCTAGGAGGTATCGGTTCAGCCATTGAAGGTAAAAACTTGATTGTAAAATCCTTGGTGGGGGGGATCTTGGTGGCACAGTAGATGATTCTGAAAAGTTCACAAGTTCCATAAGTGGGTACTTGGGGAGACTATAAGATAATACCTGGTGGTGGCTCGGCGTACGACAACAATGTCACAGCAGGGGGGGACAATCAAGCCCTGATACGCGCTTGCGCCTTTAGGTCATCGAGCCACCTTCGTGCTCGATTTAGCTAATCGAGGCCAACCTGCGCGAAATTCGCTTAATTCTGTGGAACAATACCGCAGTCAGTGGCACCGTCTGGCTGCTATAAAGAGCTATGGTTAGGATACACACATGCGAACCTGCCTCATCCTCCTTCGCTTCACGTCCACCGTGCCACCGACACTTCGTAGTAATATTTGCTGGAATGGCGCGTCAATTTTTCGGCTCATCTCACGCGTACTCGTTCACTAGGATTGCGCCATACCTGCAAAAGACCCTCCCACCGGATACTCCGCCATCTGGCTGCAGGCACGCGCTGGTCCCGCCGTTATTCATGGGTGCGTTTGCTTTCCCTAATCCCCGCCGTCAAAAATTTATTGCGCTCCAATAAAGCGTCACTCACGCGTTCCCTGCATCCCAGACGCATTCTACACCCTCCCAGACATTGTGCTTGAACTTTCCGCGTTGCTGCAGCATTTCGACCTATGTCAGCCTCCTCGATATTTCGCGTATTTGCACGTACGCACCTTTTTCTGACGTTTCTATTCCTTCTAACCCTTCTCCCAGCCTCTGCAGTACGTTCATCTATGCGCGTCAGTCGTTTCAAGTGCTGCACGCCTAACAACCAACCTAATATATCCGTCCTCCCTAATCCTCCCGCCGTCAAATATTTATTGCGCGCAAGTAACGCGTCACTCACGTTTTCCCTGCATCCCAGACACCTTATACCCCCTCCCCGACATCGCGCCTGAAGTTTCGATGTCGCTGGAGCATTTCGACCCACGTCAGCCTCCTCAAAATTTCGGCCGTTTATACGTACGCACTTTGTTTGCCACTTTTTGATCCTGCTAATCGCTCGTAAAGGCTCTCTAACGTGTTATCGGCGTGCGAGGGTCATTTTCAGCTGCCCCACGCGCAGCAACACACTTACCTGGCCACCCCTGTATTTTTTCCCCTTTGCTGCCTTTTTTCTCTTTGCCCGCATTCGTACAATGTTTTCTCATTTTTTTTTGCGTGTCTAGCGGTCGCTAACTACCCTATGTACGTCCCCGCCCCGGACGCCCCGCCCCCGACCCCTCCCCGCCACTCGCGCTCAAGACGCACCATGGACATGGTGGTCAAGAGCAAGTGGCAAAGGGATCCAAACTCTGCCATCCATCAATCATGATTTGCGGACTTTCGGCAGGGCTCTGCCGGTGATCCCGGCATGAGCTCGCCGAAAGTCCACAAATCATCTTACCAAAGCTTGCAGCACAGCCACCTTTTCGCTCTCAGACCTCGACCAACACCTTCCTAATCGGTAAGTACTAAAGTCCCGCCTCCCGTAGTGTAGCCGTAGTGTACACCGTAGCTAGTCGTTACAAAATAAATGTGTGCGTCGTCATACACGGCGCCGACGCCCTAAGCGGGTCCCACGAAAGCGCGCGCCCAGCGCCGCCTTTTAAAAAAAAGAAAGAATTTATTAATAAATCCCGTACCGAGCGCGCCGAAGCCGACGCTGACGCTGTATACAGCTCCACGGCCCCCATGGACCCTCGCCGCGCCCACCAACGCACTAACGCCTTCATCGACGACATCGCTGAGGACGATGCGTCGTTGGGTAAGTCGTTGCCGTTGTCAAGATCCCGCAGAATCTGACTTGCTGCGTCAGTGTCCGACGGCGAGGAGCCCGACCCCGATTCCATGGAGGGCCAGGCCATGGCGCTCGACCGGCAGGACTTCAACATGGACGAGGAGATTGCGGAGCACGCCCGACGGGTACAGCGACGGGAACACGAGCACAGAAACCCATCGCGCCGCCTCGACGCTCAGGAGTGGCAACGGCTCCGCGGTGATCACCTCTACTACGATGGAGACGAGGAGGACGCCCCAGTTGCTGGCCCCAGCAGCATGCGCCCGCGCTCACCCCCGCGCTCCATGCCTCCGCCGCCGCTCTTCCTGCCCGACTCTCGCGACCCCACGCCATACGAACCCAGGGACCTCCGCGACTTGACACCCTTCGTGCCTCCCCAGCCTAGGCCACCACTCGTTCCGGTAGGTCAAATTTCTCAACGTACAGATATTAACATTTTTTTGACTTTGTATTCTACAGCGCCCGCCCTCCTCCATACCCCCGCCGCCGCTTTTCCTCCCCGAATCTCGCCATCCCACTCCTTTCCAACCGCCCGATCCCCGCGACGTGACCCCATTTGTCGCTCCCATGTACCAGCCTGGGGCACCATTCCTTGCGGTAGGTCAAATTTCTCCAAGTACATATATTACATTTTTTGACTTTGTATTCTACAGCGCCCGCCCACCCAGTCCAAGCGCAAGCGCGACGAGACGCTGGAGGAGGAGGAGGAGCGCGTGACCATAATCACGGTCCCGCACGTCGACTCCGACGAAGATGAAACCGAAGGCGAGGACAACGACGAGGAGCCCGAGCAGGAAGAAGACAGCGCCCTCAAGGCAATTAAGCTGGAGCACAACATGCGCCAGTTTTTCGACGACACGGCGCTGCTGGATTCCGATGAGGAGGAGGACGACGACGAGCATTTGGATGATGCTCTCGAGGAGACAGCGGAGGATCGCGGTAAGTCTCAAATCACAAATTGAATTTTCACTCACACGACTTTTCTGCAGCTTTTATCGACGACAGCGACCACCATGACCTTCACCATGACCTTCCTCCTCGCTCGGTCCGCGCCTCCAGCGACGCCCATGCCGAAGTGGCCGCCATGCAGCAGGAGGCTGCCAAGTACGACGATAAGGCGGTCGCGTATCAGCTCGAGCTCGCTCAGGAGGAGCAGGAGGACCGCACCTCAGATCTCACCTGGCTCGACCGTGACTTCACGAACATCACCCACCCCGATTGGAGCCAGCGCGAGGTGCCGCACGACAAAAAATTCTACTCAAAGGACAAGAAATTGTACCCCACCGAGGAATTCGAGATGTACCGCAAGAATGCGGCGGCCCTCACGCACCCGCATTTCACCAAAGTTCCGCAAGACGAATATTTGGAGAACCGGAATCGTACACGGCCCAGCTACCGCCCGCCCTACCCCGTCATGCTTGACGAGACACCGCATAAGGTCATTCCCCAGGTCCGCATTCCGAGGGTGCCCACACCTCCCCCTCTCCCATCTCGAGCCGGGCGATTGGACGCGGGTCCCGAAGCACGGGCTCGCCTTTGCCATCTCCGCAACGGAGGTTCTCATCCCGAACAAATCCGCCCCTCCAACCACCAGTGATTTGGACGGACTCGATGACCCACCAGCGCCGAGGAAAAAGCAGGAGACTCAGCGCGGGGACCGGCAGAAAACGGCGGAGAAGGTCGGGATCGCGAGTGTTCCGCGCAGGAAGCGAGACCAGACGGAGAAGCCTCCGCTGTCGAAGAAGCTGACGGCGGAACAGGAGCAAGAAAAGAAGGAGAAGGAGCGGTACTGGGAGTACCACCAGGTGGAAACCGAGCCGCTCACGCGGGAACAACTGGTGGCAGAAAGCCAGCAGACCAGCGCCATCATTCTGACGGCGTCGAAACCCCGACTCTTGCGTCCGGTCCAGCCCTCCATCGAGGATCTCGTGCCGTTCCAGCCACTGCGTCCGCTGTTGCAGTTCCTGCTGCCTCGGAGGGGCGAAGTGCACGGGACCGCTTTGGCGCCAGGAGATTTCGTTGTGGTTGTCAACGACAAGCGCGAGAACTCCTTCGGCACCATTCTCCTCATCCGCGATACCCCCCAATACGGCCGCGTGGTCAAAGTTTCGGGTTCCCGCCGCCTCACACTCGACTATCAGCTTGGCTGTTCTCGCGAGCAGTTGGAAGACTTGTCGCCGGCCAATCTGTTCAAGGCCAAGGGTAGCAAAAGGGCCATTTGGAAAATCAGACGACATCCACTCGACCCCACCCCTCCCGTGCGAATTGGCGACCGACTTTGCGTTGTGGACGACAAGCACCTGGAAGGGACAGTGGGTCGCGTCGAGGGAATCGACCTGGAAGACTTTCGCTACCGCGGCGAGATGGTCACCATCCGCACCACCGACGGCAAAATCGCTCGTTTGCGCACAGATGCGTACCATCGAATTTTTTATGCAGGGGACGAAGTCGAAATTGTGCGAGGGGCCCAGAGCAGGCAACGCGGCATCGTGATGGAAGTATTGTTCGGCGGCTCTTTACTCAGAGTGCTGGTCGACACAACTCCAACGGCAACAACCACGCAGGACAGCGTCGCAGCATTTTTCGCTGAGGGGTTGCCATTGGAGAGCAGCGAACAGCGCGTGAGTCTTTTCTTGCTATTATTTTTACTCTTGCTTGATCCTTCTAATCCTTCAGTATCAAAATTGCTCGGTGCGAGCCAAAGATGTAGTTCTTCGGTGGACAGACGTCGCTGATTACGGCAACTGGACGCAGCCTGGCATTGCGAAACAACGCCTCGAGCCCGCCCAAGACGATGCCCCCCTCCCTCTAAACGCCTCCAAGAGCGAAATGGTTTTTCATCAGATCGACCGCGACTTGGCAGCTTCCCAAAAAATCAGGGAGCTGTTAAAAGACCGCAAAGAACAGCAATCGCTGTACTTCGCGTCCAAAGGCGTCGAAATGAGTCAGCTCGAGCATGAAAAGCGACTCCAGGAGATCGAGAACGAAATTCGCGTCCATCGCGGGCTTGCCGAAGACAGAAAACGTGAAGCTGACAACAAGCGCATGATGGGAGTCGGACGGCGGTTCGAAAACGTCACTGTTTTCATTTTCAAAGGGCCGAACAAGGGGTGCACGGGGAAGGTAATTGGGGATCACGACACCCAGGCTCGACGAAACCGGGAGAAAGACCTCCGCAAGCGAAAAAATACGATGGAACTCGATGATACCGCGGGTATCATACTCACCGTACGTGTGCCCAACTTGGGCGACTTGCAAGTCCCCATCGAGAAGTGCACGCGGGGCCGGAATCGAGTGCCTCTCGCCTCTACGGTGACTTTGACCCCGACAGAGCTTGCCACAAAGGCAATGTTTCTCAGTTATCGACAACCACTTCCACCTCGACCGTCAACCCCGCCACAGCCGCCGTCGGCATCTGGAGAGTCTGCGGAACTTTGGGCGCCGGGACCTTCAAGAGCACCGAGGCTCGCACCGAAATGGCCTGAAACGCTTCCAGGTAAGAAATCACATGTCTTATGTATTCTAAGACGCTAATGTAGTATTCGATGCAGCCGAGGCCGATGGAACGTGGCTCGCTTCTTCCAAGCTGCTGCACAAACGCTTGGACGTCCACATTTTTGGTGTGCTCGGAGCACCGGGTGCAATTTCGGGGAGGGTAAAGGCCTGTGAGCAGGGTATAGGCTTCGTGCTGCTCGATAAGAAATTGGCCGCAAGGTATCCCCAGCGAGACAACGTCAAAGTCTATGCTGTCAACGGCACTCTTCCCCCGACCGCAATCCCGCTGTTTGCTGTCAGGCCTCTCAGATTCGGGCCAGACCCTCGAGTGGGAACGACAGCGCAGAAGGCACTGACGATGGCGGACTCGGGTGCGAGCCTCTGCGACATCAAAGAGCGGGTGGTTATCATCGGACCGAACATCGACGGGAAAAACACTGACTTTGGGGAATATGCTGAGACGATTCCCGAGGAGAAGCTTGATGGTGACAACCTGGTTCGCGTGAGGTTGTGGCCCTCTCAGCGCCGGGAAACATATCACATCTCATCTCTTTGTTGCTCGCGAAACATACCCACTCAGACGCCCGATAGTCCAGAAGTTCCTGCCATCGTTTTCGACTGACTGTTTGCACGTACTATATGTTGTACATAATGTAGCGTAGTAATTGTATCGATTTTACGGTAGCCGCGCGAAAGCGCCAGGCGGGATGTGAGATGCATACAAAGACTGGTGAGTTTTTATTTGATTTCAATTTTTTTGGTCTCTTTGGTTAACAAAGCGCGACGCGACGCGTTTTTCTCATGAAAAAGCGCGACACCGCGCGTCTTTCTCGTTCACGAACGCGCCATGCCATCTTTAGTAGGTGTGTCCGACCCTGGAACTGCCCAACGAGCTTGGCATGGCGCTTCTTGGACTCACTAAGAGCAAGATGCGGACTTAGAGAATTTTGCGACCTGAGCCAGATTAGATATGATATGATTAGATAAGACTGATAAGATATTGTTAGATGCAGCAATAGATACGGCAATGTCGAAGTCGAAACCAAAAAAAAACTGCTGTGAGTAGCATTATTTTTTGATCAATTCGTTTCTAACTTCTCTACATCCTCGGCAAGCAGTTACGTCCGGCAAGAACACCCATTGTCTGCATTGTCTGGCCCAAAACGTGGTATGTTGCTTTGGCGTGTTGCGGCGCATCAACTGATCACACTCGTTACTTGCCACCATCCTGCTCAGCATGCCCCCCGCTCGCACTCGTGCCCCGTTGCCCCGAATCACCGATCCCTACTGGCCGTGGGAGGAGCCCGAGAACGACAGCGAGATTATGGCCGTTGAAAAGGTCCGAGTCGCTCACAACTCCGAGTCTGTCGACTCAAAAAAATATACGGTGAGTTAGTTAGCATTAATCCAGCATGCATCCCCCGCTAACATTTCCTAGAAAAAGCGGCCTCGTCCAACTCTGCCAAGGCCGAAGCGGCACAGCGGAAATATGAGGTTGAAGGTGCGTAGAAAATAACTTGGGGAGCTCAGGTTGTTGATTACTTACCACACGTTCTAGAGCTCCGCTACGAGAGAATTTACGGCAAGTTCGTTCCCGACGCCGCGAACGCCGCATGGTTTAGACGGAAAGCGCCTCGGGTCGATGAACTGCTGGTGGCAAGGGCGGCGGCAGGTACGTGACTCGAAACGCGACCAGACGTTGAATTTGACACCATTTTAGTTGATGCCACCAGTCATGATGAGCCGTGCATGCAGCGGTACTTGACGCTGGGTACGTACATCTGATCTTTTCTCTCTTGGTATGTGCCGCTGACAATCCATCTCTTACCAGCGACGGAATTCGAAACAGACTTTGGCCACCAATTCAGCGCAAAGGACGGCACAGACCACCATTTCGACCGTATGGCGTTCCACGCGGCACAGGCGAACGGGCTCAAAGTGATTTACGGGGACGACGATGTCAAGATTGCGGAGATCATCACCAAGCCGGTGGTTTTCGATATTCATAACCCCTACCCCGAATGCCACCCGCGACGGGGCGACTTTGACTCAAAATGTAAGCTCTGCTAGCGTCTTCTTTCCTTGATCCCATTTTTACGGGCATCCGTAGTGCGTAAACTCAGCGCGTTGTGTCGCTCAATCGACAATGCTCCTGCGCCACTCCCCACCGCCAACGGGGTCGTGCCGTTTTGCATCGTGAACGAGCTGGCCCAATCATCGTGCTTGGCAGAGCAGCGACACGGTTACTACGATGGTGAGGGTCTATCCCTGTCTCCTTCACATCATTCCTAAAATTTGACAGCATTGTACGTGAAGGAACAAATATACAAATTGTATGGCCATCACTGGGAGGAGATCAACGACTACGTTGGAGAGAAGCGAGAGAACCCGTATACACCGTTTGTACTGCGCGCACCGTTATGGTAGACGTTTAGATAGATATATGAACTTCGAGTATACATCACTGTGCGGTGGCAGAAAGCCAAATGCGGAAATGCCGCGACAGGCACAGCCACCTGATTGACATGTTGCGAGCCTCGTGGCACTCAAATATAGAAACAATGCACTTCGGTGAGTGGTGGCCGTCTGTGAAGATACAAGTCCCAACAACTCATTTGTTCTTCCAGAGTCCTCTCATTCCTATCCCGCCATGCCTCTCCGCATTACCACCAAGGAACTGGAAGAAGCTGCGAGTAGTCCCGCTCGCAGTAGTCCCGGCCGGAACAACCCCTTATTCCCCGTGCCCCGCGCTTCACGCCCGGGATATTTGGGAATTAAAGAGAAGCCAAAACCCGGGGTCCAATTGTACACGTCCAATGGCCAGACTTGGAGCAGGCGACCTGTGCGCCCGCTGCCGAAATTCAGAACGGCAGCCGACCCGACCGAAACGAGCGCGGCACAGTATGATGGCGAATTCCCAGTGGCACCCGCCCCGCCTCCTGTCCCCTCCTCCTTGAAACGCACAAAGCAGTGCCGAACATGGACGCAGGAAGTCATTCCTCGCCTGATCCCAATTTACATGAAGCTCGTGCACGAGACCCGGTCCCTGCGCGACACGGACGGATTGAGATTGAAGCCACCCCCCCCGTGTGAGTGTTCCAGGAGGAACCTCGAGGTTACTGTTGTGCGCATGAGTGGTACGTTCATGGACCCTGAACTTCGACTCGTACTGACAACTGCCTTAGTCATTGAACAGCACACAATCAAATTCTGTCCGTGCCATCCAGCGCCAGTTCAGCTTCTGCAAGCGGGACTTTTCGGCTGCTCACCCACTAACCCCACTCTCGCGGTCGACTTGAACACCCTCGACTTCACAATACGGTTTTTCCTCAACGCTGCCCCGAACAACACAGCCTGGGCCAACACACTGGAAGATTTTTTGGCCAGTCGAGGATACAAATTGCGGACGAAAGTAAACTATATCTTTTCTTTGCTTCTCGCATGCGTCGCTGACCTCGATGGTGGTAGGACACATTGCGTGTGCGCTTCGGCAATGCACTCGAATGGTTCACCCACCTGCAGCATCGCACTAAAGCCCAGATAGACAAGGTACTCGATGTGCAACGGACTCTGGTGCGAGACGAGGCGGAGCGGCAAACTGCGCAATCCACTCCGAGCTCGCGGTCAGCGACGCCGACCCCGACTCGTACGGTGCCGCCTTCGCCATCCACCCCTCGACGTCCTGTACCCCCTTCGCCATCCACCCCTCGACGTCCTGTACCCCCTTCGCCATCCACCCCTCGACGTCCTGTACCCCCTTCGCCATCCACCCCTCGACGTCCTGTACCGCCTTTGCCATCCACACCCACCTCTCGACGACCTGTGCCACCTGCACCCACGCCTCAGAAACGCCGCAACCCAACAGTGGAAGAAGTGGTGGATGAGGACGATGAGGATGAGGATGCAGACGAGTCAGACTGCGATGAAACTCAGACGCAAGCGAACCCCTTCCCCGAGCCTCCCCCCCGCACGCGCCCGAGCGATTATCTCATTTCCCGCTGTCCGCTGTGCTTCGGCAATCTCAAACACGACGCCTCGCAGCTTGTGGACGTCAACGTCTGTGCAGATGCCTGCTTCACCCAGAAACGTAGGCGCAAACACGCTCGTGACCCCCCTCACGAACATCCTCGCACGCTTTTCGTACCCGAACCCACCGCCGACAAGATGGGCGAGCACGTCGATGCTGTGCGCCCGGCCAAAAAACCGGCCAAGCAGCGTAAATCTGACGAGGAGGAAGAAGATACCTTCGAAGGTGCGAACCTGAAGGTACCACGCTCGGTGCTGAACGAGTGTGAATCTTCGTTCAAGGCGGCCGATGAGAAGCGCGAGAAGGCGAGCACGAGGTTCTTTGACGACACAGGCCTGATGGCGCTTCTATGTCGGCATGACAGAGTGTTGTGGCTGGTTAACATGCGCACTGCGGGCGAGAAGCAGTACTATGTGCTGGTTCTCTTGGAGATGCTGTTCCAGCACCTGCCTGCTGATATACGTGTGGGGGCGCTTTACGACATTGCGTGCCAGTTGCACCGGTCGTGTGTCAAGTTTGGCTTTCTTGACAGATACATGGACCGCCTCTCCTTTGCAGTGTCGGTCTTCCACGCGTTCGGGCATCGCTGGCCTTGCCAGCTTATCTACCATCCACTCAAGTGCTGTGGTTTTGGTTTCACTAACGGAGAAGGGTGCGAGCGTTTCTGGCATTCCATCAGCAAGTTGATAGGGTATTTGCGAGTGTCTGGTGTACGTGTTCAGTCTTGTGATTATTTTTTGTTGCTGATTTAAGCCCAGTATCACAATCGACTATATACAATTGACAGTCAAGTAGAGTACGCAGACAAGCAGAGTCTGGGCCGTTTGGGGGCCTGGATCGTGCGAAGGACTGCTCACTGCGAGGGCAAGCTTCGCGAGGCTGTTGCCGAACTCGCGGCATGCGGCTATCCAGAGTCGGTACTGCGCGCTGAGTGGAAGAAGCAAGTCGCTGTCCAGACAAAACCAGTGGAGCGTACGTTGCCTCCATGGTGATTTTACAGCCCGTATTAACATTGCATTCCAGGGCGCTCCAAGAACAAGACCAAGGTCGCTGTAGAACAAGTCATTCAGCTTCGGAACAAGAGGACTGCGGCTTTCCAGCGATTCAACAGCTTGGGCGAGACGCTGGCTTCTCCTGAGAGCACAGAGGAGGAACGTCAATACGCGCAATCTCGCATGGAGGAAGCTGAGAGGGTGTACAAGAAGGTGAGGGCCGAGGCATCCAGAGTGGAGGCACAGATTGGCGTCACCGACAAGAGTGTCGTCGACCAACTGCAGTACGCCCGCTACTTTACTGTGGCCATGAGCACGATGATGGCCAAGAACCAATTGCGGAGCGGGTTGCGTAACAGGAAGTTCGAGCTGACCCCCATCGAGCGCTCTGTTCGTGTGACGAGGAGCCGTGAGTCCATTGCCTTATGACGAAGACACCACTAACCATGTTCCAGATAAACAACTGAACGAGCACGCTAGCGACGCAATCAAGCGTCGCGAACCGAATCTCAACAAGCTCGGCAACGAATACAACAAGGGGTGCGAGGAAATGGCAAAACTCATCAAGGCTGGGAAGGCGCCCAAGGGCGCGGTAGCCCCCATACCCGTCCCTGCGAAGGGCCTCTATCAATTGGACGTGGACGACGACATCTGGCAGGATGTTGGCCTGGACGGGGTCGACGGTGACCCGGCGCTGTGGCTGGTTGATGCCAAGCTTCGCGCGGGGATCCGGGCGATGCTGCAGAAGGACCGTTGCGAGGAGGAGGCCCCTCGTCTTTTACGGGAGCGCGGGCACCTCCAGTTCTGGTTTGCAATGGAGTGGAAGGCGGTGGCGAACAAGTTGCAGGAGACAGACGGTGCGTTCTCAGTCTTCAAATTAACAGGTATCAATGTTAACGTTACTTAGGTGCGGAGCGGTATCAGTTCGAGCTGCGGCACACAGAGTTGCTGGAACTCTGCGTGTTATGGAAGAAATCCCTGGATCGCCTCGTCCCGCTCCACGCTGAAGACCTCCCGGAGTGGGGACCCACAGCTGAGGAATTGCTGTCCTGCCAAATCAGCAACATAACACCGTCTTGGAACGATGGGTACGGGTCAGACGAAGAGGAGGAGGAGGAGGAGGAGGAGGAGGAAGATGATGGTCTGTTTTATATCACAGGAGCAGTGGAACGGGCCGATAATCATAGAGCTAGTGTAGAAGACGACGATGAGGCACTGTGGGCTTCTGACGACAATGTATTTACTTAATGAGCTAACAATCCAACTATCCATGTATACGTTCTTCCTTTGGCTCTGATTGCTTTGCCACTTTGCGGATCGGTGGGTGGCATCGGCTTTATCCATGCGCCGTATTCTAACAATGTCTCTCCAGATGTGGATAGCCGAACGTGTGGTCTGTTGCGTTGCTCAAGGAAGCGAGACTGGGGGTGTGGCCCGCCGATCGCACATTGTGCAACCAAAGCTGAATTCAGCCTTGGTTGAACAATGTGCGATTTGCAGCGGCAACGGCTGGAACGGGACTATAAAGCGAGACCAGGGAAGTGCCACTTTGCAAAGCTTCCCATTCTCCTACTCATGTCTTCCCAAGCTATGCTTCCTCGCTATTTCATCACGCCTGCCGGCGGTGTGCGCCCAACCACCGTTCATTCCCGAGGGGGACCCCGCCCTTATCGCGGCATTTTCCCCCGCCACCAGTCTCTACTTTCGCAGTTCTGGCCCAACAATGCCCAGTTTCGCGGAGAGGCCGTGGGGGAGACTAAACATCTTAGTCTCTGGCGCCTCCAACAACTTATCCGGTTTGGCGAGCCGGCGCACCTACCTACTCTCCCGGCCGACACTCGGCCTCTTCCCTTTCCAACGCCCACCACCGAGGAAGAGCACCGCGCTAACGCCAAGCAAATCATCGAGCACATCGCCATGCAGCTTGGAGCGCTGCGTGTAGTCTGGAACGACAATGAGTGGGGTGTGTGTTTACAGCTTACCGACTTGCTGATGGAGCTAACTGTTTGTGCGGCAGCGGAGATCAACGCTGCGACCGAGGATGATATTCTAGCAGATCGTTTCGACGAATGTACGTGCTTGTCATCGGGTCGAATATCTGTCGCCAAAATTAACCTGATCTATGCCAGATACCGTTCTGTGGAGGGCTACCCTGGGACCCCACGCCCTTGCCCTCGCAGACACCGTTCATGTCATTTTTTCACCGGCTGGGCGGTTTCTCAAGATCGTTGGAGATCCTCCCGCCGTTGCGGCGTTCAATGCTGCCGTTGCTACGGATACCGACGACGCCGACGATTTAGCCAGCTACACCGAGCGCTATTCCGGCGACGACTCGCTGAACGATGGACTTTCCGAGTACACCACGCTGCCAACCAGTGTGCACACTCATAGTAGCATGCCGGATCTCATCCCCGCCTTTGATGAAGACCACAGCACGGCGCTAGCAGCAGCAGTCCTAGAAGACACGGGAGTCAGAGTTAGTGCATGGCTGGCAGGCGTAGTTTAAATCTCCGCCTTATGCACAAAGGAATTTTTCTGTCTACTTACTATTTTATTTTGCTATGTTTGAAGCAGAGTGTGGATAAATATCAAAGAGAGAAATACGCGAATGCTGGCTTATGCACCTAGTTCTATTGCATACAATTTGTAGGTAAAGTTACGATGATGAACATTATCTGAAAAAGTTTGGTTAAAGAACTCTTGACCAAGGCGTCACCCTGCTATTCTATGTGAGTGACCATTTGGTCTGTGAGTTTTATAACTAAACTCCTCTGTTAACAAGGACGCGCGGAGGTTAACGACATCCCTTAAGGTGACTTGCGTTCTTCCGTGCAAATGCTTCCTAATTACCGGATGATGACCGGGCACAGCCACTGATTGAACGCTACCCCGCCACCTTGATTGGCGGCGGGGATCAAAATATCGATGGGTGTATTCGCCGATGGACGTGGTACAAGGATTACAGTGATGGGTATGCATATTATGGAATACACTGACACTAATGGATGATATATATTAGTCTATATCTTTTGATAGTGATTGAATGGTACCCACGCGAGAACCCAGGAATTATATATCAAACGGCAACAGAAGGTGAGGGGAAAAAAATAATGCAGCGGATTAGTACTTATTGAGAAAGAAGTAAAGGCTGCGGGGACCAAGGGTATGCTTTAACAAATGATAATGGGTATGTATACTGATACTAGACACGGTTCTACTTCAATAAATCACCAGATCGATATATTGCGACAGTAGCGATTAACGAACAGGATTCGAAATGATAAGAAGATCGCAAAGGGAATAACGAAGATACTGGTACGACAGAATTTTACAGTACATAATAAGTGCTAAACCTCGCAGCGATCTTGGCCAATCACATCAACTAGTTGGCCAGTCTTTGATTTTGTAGCTATATGTGGTGTGTCAGATCGCGACGCAAAACGATTCCATGCACTCACAATTTCAGATCTGCCTCCCCGGCGAATCCCATTTCTTCGCGAATGATCCGTTTGAGCCTGGAAAGTCGACGAACGAGCAGCATGGGGAAAAACTCCTTGTGGTCCGAGCTGCAGTCATCGCCGGCACAAACGCCGCGCTTAGGGTGAATTCCACGGCGTTCAAGTGCGAGATGAACGCGGCGTTCTGGGAATTGAGGTAGGTGGTGAACCGGATCGTGCATCGGAGCTTACCTAGGTGCATACGCTTCTGGGCGTGAAAGTAGCCATACCACAAGATGTCCTGCTTATCGGACGCACAGCCACGATACTGTCTGACCCGTCGTGGTAGCCAGTTGGTGTGGCCGACCTTCACTTCAAGCGCGCGCAACTGCGCGAGGGGATTGCGGCGTCCTGATCTGTGGCGCTTGCGGCGGCGGCGTCTGGCGACGATGTAAACCCCACCCTTCCCCTCCTTCTTGAAGTTAGGGATGAATCCCGTGGGCGCACGCGGCCTGGAAAGTTCAGAATTGTCGAGAAAATCGGGTGAGAAACGGCACTTACATGGTTGTTGAGAGAGAGGTGTTGGAGGCTGAACAAGATCCGGAACGCGTTGGTATAGGTTGTTGTGAAGGTGAGTTAAGATGAAGGGGAATACAGACCGGAGGCTACCGCGAGAAATTGAACAAGCGTAACGGAGTTTGGGCTGAGTATCTCGATTTTATGACAGAAAGATCAATGCGGGTTTGAGATTTGGACCTTGGCCAAGTGATACGCCTCAGGATACATTTATAAAAGCGTCTTGTAGGTTTACTGAGGGTTGAAGAATTTTTTAACGGGCGATCTTGCAGACTTCTGTGCATTTTCATTCGTTGATCAAATATGACGTTGATTTTAAACAACTGACAACAACCGATATTGTCCGCATATGGGAATTTTGGATTCGGGAGGTCGCAAATGTACCGTAGGGGTCAGAAATATTCGAATGGATTGGTATACGTTTGGCTACTACCGTTTCGCGATGATCGCGACGTTCTCACACGTCAGGAGCTACGGTAAGGATTTTGAAAAATTGAAAGTTTGGTGGGAATCAAACAAAGGCATGGATTCATCCATGCGACTCGTGAGCGACGCATGGATGAGTCCATGTGTGAACCAAACAAATGGGATGGATGAATCCATATCCAATGTGGATGCATCCATGTGGGAACCAAACAAAAACATGGATGAGTCCAGGTAGAGGGGGGGAAAATGACATGGATGAATCCACGTTGGAAAAATTCATGCATGCTACCGAATATATTTAGCATGGATGAATCCGTGTGCTACGTGGATGGGTCCACCATGAAGTAAAATTCATGTGGATGAATCCAGCCTGCTGTTTTTAGGTTACGTGGATTCATCCGTGAGGTGGATGAATCCAGGTAAGTGAAAATAGTGAATGTGGATGGATCCACGGGAAAATAAAGGGAAGGATGGATGAATCCATGTAAGTGTTATGGATGAATCCATGGCAGAAAAAATGGAAGGATGGATGCATCCAGGGTATTAATGTGGATGCATCCACGTCAAAGAAAAAGGCTTAATGGATGAATCCGCAATGGGTATTTAGGGTTACGTGGATTCATCCACTTAGACACTCTGAGTCAAAATTTGACCAAGTTGAGGGCCAGTATCGCGGGCGAACCCGTGCATGAATATCGAGGGCGAACCCGTGCATAGATATCGAGGGCGAACCCGTGCATGGATATCAAGGGCGAACCCGTGCATGGATATCGAGGGCGAACCCGTGCATGAATATCGAAGGCGAACCCGTGCATGAATATCGAGGGCGAACCCGTGCATGGATATCAAGGGCGAACCCGTGCATGGATATCGAGGGCGAACCCGTGCATGAATATCGAAGGCGAACCCGTGCATGGATATCGAGGGCGAACCCGTGCATGGATATCGAGGGCGAACCCGTGCATAGATATCGAGGGCGAACCCGTGCATGGATATCAAGGGCGAACCCGTGCATGGATATCGAGGGCGAACCCGTGCATGAATATCGAAGGCGAACCCGTGCATGAATATCGAGGGCGAACCCGTGCATGGATATCAAGGGCGAACCCGTGCATGGATATCGAGGGCGAACCCGTGCATGAATATCGAAGGCGAACCCGTGCATGAATATCAAGGGCGAACCCGTGCATGGATATCAAGGGCGAACAAAATTCCTAGGAAAATGGCCCCCCGTACGTGCACAAAAATCGCAAAATCGAGCTGCATAAATGCAGCTGTTATATTGTGCAATGGCTATGATACATGGTAACAAGGGCACAGTAAACTACGCTGAGAGAAGACCCAGCAGGAGGCACCAAATGGGCCCCGTACGGGCCCCCAAAAATCCGAAATCGGGCTGCGCGAGCGCAGCATGGATGAATCCACCCCAGGGCCGGTGGATGAATCCAGGTGAGCGTGATGTGACGCAAGGTGGATTCATCCATCCAGTGGATGAATCCATATGCGGTGGAATGAATCCACCGGAGTGACCCCTGTTAGGTACAGTCCGCAATTGGGACAAAATAGCCTATCAGGGGTCACTTCATAGTAGCCTGAAGTGTCACCGTATCGAAACTTAGTCGCGCAGCTCAACCCCTCCCCCGACACATGATGATACATCACGTGGGGATTTCGGTCGGGCGTTAGACATGATGGGGTGACTATGGTAGTTTTCAACGGTACTTTGTCTTAGTTGGTTTAGACGTGTCTCGTTTGGTTCATGTAATATCTTTCTTTTGATGTTCGAATCTCGTTATGTTCCTTTTTTGTGTATTTTGGAGGCTCGTCCTCGTCTGGCCTGTGACTCTGAGCACAAGAGGCCTGTGTCACGCTTTCGAGGAGTTAGGGCAAGGGTGTTGTCCCGCCATGGACTGGTTAGTTAACCCTAACCCTAACCCCTACAAATTCCCTTCAACAACATATTCAACATTAACCTGAATGGTAAGGCATGCTGTATTCCTACCGCGCAGCGGCTGATTAGAGGTTAGGGTTTGGGGCAGGGTTCGGGGTAGGTTTCGGTTAGTGTCAGGGCTGAGGTATCTAAATGCTGTTGAAGGAGGGACGTCACAATACAAAGAAATCCTTTTCGCTGACTCGAACCCTCGCGAGTATAAGTGTCAAGTGATATGTAGGGGGAGGGGTTGACCAAAAGGATTTAACGAAACTTTTGAAACCAGCGCCAGATGACGTCAGCGCTTGGCGCGAACAGTTCGGAACGGATAATGGTGGCGGTGTGATTAGATTGATCCAATCTCAACTTTGTAGTACTGGTTGAGTACTAGCAACTGACTAGCAAGCAAAGAAAGAGTTACAAGGAAAGTTAAAAAAAGGAAAAGGCAAGGGAGTCACAAGGGAAGCGAAAAAAAAGAAGAAAAGGCAAATCAATGGGACAGTGCAATGGAATCGCCTATGAGTCTGCTGGCCAGAGTGGCCACCTCTTGCTACCTCTCACTCCTGCATCCCCCCTTTATTGCAGCTCATCAATCTCGAGCATCAGGGATGTTCAATAATGGCAAACCCTCGACTTGATAAATTGTCTGGAGATTTAAAATTTTCTGAAGCAAGAGGGTTCAGGAGTTTGTAGTGAATGTGTAGAACTCCGATCACGTCGGAAAGTTTGACTGAGTGATGCCGATACCGGCCGATACCTGCCACTGTTCTGACGAAGATATTCTTCTAGGACTCCACAATAGGTGTTTAGGACACTAAATATGGCTTTAAAATGTGCTGCCCGCCCCCGCTTCTGTTTTTCTTTTGTTTTTCCTCTTATTTGGGCAACAGAGTCTGTGAAAAGGTGTCTTTCGTGTGGAATTATGAAAACTGGTCCTTTCTTGTTTCTTTTTTGTCCTCCTTCCACTGTCCCATCAAAAAGAATCGGTCAATTGGTCCTCATTGGACCAGAGACTTACACTCAAGAAGAAAAAGAAAAAGACTTGGCTGGCATTAAACATAGGAACAGATCAATGTTTTTTGATGGAGCTAGAAGGCTTCGTCGAGCTTCAATATGATCCTCCCTTTCACTGGGTGAACATTCCAAGTTTTTTTTGAGTGAGAAATTTGGTGAAAACTATTTTGAGTTTCACTGCACTGGTTGAACATTTCAAGTTTTTCGGTGAAAAAATTGGTGAAAAGTAGTTTGAGTTTTACACAATTTTTTTGCTGGAAAAGTAGGTGAAAAACCTAAAAGTTTTTCAAAGATTTTCACTTTCAAGGTGAAAATTTTGAAACAAAGTTGGAAAGTGGTGAAAAAGTTTTAAGTTTTTCACTTATGAGTGCTGGTTGAACATTTCAGGTTTTTCAGTGAAGAAATTGGTGAAAAGTAGTTTGAGTTTTACACAAATTTTTCACTGAAAAAGTAGGAGAGATTCCAGGATTCTGCGCAAGGATTGTCGCCAGGAAGAAGTTGATGGTGACCTCCTTCCCATTCGATGAAATCATGCAGGCGGCGGGCATGCCTAGAATCAAAAGTATCAGAAATGAAGATCATGCGGATGATAGGAAAACTGACCATGTCCCCATTTATCCCGAACAAGCAGGGTAAAGAGCGTCATGTTCTCGTAATGTGTCGTATTGTGGGTGCCGTTGATCCCCGCAAACTTGGACCCATACTTCTGCCAGCATTCTTGTTGGTATTTTGTCTGGATGATGAGGACAAAACTGGTATTGTTGAGTTTCGATTCCGGTGGTGCTGATTCATCGCTACGCTTGAGGCTGACGAAGTGGCCTTCATCCCGCAGTTTTTCGGCCCACTCTAGAACAGACGGCCCGTCCTGAGCGGCCAATCAAATGGATTCTTCTTCGATCATTTTTTGAATTCTTCTGACATCAGCGCGGGTGGCAAAGTCGCGCTGGTGGCCATTGCGGGATCGAGTCGTGTCGATCTTGCTTTCTTGATACAGGTTCTTGGTGATCGTTTCGAGCTTGATTGCAGTAACGGGTCAGATTGGAAGGTCAAGTAATTTAATAGATGTTACTGACCACTTTCTTGGGTTCTACCCTGAGTCGGAGCAGCATTTCAATTTCTTTACACGTTTCGGAGTCGAGGCGCATGTATTTGAGGTTCTCATCGCCAATAGCATGAGTATGCTCCGATTTGTAGAAGTCTAGCACCTCTGAGGTACCAGGATAAGATTTAATGGTGAGCCAGCAGGGGCAGCCCGTGTGTTTGGATCCAACCTTCCGTTCCCAGTCCTTCGTGCAACACTTCGACTTCCCACCGCTACCCTGTCGAGCGCAGACATATACGCGTGTCTCGTTCCATGTTGTTATGTTCGGGTGGCGGAGTAAATTGTCCTTCTGGACAAATTCAATAGACTTTTCCCTGGATTCCTCTTTCATCCAAGCCTGCATGGCCGCAAGAGAAGCCCACCGAAGCTTATAGTGGTGCTGCTGATCGTATTCGAAGCTGCCGACGGTCGGGGTGCGGAGGAATTGGGTGGCATGGCCTGGGATGGTAAACCCGGGTCATAGTCTGGTACAGTGAATAGAGGCTCAGATCCAAAATTAGGAGATTTGCTCGACAGCCTGTGAGCCGCTTCGTCGGGGTTGGATGGATTTGACGCGTCAATGTGGACCGAGGGCGCGCCCAACAAGTCTGAAGCCAAAAATAGGGGGAAGCAGTTTGTTGACATGAGAGCACCCGAGGTGGCGGTGGAAACTGGTGAAGTGGCAATTTCTCAAGCATATTGATCGGAAAACACTGCGTACAACACCGGACAATGGGATGCAGAGCTGAACCAAGTGAGCCATGGTTCGTCTGTCATTACCGTTTCCGGCGAAAGAACAAATACGACACGCAGATTTCCTCTTTTGGATGCACATGATAAGGACGAAATCTCAAAAGCTGGTGAAAACCAACTTTGTTTGGCCTCACTTGTGAATCGCGATCAGCGCGACTCATCACGTGTTCATCACTAGCTCCCAGAAAATATTCATCATTTTTGTCTCGGATTCGTCTCAGATACAGTTGATCCCAGCAGGCTGTATGCTCTCGAGTCAGTTGGCAGTGGAACCAAACCCTCCCATTGTGATGGATTTGCTTCAGAACAAGGGGATCCAAAGATAAGAAAAAATAATGTCACCCACAAATTTATTTTTTCAGCGGAATTGGGCCTCAACTAACTAACCACCGTGTGAATTTCGCTTATATAAGCCTCAATTTCGCCGAGAGCAGATTTTTTTTCTCGCCAGGGGCTGTCAGGGTGCATGTCAGTATGTATTCTGTGTTTTAAACCCAGAGTTTGTGCCATGTTGAAAGAAAAGACTTTCACAAAAGTCCAGACCATTTTGGTCATCACATGATAAATTCCTTCTTTCACGCATCAAATCTCCGATATTAATAAGACCTGATATAGAAATAATTTTTCATGTTGCAACTTCACCAATATGGTGGTCAGATGGAGGTTTTAATAAAACGGGGTATATATGTGCATTTTGGGGTTATTTTTGGCCATTTTAGGTGAGGGTGATTTCTTTTTCAAGCATTGGCTGATCACTGGTTGAACATTTCGGATTTTTGACTGAGAAATTTGGTGAAAACTATTTTGAATTTTACACCAATTTTTCAGTGAAAAAATAAGTGAAAAACTTGAAATTTTTTGGTAGATATTTTGTGATATTTCAAATTTTTCAGCATTTTTTGACTCAAAATCAAAATTTTCATCAAAAGGTTTCAAGTTTTTCACAAATTTACAACTGAAAAATTTGTGTGAAATTCAAAATAGTTTTCACCAAATTTCTCAGTCAAAAATCCGAAATGTTCACCCAGTGGATGCTACATCTTTTCTTTTTTTCTTACCACACAATCAAAGTCCATTTCACATATCTCCCGGTCAGCAGAGGTATAGAAACTATGGGTCTGAGAAAAAAAATCTTACCAGTCATGGAATAATATTTTTGAGGTGAAAGAAATATTTTGGGATAGACAACTTTTTTTTTTAGTACAGGTTTACAAACATTTTTTAAGATGCATGCAACTGCATGAATAAATGTCTAAGGGTGCTAAACCCTAATCTTGGCCAAATCAGATGCTTGATTTGGACTTGTGACTGGTCTCATGGAAATACAGTGCTGGATTACAGTCTTAACTGCTTTGAGGGGTTCTATCAACTTACATTGAATTTTCTCTTGCCCCGCATGTAAGGGCAACCTCAAGGCCCAAGTGTACTCAAGAGTCCTGACGAGGGGCATCTGAAGGTAAATATCACAAGTAGCTACAGATACAATGGACAGACCTGACGAGGGGGATCCAAAGAGAAGGAAAAAATAAGGATCACCCACGTCAGATCTCGCTATATCAGTAACTGGGCATATGATAGTAACCAGAGTGATCGGCAGAGGTCCCGAGTGGAATTACAGGCCATGTGATATTGGGAGGAGCCGGAACGGGATGGTTCTGAAGACTGGAAGGTCCGGACACAGGAGCAAAAGGGCTGGAAACAGGGGTTCCCCTGACACCCCACGTCTAATGTCTTAAGGGCTTCAGCCGTTGCACTCAGAGGTTTCCGCGCAAATGTTGAACTCCAGAAATGACCTACTTTCCTCTGATTCTTGGAACCCTACTGTAATGTTACACCTGATTTGACTTGTGCCTGATGCTATTTGAGTCCCCTTGCTCTACTTATATGCCCTTGCTCTACTTATATGCCCTTTCTCGCCTCCTTCCTGCATGTGCCAAGAACCCAGGGATCAGGTTAAGGTTCTGGGAATCCCAACAACAGAATAAAAATGTCTGTCAATTGAAAAATTGTTAACATAGTTTGGAACATAGGAATCTATCTCTTGTTCTTGAAATATTTTATAGCGGTGCAAAAATATTTCCCTACTCTGAAAATATGTTCTGCCCAGCTCAGAAAGTTTTTTTGTCTTGGTTCATCCCATTGAATGATGTTGTACCAACATAGAATGGTATGTGCACAGAGGAGTGACACTCCAAGAAGAAATCACCCTCACTAAAATGGTCAAAAATGACCCCGAAATCACATATATACCCCGTTTTATTAAAACCTCCATCTGACCACCATACACCAAAACCTACGGGACAAAAGATATTTGCGTTCAGTGGCAAAAACTGCACCAAGTTAGGATAGGTTTCGAAATACACCCGAACTGAACCCCCAGTGTTGAGTGGATGTGTATGGACTTTTATTAAATGGGGTACAAAATGTGTGTTTCGGTGACATTTTCACCATTTTGATCAAAAGAACATTTTTTCGATGGTCACAAACAAAATATTTTGTAATCCAGAAATAAATTTCGAAAGTGGGAGAAAGAGAAAGAGTTTTGATCAAGTTTAGGTTCAAAATTGATGGAATGGGATACTGATGGGAGACGAAACACAAGTTTGCAGACCAACAAGCACACACATATGCACAAGCCAGTTTGCTAGAGAGGTGTCACATTGTGGTTTTGTCACAATCAATAAACACATAGGCACGAGCCGGTTCGCTAGAGACGCATTGGGTCTTGCTTGCATCACATTAATAAATTCTTACAGGCTGTATCTGATCGTAGCTGAGGGTTGAATAATTGCCAGAGGGTAGATACAGGTAATTTGAGTTGCAACATATTATTTGAGCAGGTTGACAGAAGCTCAAGAGTCAAAGTAAATATTTTGCCAAATAATCCTTTCAGGAGTTAGATGCCATAACGGGAAAGGAGCGGTAGTGACCAGAAATAGAATTGAACCTGCGCCAGTACAGGCAAACCAAGGCTGACGTAGCTAGAAGAGTTCACCTCCTGGTGGCCGATGATGGGCGGGTTAGTGATTGGCTCAGATTTCTGACTGACTCTGAGACCAAGACAGCCAAGGGCACTTGAGTTTTAAAATTTTGGACCCTAGGCCAACTTATTATGCGGAAGGATCCAAATACACCGAAAATCAATGTCCGAGAATATTCTGTGCAGCTGTTCTTGCAGGAGGAACATTAAGGTCACCTTTCATATATAGGCATAGCTACACCATATATAGACATAGAATCACGTGGTAGGTTCAGCGAACTTTTCGATTTTTTTCAGAAGTGATGCAGAATGAGCCAATCTGTTCAAAAAGAAAAAGAAAATGTTTATTATTTTTCGGACAAAAGTGGCCGTATCTCCTAAGCCGCAGACCGGGAAAATGGTCTTCAAATTCGGATTCCTGGCCTCATTTTACATACTGAAGACAGCAATTAATTGAGCGGTATGGATGTCGACAATTACCCATGACCTTGCACTCGGTCTCACTCAGCCCCCTTTGCTTGAGTTGTTATCTGGAAATCCCTATTATGGTATCCACCAATGCGGCACGTCGATTCAACGGCGTCTTCCACATCCCGGTTGGAGATTCTGGTGATGTGCTCATAAACCCAAGCAGACATGATGGATGTCTACCACCTGCCTACGGTGATTGACACACGGGCCCCACTTCGACATCGACCATGCAGTCTGTCCTCGAGCCGATTTCAAAAGCTGGAAGGCACACTAGACTTCGGATCGGCACCACTAATGAGAGCGGGAGGCTAGGCTTACAGCGGGTTCAACATGATGGAGTTAAATCAGGAGTTATTCAAGTGAATATTGAAAAACGCTGGGAACTCAACCTCTGAATTGTAATAATCTTCTCCATATCCACTTCACTATCTTTGCTTCACTTACTTCAGAATTTACTGCAAGCTATAACCCACCTAGGGTTTCTGTTCATAACCAAGGTAGGTGACAAAATTGTTCCATTTCATCCTATGGTAACAAGGCATACCTGTACTACACTCTGGCAAAGGGACGGAGAAAGAAAGCAATCCAGTGAAGATGGAATAGATATATAGTGTGGGTGTGTTCGAGCAGAAAATAAATAAGTCAACGAACTGATAATCTACTCGTTCCGCAAGGCGGACAACCGGGGCCGGTCTTTGTGTAAAAATCTAGGCCACTGGGGTTTGATTTTTAGTGGCATGCAAAAAAATGACCTGGGCACAGGAAGGAGACCGACAGCAATGCAAACGGCCCTGGTAGCGCCGAGGAAGATAAGCGCAATCGAGAAGCAGGGTGGCCGAAAAAAAGCAAATCAGGCTTTTGTTTTGACATTTGAATTGTTTGGAAGTGATTGAGGTTGCAGTGTGATTGAAACGTGAATTCAGATGTACGGAACTCCAAAGACAGGGGAGACTGGACAGCGAGGGATGAAATGAGAACAGCTGATTTGATACTCATTCACTACCTGCTTTTATTCACGACGGCAGCGCCAGGGCCCGCAGTTCAACAGCTTCCGTCTGCTGCGGTCTGCTGCGGCACAGTTCAACAGCGAAGCCTGAGGCACGTCCAATAATGCTTGAAATAGATGTTCAGGTTCACAGCTTAGTTGTCGCCCCACGCAGTTTGAAAGCAGCAAAAAGACAATGTAGGCAATACGTATGCGCTACATATACGTTGTATTGGGTTTATTTTTCCCGAGCGGGGTCAGTTGACACAGAATGGAGAGGAACAGAACAGAGAGAAGAAAATGGAGATACAATAGCTGTTCACGTCCACAGCTTCAAGTAAATCAGCGTCAACAAACGAGACAGTAAAGATTAAGAGAACAGATAATCCCCTGTCCGTATCTGTCCGAAATTTCTAGTCTCGCCCCAGCGCTGATGTAGCTGGAATGTTGGTGGGGATGATGTCGGTTGCTACACCACCTGCCCTAGTAGGGCCATGTGCTGTGAATGCAGCGAGAAGCGAATTGATTTGGCGCATAATGTCTCGATTTTCTCCAGAGTTTTCGCTCGATAGTGCCCCTTTGTATGCTCTCCATGCCTCAGTCATTATCGCCTGGGCACTCGGATCATCAAAATCTCGAGAAATAAATCCCGTGTACCATGACCAGTTGATTATTCCTTCGGTGATGGACTTGCGTTCAACAATTGACTCTGAATGGTTGGTCGTGTGCAGGAATGATGTGGCAAACTGTTGTTGAAACGATGCAGAGCAGCCTCTCCATCGAATTCTGACGGCCAGGAATTTGAAACTTCTGACAAGCAACCTTGGGGCCCAGTGGGGCAACATAGAGAAAGATAAGGCAGTCACTGCGTTCCGGGCCCCCGTAGTCACACGTTAACCACGTGTAGCTACGGCATTCTACGGATGCCGACATGCTTCTACGGCATGTGTCTACGGCACATCGGAGCGTTTTGCTCCGAGGTTCGTCTTCGGCATTCTACGTCACGTAGTCACATCAATTCCACATTGGGCTACGCCCGCCGATGTGTGTCTACATGCCGTAGAACAACCTCGCCTCATCCTATTCTTCATTTTTCGTCCCAAACCTCGCCTGTCTGCAAAAATTGGGCAATTTTGGGTCACATGCATCTACGCCAATGGCTACCTAGGTCTACATGGGGAAAACAGTCGACTATGACATCCATATGGTGGATTTCGAATTCCCGAATGCCATAATTGTACCGGTCAATAATTCCAATAAACACTTCCTTCAGTTTCGTTTGAACAACGTCATTAGGACGCACCCCCGCGGGCTCCACGACCAAAATAGTGGCCTCAAACTGGTACGGCCATTTAGCGGAGCCAGCAGAGTCGCAGAGGTATGCAAGCAGAGGATCAAACTGAAAATTTTCCCAGAATACCTGTAATCGCTGGAGTTGTAAATTCCCAGAGGACAGGGCATTTGAAAGAACCATGCTGATTACAGTGAAGTCATGTTCATCCGCGTAACTCCGGGCTTTTAGAGCCAGTTCGGCAGCCAGATGCAGATGCAGATGCTACGCCGAATTTCCTTATATGGGGGTCGTGGGAACATGCACTCAGTCACATCAAGAAACTCACAAAATCCTCCGAGCATCGTCTGCGCAACATGTGCGGGGTGGCGGGATCCGTCGGCTTCATTGCTGGGGTCCCGCCCCTTCGATGGATCCCCAAAATTCGGGGTGAAAGCGTAACTATTATCAACATACCTACTTATCCATCATCCAGTCAAGTTACACAGAAGAAAAAAAAGTTTCCGACGTGTTTGGAGAGCAGGGACATCGCTGGCGGCGATGCAGACGACGGCGGCGACCCTCCGCCAACGATGGTTGGATGAATATGTCAAGTTCTGATGTGACGGAGTGCACGTTCCCACGACCTCTATACAAGGAAATTCAGACTGCATCTGCATCTGCATCTCGTCGCCGAACTGGCTCTTAAGAGAAGGGAGACCACACGCGGATCTGTGCCGACGGTAGAGTTTATTAGCCCTAAAGCACGACGGACGAGTGAAGAAACTGAGCGAAAGCCAAACCACCGGACAAGCGCCGAAATTGAAGTTGTGTAATGTTGTAATTCCTTGTTGCCAGGCATCACCAGCAGAGAACTGTCAAAGAGAGGGAAAGAATCTCTCATCGGATCGGATGCCAGAAAATAGGCAATGGTCCAGAGAGCCCGCAGGCAAGTGGTGCGACGAGCAGCCTCGGCCTCAGTGGAGAGAAGACCAGTATCACAGCTGTGCAGTAGCCCCTCAATCTTGGTCACCAGCTGGATATCTCGTCCATCCAACAGTAGATTGAGCATGTCATCGTACATCCGCCGTCGTCCGTGGGGACCCCATATGAGATCCGGAAGAGCATTGACGAATGGTTCAAGCTCGTCATTATCTGTCAACGACTTCACGGTCCAGACAATGGCTCTCGCGTCGCGTTCTTGACGTTCATAAGAACTTTGAGTAGCATCCCACATCATCACCTCGACCATGGTCGGAATGCGACTCTTCTGGACATCAATCCTGCGAGAATCTGCAGATGAAGTTGTGGATTTCGGGTCCAAAGCTCGGGAATACATCCGAAGTAAGCGCTGGAATATGGCCCAGACAATGGTCGACAACGGTGTTCTGTAAGGAGCGTCCGAGTGCAGTATTGGCAGAACGGTCAGGTAGGCATATGTAGCTGCCATTAGTCCGAGCAGCATGATTCCCAGGATCATAAGCGGGGTGCTGATGGGGAACAGGAAGGAGATCAGGCCAGCGAAGAACAGGAGGAGCGATATGTGGAGGAGGAGAGGAAGAAATTCAACCGTAGTGTGCATGCCGAACCTCTCGAGCCCAAAATACAGATATGAAAAGATGTGTCCACGAATTATGTTGGAGGAGCGCATTTCTGTCTTCTGGAGAAAATCCCTCGACCACTGTTGAGCCAGGGTTGCAATAAGAGCACAAGAAAGGCTGAAACCGAGGCTGAGAAACCACAGCAGATTGCAGGCCAGGCAAGAGGTCTCGAGATCAGCGATCGGGCACACTCTGATCGAAACGTGACCGGAGGGGGGGCACAATATTGATAAATATTTGGCCGCTCATTCATTTTCGCGCAGTGCGTGGTGGTGTGCTAAAAAAAATCGGGAATTGACTTCTCAGGCCTTAATATACCCTACTAATACTACTACTGTGAGGAAAAATCCGGCTCGTGTTGGGGACATGTTGTAGGCCCATTGCCTTCATTGCCAAATAGAGACATATATCCGGCACTGAATCACCACCTCCTCAAAAAAAATCCTGTCAAGTCGTTTTTTGTTGTGTTTAGTGATGGATAGTGCAAGGTAATGTATCCTTCCCTCACAAGCCCCTTGTCCTCACTTTCAACTCTCCTAAAGTCTGCCATCACATTGAGTCACGTGTCGATCTGAGTGTGCCCGATCGCTGATCTCGAGACCTCTTGAGGCCAGGGATGACGCTACCGGGGTAGATGCTGTCAAGGACGACACATCCACAAACGATGCATTCAACTTCGGGTCCAGTTGGCGTGAAATCTGTGTCAGGAGAGCCACAGTTATTTCACCCTGATCTGGGCTTAAGGTCTTGTAGCTCTCCACGATGAATGCTACCAAGCTCGCCGAGAAGAGACCTGCCTGGGGTGTACTGTACTGTCTCGACCAACTGTTCACAGGGTGTGACGCGTGATGCAAAGTGTTGACAAAACCAAGTGTTCACTCGCCGAGAAATTACCATAAAAGGTAAGCCGGCCGGAAAAAAATAGGATTTTCAACGCAATTCAGATGATTTTTCGCCTCCGTGACGGGTACGAGTGTCCCAAGTGTTCAGTTCACAGCCCTACGTGACGCGTGATGTGAACACTTGGTCGAGACAGTACAGTATGACCATCAATGTCATGGGCCACATTCTCATCTTCGTTTCACGCACAAATATGAGGAGACCCTCCATATCAGACTTCCAGCCTTCCACTAGTGCCTTGTCGTACTTCTCTGCCTCGGAGATGTACACCGCCCAGAGTTTGGCGCTCGCAAATTCACCACTGTCTGAGTAAAGTCAACAAATACACCGTCAAATATGTCAGTCGACTAGTTTTTACTGACCAACTCGTTCATGATTGTCAGAGATACTGGTTGCAGGCGAATCAGCCGAGGAATCGGAGGCGCTCATGACGGTCGAGTCGAAGAAGGAAGCAGTCAAGTGTGGGATTTGTTCGCCCATTTATATCTGGCGCTTACACCTTTATGTTAGGTCCGTGCAGATCGTATTTCGGAGTAGCGCCGTCTGCGCTGGGTATCAGCACTGCTGCAAAATACTGGCATCCCGGGACGTTGCTCTGGAGGAATCAAACGTAGTAGAATCCCGCATCCAGCGCGATACACTTACTTCGAGTATGCGTCGCGTCGTGTAAATGTAGAAGCAATTTCTATCATTCAACGTCAATTATGGACTGATGAAACGATTCAGGCGGTTTGAAGGGCCTGCCACGAAGCGATTTTTCTACAGGACTAGCGAATAGCTCCATCCTGAGCTGATCTGAATGAAATATCTCAAAGGTCATTGCAGTTCAGATCTCAGATCCAACCAATCTGCGCACGTACGGTAAAGGCCACCCAAGAAACACGCCGCCAACACGCCGCGACTTGGTCACGACAGGATGATCTCGAGAAACCCATTAGAAACTGGCACTTAGAAGGTGGACACGGGGCTACTGCCTCATAATAAAGTTGAGCCCCAAAATTTTGAAGGAATTCCATCCAATGTCATCTTGCAGAGAAACTCGTGGTGACCGTGAAAAGAAAGAAGAAGTTGTTCGGCAATCATCGGACTTCGACGGCCAGCGCCGGAACTGTCGGAGAAAATCGGAAACATCAGGCCGGTCCACTTAGAGAATCATACAAGCCCCAGTGTCGAGACTCTGGCTGGATGAATCAGAGAGGAAGAAACAACTGAATTCACACACTGAGAGAGTTGCCCCGGGGGTCACGACAAAACTTGAAGAAAAGTGTTGAACCCGACTGCAATTCAACGTCAAGCCCGCCCCGGCGCATCGAACCCCGTCTTCCTTCGGAACAGAGTTGTGCACCGTACACCAGCTTCAATTATTTATCTGTATGTGCTTAGCTTGCTTAATCTTGGTGCCAATAACAGTTGGACAGCAGCGAAACCGAGAGGTACCAGATGTGCACCTTCCGGACGCAATGCAACAAATGTAGGTGTCCAAACTGGCTTATCTTTACTTCTAGGTTCTTTGCCGTATTCCATTATTGAATTTCAGCTTCAAGTGGGAGTGGATTGCGCAAAGCAACATGGAGAACAAAAATAGACGACAGGGTAATTCGAACCCAGGGAATCGAACCCCGTTCTCCTCCTGAGATGACGATGCCTTGGGTATGACTCGGAGGTGTGCACCATACACCAGGTTTGAGTCACCTGTAGCATGGGACCCTTAAGTAGTTCACCTATGTTGTGGAGCAAAGCCAAGAACTACAATCGTGCACCGTTTACACATTGCGCACCTCGGCACCTGATTCGATTAATTCCTTTGATTTTCTTTGAGCTTTTATCTCACCGCTCTATCTTGGCCTGCAGTGATGGAGCTGGCAGAGTAAAAAGTGGCTGGAGCGTGAGGATATTCGAACCCGGGGAATCGAACCCCGTCTTCCTCCTGAAGCTACCAAACACTATTACGGCTCGGAAGTAGTGCTGTCCACATATGATATTAATACGAAGATTTGCGTATTATATTATATTGATATCATATTACCGTCTCCAGCATCGTATCATATCCATATTGTATCGCTCCCATATTTATTAATATGTATCAGAATATATTATGGATATATTCTTAATATCTTTCAGGGGTTTTTTACGGGTCCGTTCTTCAATTTTTCGCTCTGTATAACTATTCAGGTTGTTGGAGGATGTTCGTCATCACTTTTAAGACCAGAGAGAACCAGAAAATTGATTCAGATTAGCTTCTTGCTGAAAATGTTCCATCTTGATATCCTTCAATGTTCAACTCCCATGTTCACCTCAAGTTCAAACACACTGGTTCGAACCATTTATGGTACACTCATCATATTGATTTGTGGAAAGCCTGTTGGGCATAAATACCAAATTAAATCCACTATACTAGTAGGTCACCCAGGTATCAAGGATCAGAAAGTAAACATCCACAACTGGAGGAGGATTGTGTTCAGTCATGATGAGTAAATTTCGGTTGCTGCCGTGAGTTGTACTTAGCCTGGTGATATTATGGTATTTCTGGAGGTGGGAAAACCCAAAAAAGTGGTAAAATGAACCCCAAAGGTGCCTGGGAACTGTTTTTTGCGTGACCACCGGAAATTTTTCGAAACGTTCAACGCGAAAATTTGGTTTTTGGCGTTTTTGAGAGATTTTGCCCTGTGTGACGCGAATTTTGGGTTCGATAAAGGCCTGTGTGACGCGTGACATCGACCAAAATTCGATATCGATACGGTGGTGCGTGACGCGTGACTGTCGACCTGAATGAAAAAATACAGTATGGTCCTGGCGTATCATATTATACTCGTATCATATTATATCATATCAGCCCGTATTCATATTTTTGTCTTCGTCCTGAACCGTATTATATCTGTAATATCATGAATTATTAATATCATATTATTGGATATTATATTTATGGACAGCACTACTCGGAAGGATGCACCATACACCAGTGAACCTTGCTTAATTTGCCTCGTTTGGAGGAGTCCCGAGGGCAACTAATAATCTCATTCACTTCACAATTGAACAGCAGTGAGCTCAAACCCTACGCTCATATTACTTTGCTGAAGCCGGTTCATTGCGGAATTGGATTACGACTCATGGTGAATTATTTCGGGCTCACAAGATTATTTCTGGCTAACAAGTAGCACCGCCAACCGCAGCGGAAGTAAGATCACTGGTAGTGTCGAAACTCCACAAGGGGTGCTCAATTCTCAAGCCCGTCTCCCCGTCTCCCATCTCCCCGAGTTTTTATTTGTTCGGAACAAATATAATTTCAATCTCCGCCCGACACGGCATGTTTCGCCGCCATCGAGAAAACTCTGCACACCACGAAGATGCAGACAGAGGCTCAATAGGCTGTATGTCGCAGACCCCACGATCCATCCAGCGACACTGACAGCAACTAAGCATATATTACTCAAGGAGTCAGGACTCAGGAGCTGGTGAGGATTCCTAGCTGGATTATCATGTAGATGCTTCGAGTACCGAGGGAGTGCTATGCATGTATCCTTCAGCGGGAGACAGCAAATGTATTTATGCTGAGGACTGCAAAAAGTTGGCAAAAAGCAAGCAAAGAGCATCTTCAAGCGGAGGTTAAAATTATATTTGATCCGAACAAATAAAAACTCGGGGAGACGGGAAACGGGGAGACGGGCTTAAGAATTGAGCACCCCTACAGGCAACTAAAAACTTGCTAAAAACTTTCCCGGATCCGACAGCAGATCATTGCCGCAATAATCTTCGCCGCAATTGTTTTTGCTCCCGCTCGCTGCCACGATTTCCGGTTACTGACAACGTAGATGAGTTCAGGTTGAATTTGGGTTGAATGCACAACAGACTCACTGATTAGATTATGTTCCACTTGTTTGCGGATGTTTCAACGCGATCACAATTTTCAGATCTCTTCACCTCCAAACGCGACGCTTTTGAAGAATGGCTTCCATCCCTCCTTGCGCCGCCTCAAACGCCTCACAACTCGTTCCTGTCCCTCATCCTAGGTTCACTCCACAAGTCCGCGTTCCTTCTCCAGCTACAGTGGACTGCTTTTCTCTTGGGTCGCTTTTGAATCTTGGATAGCTTTGCGAGGCTCAAGTAACCTGTAAAAGTAGAAGTAGCTCGAGAGGATAGAGAAACAACGGCCCTCGTCGCCTCCCCATCACACTCCTGGGCCCAATCGCTCCCTTACCACCGACCCAGCTCAGTCCAGTAGAACACCGCTTTCTACTCGTCATTGCATTCCGGATCGTCCTCGTCGTCGTCGGCCCGCCTCTATACTCAGGCGACCTCGCAGCAGCAGAAGGAGAAGCCGAGGCTGCGTCTGCCCGCGCCCGCGATTGAGGTGTCGTCCCCTCTACCTCCGCCCATTTGACCTTGAAGGCCCGCTTCGACCCCTTCGCGGACGAGCCTCCCTCCCAGCCGATTGCGAGTACATCCCAGCTGCCCCCGCCGGCGGCAGCCCAAAACACACCCGCCGCTCCCGCGCCGACCCGCCGCCGCCGCCGCGCCCCGTCCTTCTCCGCCGGCCCTAACACGCCCCGACCGGCATGCTCCTCACCCACGCCCGGCACCACCCCACGCCCGACGCGCGAGCCCGCCTCCTCGCGCGGACGCTGCTGAATCGGATACATGCCGTGGGGCGGCCGCGCTCACTCTACTGCTCGTCGTCTGCATATTCGCGCTCGGCGTCCGCGTGCGGTAGGAGTGTGTTAGGTGGAAGAGGGAGGGTGTACGATGGGTACGAGTCGGAGTGCGGGAGCAGGGGGTACGTCCCTAGCAAGCTGAGTGAGTGTGTCGTGGCGTGCTAGCGCTCCGTCCTCCTCTGCCTCGCTCGACTTTCTTGTCGATTATCTCTCATCCTTGCTGAACTCTTGTTGTACTACCACCATCTCCTGCTCTATCACACGCTCCCTCACGTTTCCTGTGGCCTTCTTCTTGCCGCACAAACGACTTCTATCACCTTCGACGTCCCTCTCTCACACACGTTATCCCGATTCCCTTTCTAATCCGTACCCTACCCAAAACCTCGTATAGTAATCGTAGACTTCCTTTTATTCTTTCTTTTTCTACTCGTTTTCTGGTGCGACATGACGACTGTAAAATGGTGTATCTACTAGACTGAATCCTGGGTTCTTGGTCTTCACTCGTGTGAGTGTGTGTGCACGGCCTTGTGTGGTCCAAGAACGGAAGTGAGTGATTCGGCGGCGGCTGATGCGCCCGTCGTAACCTCTCAGGCTTTTGATCCGACTGACTTCCGACTTCCATCTTCTCTTCCACCATCATGCACCTTACTTCAAGTTCTCCGCCTCCGACTCGTCACTTTCGGTGGATACATTCGACTGGATTTTACAGCCTGCTCACTACCTGTCACGTCCCGGGTGTCCTCCAGCGCTGCAGCTCCTGCGCTCGCACACCCGCCTCCTCGCGAAACGACACTTTTGCTGTGCGCCCCCCGATGATTCGACACCCTCTCAAGCTGCGATATGCCTCAAACTTAATTCGCTCTTGCGTTTCTATCCGGCGCAAGAGCATACGGCACTGCTCGACACGACCCTGGAACTCAGCGGAAGAGCCTCTGCCCTCCGCCGACGTATGTAGACGCAGGTCCGTTCTCGCTTCAAGCTGTCTCTCGTAACTTATTTTTACCGGTGCCACTTTGCTGCCACTGCCAGATTTATGTAGAACGTCGTCGATCCCGGTTCGAAAAAGAAAACGGGTCGCATTTAACGGTGCGGGTGCTGCTGATTGGCGGGATATGCGGACATTTCATTTTCTTCGCGGGGACTTCAAATTTGCTTCCCTGGGGAGCCTATCTTTTCCCTCCTGGGGATTTATCGCTACTGCTCTTGATCCCCCTCCAGTATCTCAGCGCTCACGGACAGTGTCACGGACAATCCCCTGTGCACTTTGTCCGTCTATTTTACGAGGCTGCATCGGTTCCCGGAGGACCCACTGTAAAGCTGTGTAAAGCTGCAAGCTGTGATTCAACGTGACATTCTTGAACCCTCCCGCCGTCTCCCGCCATCTTCCTCGAGTCCGACCCTGGTCCGACCACAAGATGACCGAAGACGCGACTTGCTCTGGATCTTGAGACGCTGTGGAAACGACCTCCGCGACGCAGGCAGAGCCGCTCTCGCCTCAAGCTTCCGTTATTTTGTGTGCCTTGTGCCCCTATGTATGTAGCTGCCAGCGAATCCTGATTGGCGCGATGTACACATTTTCGGGCGGGTATTTGCTTCCCTGGACTAGCCTGGACTCTGAGTACCTCTAACGCTCTCTAACGCGGGCATGCTCGCCGCTGGCCCTGAACGCTGATGCCATTGGCGGGTCCACTTTCCCGAGCTCGCTCATCCCCGTCTGCTGGCCGCTCGGCGCTGGCGCTCTTCGCCCAAGCAGTCTCGACTCTCCATCGACGCAAGTACTCCTGACTCCCGTTTTTCTCTGCATTTTCTCTCCATGTTCTGGAATCTGGATGGTTCTACCGACGCTTGCCCGACGCGCGTTGTGGGTCCAATTGTTTCGCGGGATGTCCGCGTCTGTATATATATCTGCTTCCCGCGGTCGTGCTTCCCTGGCCGCTGCCGCTGCCGCTGGTCCCTTCATCTCCCTAATCTTGATTCCCTCACCACCAAATTTTTGTCACCTCCCACGGCCGGCCAGATCCTCGTAACCCTTGCTCGCCTGAGCCTGAATCTCTCACATGAGGCCGCAAAAGAGCAGCTCCCGAGTACGACAGGACGCCAAGTTCTTCTTCTCAGGGACGTAGAGGCTTCAAGTTCAGTGTTTGCTCGACACTGCTCAGTTTTTTGAGTTTCTGCTCTCCAACTCATGCTTCGGATGGTTTGACTTGGCTCTGATTTTGCGCATGGACTCGGCCTGCGTCAGCCTCATGATGCCTGATGCACTTCTACCAAGCGCACATCTGCTTGACGAGCTCACCTCTGCGTTTTTCTGGAGACTGCTGCTACTTCGCTCACTTTTGTCCCCGTAGTGAATCATTTCTGCCTATCAGTCAGGTCGCGGAACTTGATGCGCGCTCTTTTCCGACACCTCACCTCCGCGCTGTGTATTTTCGCCTTTTATTACCTACAAGACTCTGCGGCTCCGACGCCCAGTTTTAAGCCGCTTCTCCAGGTGCACGGACTGAGTGCTCTGGGCTTTCAACTGCTTTCAACCATTTCAAAGTTCAGTGGAACGCTACACAATGATGCCCCGGATCAGCTTCAAGCGAAACGATCTGCGCCGTCGAGTCAGCAGCAGCTCGCGTGGTCTGAAACGGTTGGAGGTAAAGTAAGATCTGCGCCGTCGGGCGCTCGCGACGTTGACTTGCTGAGATTGTATAGGATGGGATGCGATCGGCGAGCTCCGATAGCTGGGTGTGGAGTAATGCTGATTTACATGTACCTCGATCTTTCCGTCCGCCAATCGGTCGTTGTTCAAAATCAAAACCCTTCTTTTCATGAAGCACGGTATTCAAAACCTCTTTTCATTCAAGCAACATCTTTCTGCGCTTCATCTTAGTCGTTCCGAACAGGTTCTCAAATACAAACATTTTGCTCAGCTCCTCCGCCTCGAACCATTGCTCCCTTGGTTAAGCAAAATCCCTTGCGCTCATAGAGACTCGAAAATCGCTGCACCCTGTGATTGCCCCCGCGGATTTGGAACACTCGGCAAGACACTCGGCTTATTTTCTGTACAGGCTGCGATCTGGGCATCGAATCGAATGGTCATCCTTATCATGGAATCCATCTCACGCTTGGGATAGTCGCGCTGGCTCCACAGATGACTCTCTCTCTCTCTCTCTAAATCAACTGGACGTCGTCTCTATCTGGCCTTGGACTCTGACCCTCACTCCACGTCAGCGACCTCTACTCGGCTTATTCTACGTGGAGCAAAAATCAACTGACGTCGTCCCTCGTTGAATGGCTTGCACTAAATGAATAATAAACTCAAACCTTCGGGGCGCCTCGGATACTACTGCTGTAGTGGGTTCAATACCCCCAGGTGCTTAGCCTCATCAGCCCCAGAGATTCACACATCGCATCGGAAACGCCCGGGCAAGGTTAACGTTTTACTCTGCGGGAGCTTGATCGCGGATCCCTCGACGATGTGTGAATCCTTTCGCATGCGTAGGTGTTCGCTTCCGCGGGCGATACTTGCAAGTTTTGGTCAACCCTCCCCGTTTAAGGCTACTCAAGTCCCAAATCTTTCCTATGTTGCATACGCGCGTTATCGATGCTTCTGTTCATTGTGATCATTGTGTTTCTGTTCTCTGTGATCATTGCTACTGTTCTCCAGTGCCATAAATGCTGCAAGGTGACTTTTGGCTCGATGCGAAGCCAGGCTTCTCCCTCAAGTCTAATATATATATTACTATGTGCATAATGGCAATCCTCCGAAGCTTGCCGCGAATCCAGAGCTAACAAACAGGTCTCAGCCGCAAAAATGCGAGTCAGTTACAAGAGCGAAACGCGTTGCTCGCGAGTCGAGGTGGGTATTTGGTTCAACACCACTTGAGGGAAGAACGATTTGGCCCAAACGCAGCCGAAAAATTCCACTCAAACACCACACTCTTCCCTGACCTTCAATCTACGAATGAAAAGTTGAGAAATTTACGACTTGATAAATTGTTGACAGATTTCAATTTCCTGAGCCAAGTCGATATCGATCACAATCGGACGGAGGGTTTGGTTCCGTTGCAATTTCACTTCGTATCTCATCCGTGATCGACCATGAGAGCAATTAATCGAGACCTATAGGAGAGCAGTTTTCGACAGGTACACACAAGTGTTTTAGTGGTTCCTTTTCAAGCTTAAGGTTTGAATGTTATCTGCAAGTATAATGGTGCGCTCTCTCGACTGTGTCGCAGACTACGAATATGACATAGCCTGATAGCTTGTCTCCGTCCTTCTCCGTTCATGCTGAACATCAACCCAACGGCGTCTTCGACATCCCATTTGGTGCGCTGCCAACATTTGAATTTGGGTACTGATGGCTTGACATGATCATGCGATGATGTCGAAGAATGCCAGAATGGGCAAAGGATGTCTACCACCAACCCGGAGCGCGGTGATTGACAAACGGGCCCCACTTCGACGTCGACCATGCAGTCTTCCGTCACCCTAGCCTATTTTGTTTCGAATGAAAGGTGGAAGGCAGGCACACGGGACTAGGATCGACGCCACTAATGAAGGTGGGAGGCTAGGCCCAAGGGCGGGTTCAACATGCATGATGGTTGGTACTATAGTACTGGTGAGTACGTCCTGCTGGCCTTCCCTATATTAACTTCACTGGTTCCTTAAGATTGCTACGTGTTAGCTTACACGTTTTTACTTCGGTCCAATCATCTTGATGACTGAAGTCGGTTCAATCCTGTCGCGATGACGCTCCTCCGAAAAGTCAATTCCACAAATTATTCGCCGCCCAACTACGGAACGTCATTTCGTCCTTCATGATCATCAAGTTTTGATTCTCTATCTCCTCACATCCAGATATTCTCCGCCTCGGAACGGCGGAGTGCCACAACAAGCTCATTGATTATATCCCCATTTTACCATGCATGAAAACCCAATATGCCTAATGTCCAAGGCGTATAATCAACATCAGTCTTTTGGACCATGGTGAATGGTCCTTTCAGATCGCATCAATTGATTCGGCGGAATTCTTCCGTCATTGAACATCATGCATTATTCATACCGTTCGTTCAGATGATTGGCCCACGGGTGAACCTGAACCATGCCGAATCTGACGACCAATTTCCTGTAACTTCCCACAAAAACTAGCCCGCGAACTGAGCCAAAAAGAAATCGTACCTGCCTGTCGCTCCATGTCCTCGGAGGGAATCGAACCCCCTATTCCTCGCATTGCAGAAAGAGGGAATCCCCACAAGTGTTGGAGGCGATCACCATGATCAACGAAGGCTGTAAACTACGTTGATTATGGGCTATAGGCAGGCATAGTTTGGGCGGCCGACCATGACTGGAAGCTAAATGAAGTTGACCTGGTGATCAACTTGAACCCGATGCCGCTAGTTCTTCAATTGAAAAGAATTGCAGGACAGACAACGGTCTGGCAGCAGAATATGGGGGATATAGGACTTGAATGGGCGACTCCGGAAATTACAGTACACG
This sequence comes from Mycena crocata, assembly GCA_029281795.1. Taxonomy (NCBI): domain Eukaryota; kingdom Fungi; phylum Basidiomycota; class Agaricomycetes; order Agaricales; family Mycenaceae; genus Mycena; species Mycena crocata. The sequence goes on from JARJCP010000065.1 coordinate 127,625, forward strand.
TATGCGATGGCTGCGGGTCGTAATAGTACCGCTCGAGAGGCTTGAACGCCAACGCAAAAAGGCTCCACGACCCCGTCCTTCTTCAGAGACGAAGCCTTGCAACCCCTAGACCAGGTAACCGGTCAACGTTTAACGAGAATGGCAATGCATCGCTAAGTATTGAATGGGTCAGTCATCCATTGTAAGTTGAACTAACTATAATTAGTCCCAAGTACCCGAAGGAAAAAAAGCGATTTGATCGTGATGTTTCAAGCCCTCGTGAGGCCGTCACCGTATCAACGAGGGCTTCCAAATTACGGTGGTTCCCGCTATAGGCAGACCTACTTAGTACTAGTCTGTGAGGCGCAAACACAGTCTGAAGGCAGGTGGTTGAATTCTGCTACTATTCCTCGTAAAAATCCGGGTGAAGTTCCTTCGCAATTGCAAGGCGGACCGATGCTCTGCATTAGAAGTTCATTCTACACCCGTACACCATCCAGTCAGATATGCATGTGGGCCCAGATGCCGGATCAAGTAAGTACGGCATATGCATGCCAGAGGTATTACAGTAAAAAGGAAAACGACTACCACTGCAGAGGCCCGAACCCGCGCACAAAAAGGCTCCCCGTCGGCTACCTGGAACAGAGAGGCGGACAAGAAACCCTTAGACCAGTTGACCTGTCGATAGTTGCTGCGAATGAGGGGATCATATACTCATCAGCATCATTCTCTGTAGGAAAAAGTCCTGAGGTGGTTGAAATGAAGCAGCAAATGAGAGGGAAGTTCTCAACACAAGTAACACTGTAATGGTGCGTTCACCGAACTGTTCGTACATGGAGGATTGAAAATCATTATCATGACCTCTGTATCCACAGTTCAACGCTGTTTGTCCAGCCGCCAACGTTGAACGGCATAATTTCCGAAGGTGTCCCCCAATGAATTCCACACAGAGGGCAAAAAAGGAATTGAGTTTTGGTCATTGAACCTGAGGAATCGAACCCCCATCCTCCCCAAAAATCACTACCTCGCACTTTAACAATTTCAGATCTGTGTACACCGTACACCAAATGCCATTGATTTCCAGTGTGTTAACTTGATGAAGATTGTGCCCAGTATGAGGATTACGGTGTGTCGGAAGGAATTAATTATGCTCCCAAATTTATATGGAGGTGTCATTTAACACAAGACAGTTTCGGGCAAAAAAAAATCCAAAATCACTACTGCTTCGAGTTGAACCCCGTCTTCTTCCGTAAATTCAGGCATGAAAACTCGCAGAATCATTGAAGGTGTGCACAGTACACCAGGTTCGATTATTTACGGTGTGAGCCATGATCAGAGTCTTGCTTCAAGCATCCCGTCTATTGTCTGGTTTGCTGGTTCCAGTAATGTTGAATTTCCTCCCACGTAAACAAGACAGTAATCAACGGAATCATAGGACCACCGAGAGATAAAACTCGGAGAAGAACAGTGCAACAAGTCCTAGTAGAGGGGCAAAAAAAGCTGATACCTGCAGAGATTGAATTCAACCGGGGGGATCGAACCCATATTCGTCCGGAATCATTTGGCTGTGATGTATCCTTGGAAGTGTGCACCATACACCAAGTTTGACTTACCCTCTGGATATGAACCTCCATTAAACTGCCCAACTTGGTATGGGACCAACCACAGTCATCCGTGGTGAACTGTGGGTTTGAACTGTGCTTGAGGGAATTTGAAATTTACTGAGGTCAGTCAGTTATGTGGCTCCACACAGAAACAGCAAGGAGTGAAGTAGATGGCATGTTCTAAGGATCATTCGGGTGTACAAAACAAGCTAAATTATGCTGGTGCCACCGGACCTCTTGAAATGTCTGATGGAGACAAGTCTTGCATTATGATCATTTTAAGTGATAGATCAATTATAATGTCATGGCTGTTGTGCATGGGTCTGGCCAAGCTCTCTGCTGCTTGCTGGAGATATACAGGATTTTGTGTTCACTGTGGTGACTGAATCAGGGGTTTTTACAGGTTGGTTGTAATCTGTGGATATAGGATATGTAAGTTCCTGATAACTCTGACAGGTCAATGACAGGCGGCATGAAAGAAATGTGCATGTCAGAGATGGACAGAACTTCAAAGGCATGTATCCAGTGTAGATTGATGTGACCTGATGTTAGGTAAGAGGCTATTCAGCTATCTGCATATTATATCTCCCTAACATACCCTGATGTCATAATGTACATTGGAAAGTATACCAAGAATTGGAGTACAAGTATTGCTGAATGAGCTTGTGAGCAATGCACACATATAGAGTGGATAGCTACACCTGTCTGTCCAAGCGGTGAGGACTCCTCCTCTTGGATGGACCCAGATAGGAGTTGTGGCAGGCTTGTATTGACCTTAACTCCTACATGTCAGTGATTCTATGGTTACCAAACTTCTCACACACTTACTATAAGTAGGGTGCCTCATCCGTGCTTTCACATCAAATTCCAAGATAGCATGTTCTCCAAGCCCTCTTCTTCAAATCAAGCCCGCCTGAACAATATTGCTACTGAATTTGCTGGACTAGTGAGCACTCTGGCTGTGCTGGCAAATGCTTTCAAGGTCCCTCTCCTGGAGCCCATTTCAAAGACAGCTCAGTCGTTGTTAGTATTGGTGCAGGTATGTTAGATCATAACACGGATTTCAGGCTTTTAATTTTTGCTTACTAATTTCCCTTGAGACTGTTAGGCAGAACAGAGGTGATTGTGCCAACCTCATGGAGCAGACCTATAGTTTGCTCTATATAATCATCTCCATTCATGTCAAGTCCACAACTGGGCCTGACCTGCCTCCGAGCACACTAAACCAGATTGGAAAATTTATGGAGTATGGGCCCTTCACTGCTTTGTTATTTCAATGGCATTAATCTGGTTATCTTAGAACATTGCACAAGATTCACACCTACATAGAAGCCCAACAGGATAAAAACAAGATCCGGCAGTTTTTCCGGCAGGGAGAACTAAGCACATTGTTCAAAGCATGTACTTCTGGCTTGCAAGATGCTCTTAACATGTTTAAGGTATTGTTACTCCATGCAGCATGCAGGATAGCTAAAATAGTATGTTTGGAGGATGTGAATCTTCTTGCAAATGTTATGGACAAGCAGAAGTATGCAGAAGATAAACATCAAGAAGTTCTTCGGATGGTTGAAGCTCTGTCACAGGATACCACATCAGATGGAGGATCTATGGTATGTAACCATTGTTTTTTCTAAGACATATAGTATCACCTTTCATGCAGAGAATGTTTTCCACATTGAATAACAGGTATGATTATGTCTATATAATATGTGCTTTGCTTATCAATACTCAGCTCAGCATCAATTTCAATGCTCCCATCCCAACCCAAAATATTTTATGGACGTGAGACTGAACTCTCACACATTTTGGACCTCTTTGTGGACAATACACCCAGGCTTGCAATCTTAGGTCCAGGTGGCATTGGAAAGACTAGTTTAGCCAAAGCAGTCTTGCATCATCCCCAGATAACAGCAAAATTTGACCAGAGACACTTTGTGGCAAGTGACAGTGTGTCTAGCAGTGATGAGCTTGCCTCACTTATTGGTGCCCATCTGAGCTTGAAACCAGCCAAGGATATTACAAAATCTATCATCCAGTTTTTCACTGGCAATTCTCCTTGTCTCTTGATTCTGGATAATTTGGAGACATCATGGGATCCCAAAGAAACCAGGGAAGATCTTGAGGCATTCCTGTCTTTGCTCACTGATGTTGGATGTCTGGCATTACTTGTGAGTAAATGATTATTTTATTCTTCCCTCTCTCGGTTTGGCTAAAAGTGTCATAGATCACAATGCGAGGGGCCAAGAGGCCAGGCAAAGTTGCCTGGACTAGGCCATTCCTGCCACAATTGCAGCCCTTGACAAAAGAGGCTGCTCATCAAACGTTTGTGGCCATAGCAGATGACAGACATGATCCTAAGGAGATTGATCAGATCCTTGCTCTGACTGGCAACATGCCACTAGCAATTGATCTCATTGCTCACCTGGTTGACTCTGAAGATTGTTCCACAGTTCTATCTCGCTGGGATGCAACAAAAACCTCTATCATCTCAGAAGGCGTGGATAAATGTTCAAACCTTGAAATATCCATCTCTCTGTCTCTCAATAGTTCACAAATGAGATCCACACCACAGACACTGCATTTATTGAGCCTCCTGTCAATACTTCCTGATGGGATTTCGGATGCAGAGTTACTCCAAAGCAAATTACCCATTGAGAATATCTTGACACAGAAATCAACATTATTGGCCACCTCCCTAGCTTATATGGATGAAAAGAAGAACACAAAAGTTCTGGTGCCTATTCAGGAATACATGCAGAAATTCCACCCCCCACATGCATCAATTGTTCAACCACTTCTTGAACATTTCCAAGAACTGCTCAGCTTCTGCAATACACACTATGGAAGATTATCCAGTTCTGGACCTACTGCACGGATATCATCAAATTTTAGTAACATTCAGAATCTCCTTTGCACTGGATTGCACTCTGACAACCCAAAGCTGGTCAACATTATCTACTGTACATGCTATCTCGAAGCTTTCAGTAATCTATCCTCCCAGAGACATATTCCACTCTTTGACAAGATTATAAAGCTCCTACCTGATTTATGCAACCCTGCCGTAGAAGTCTATGTTACATCACAGCTCTTCTCCTCATGGACACGCCATGGAATCCCAAATCCTGGACTCCTGATTAACAAAGCATTGGCACATTTTCCTCACTTTGAGGATTCAGATATCAAAGGTGAGCTTTTTGAAAACTACTACATGGACCTGAATTCAACCTTGTGAATAGCCAGATTCTTTTCTCTCATAGGAAACTACTTTCTCAATCGCAATGATATTCCAACAGCAGCAAAGTATTACCAAACTGGTTATTCATTAGCAATATCCAGTGGCAACACGGAGAGGATATCACACATTCTAGTTGGCTTGGCATGGTTAAGATTGAAGCAGGGAGATTATCTTACCAGTCAGATGCATGCATATGAGGCACAGAGACTGGTTCAGATCTCTGGGCATCTATGGATAGAAGCAAAGGCACTACAAATACAAGCTATCAGCTTGTCTGCACTTGGGAACTACAAAGATGCTCTGGCTTCATGCACCAGAGGGAGGGATCTGGTGGGCCTTTGTAGTATGTCTGGGGGGCAGACAGATCATACTCTAATGGCCACTCAATCTGAGATCCACATTGCCAAGTCAGAATTTGTGGAAGCCTATGGTATAAGACAAAAAATGTTGGTTGAAGGAAATCTAGAAGATACACCACATATCTATGGGAACACCCTACTCGCAATTGGGCAGATCACTATGCAGATGGGAATGGAAAAGGAAGGGGTGCAAAGCCACATAGCCAGAGCAAAATCATTATTCAGCTCCCTTGAGATGTCACTGGAAATGCTGTATTGTGATGCAACCATAGCAGATCTCAGGTTTAGGGAGGGTAAGATAGTGGAAGCTTGGGACATGTTGAACCAGTGCCTCAAATCTTGTGGAGGCAAGAATGTGGAACTGGAAACACACTGTTTGGAGGGGCTTGCAAACAGGAGCCATTGGTGTTTAACAGATCTAGCAGGTTGGAGTCATTCTTGGCCAACAGTATACCTTGTGTTTTCTCTGAAAACAAAGCAGAAACTGGACATCCATAAATCTCTTCAATTCCTGGGAGATGTATTTCTTGCTGAGAATGATCAGGAGACTGCTACAAACCTGTTCACAGTTGCTTTGGAGGGGTTCACAGATATGGATGTCCACTGGAGCAGGGCTGAATGCATGCTGTGCCTTGGTGATCTTGCACAGCACAATGGAGACTCTTCTAAGGCAGTAGAGCTATGGTCAATTGCCAGACCTTTGTTTGAGCGGGCATCTCAGGCAAAACAGGTAGCTCATGTGGATAAAAAACTGGCAGCTATTTCTAGAGATGTTTTGGAAACCCACACCCAATCTCTAGCTCATCTCTCCAAGATTGACACACCTGTTGGTATATCTGCTGATAGGCTTTTAGGGAGCACCACACATGGGAGAGGGGTGGAAGACAAAGAAGTTGAGGCTTCAATTCCTGTATTGCTGGGTGAATCTTCTTTCAAAATGGTGGAAATTTAATACAGCATTAGTAGTTATCATATCTTTGATGGTTATGCGTCCCTTGAAATTTGTGTATTTATGATTTTTAGCCTTCAGGTGCATCAGCCTTTTGACATTTTGTTTGCCGGCTTGTTGGGCTTGTTTCGGCTTGTCAGCTTGGCAGGCAACCTCACAACCTCATGAGGCCCAAAAATCACCGTCAAAAAGTTGAGACGGGTAGCAATGGTGCTGGGAACCAGTGAGAAGATGCATCATAAATAATTTTTGTTGGGTTTTCTGTTGGCACACCGGCTCCAGGACCAAATCAATCCCGATTTTTTGCCCTTTTCGGGAGTCGAACGAGCAAGGTTGTGGATTTTTTAACTCAGCTTGTCAGGTTGCGCGCCTAGGAGCTTGTTTGAGCTTGTTCGGGGTTGTTTGGGCTTGTTCAAGCTCACAAGCTAATTGTCAAAAGTCTGATGTGGGAGTCAATGCCTTGGGGATGAGTCGGAGGTGTGCACCATACACCAACTTCAATGATTTATGTGTATGTGAACTTCAATGAGATCATCTACCTATACTGCTTTTTCCATGATGAGATCTGTTTGTTCAAGTTAAATCTAGCTGATGACAGAGCTTGAGGTAGACAAGCTCAGGGCAGTGGGAATATTAAAGACTCAAGACACTCCTCTGTGTTGAAGCAGAAAAACAAGGATAGCAAATAGGGAAAGAACAAAGATAATAATGTTTTGGGTTATTTGGAACCTAGGGAATCAAACCAGACAAAGCACACATTCCCATTCCTACTATCGAGCCACGGACTGACAAAATTCCTCCTGCACCTGCTGCAGATCCCATTCTCCCTCCTGCACCTGCTGCCGCTATTCCCGCTCCAGAAACGCGTCGTTCGGCTCGCGCTCATGCGCTGTCAAAGGCAATTCTCGACGCTTGCGAGGCCCAGGCCATCGAAGCCGCTGCAAAGGCCGCTGGTGAAGATTGGGCCACGAAAAGCAAAACCCCGAACTTGAATGTTCGTGCCCGCCGGGCTGCTGCAGCCTTTGTGATTTCGACTTCACCGGTTCCGGAAACATTCCGCGAGGCTATGATGCATCCGGAGGTTTGGATGGGACCGATGGAGAAAGAATACAGGTCGCTTGTGGGACGGGAAGTGTGGGTCCTTGTGGATCTGCCTCCTGGTGCTAATGTCATTGATTGCAAGTGGGTGTTTGTGGTCAAATACGACATCGAGGGCGAGATCATCAAGTGGAAGGCTCGCCTTGTTGCTAAAGGTTTTCAGCAGATCCCGTGGGTGGAGTTCTTCGAGATGTATGCGGGTGTGGTCCGATACGAGTCTCTGAGGATGCTCTGGGCCATCTGTGTGAATGAGCCAGGGTGGGTGATGTGGGTGATGGACGTTGTCAGTGCCTACCTCAACAGCGAGATGAAGGAGGTCGTCTACATGCAGCAGCCGGACGGCTTTGTCGTACCTGGCCAGGAGGGCAAGGTTTGCTTGATGAAGTGTTCACTATATGGGATGATGCAATCCGGGCGTAACTGGGCAGAGCACCTCAAGTCGTCACTCTCTGCACTTGAATGGGTTCACTCACGCGCTGACCCTTCCATTCACATTAGAGTCTCAGATGCCAGCACCTCCATCGCTGGGGTCTATACCGACAACATCGACGGCATCTCTTCGACTTCAGCAGCTGCAGACGAGGCTCAGGCGGGCATTAAATCTGTCTACGACGTTACCGATGTGCCTCGCACTGCGACCTCTCTTGGCATGACCATCGAGTACGACACTGATGCGGGGACAATCTGCATCTCCTCGTGTCCTTGCCTCGAGCGCATCCTTATGCGCTATGGTATGTCGGACTGCAACCCGAAGGCTACACCCCTCGTGCTGGGTGCCGAATTGTCATCCTCGCAGTGCCCTTCATCGCCTGCTGACCACACTTTTATGGCCGACAAACCCTACCGTGAGGCCGTGGGGTCTATCCAGCACGCCACAAACACTACTCGCCCTGACATTGTGTTCTCGGTCAACCGCCTCTCTGCCTTCCTCCAAAATCCCGGCCCTACGCACTGGAAAGCCATTTAGCATCTCCTCGCATACATCAAGGGCACTCTCGACTACAAAATCACGTATCGTCGGGGTGCCGCGAGCGGAATTTGGCCATTGGGATGGGTGGACGCAGACTATGCTTCTGATTTGGACACCCATTGCTCGACGTCTGGTGAAGTTTTCATGATGTCGGGTGGCCCAGTGTCCTGGTTGTCGAAGAAACAGGTGACGGTGGCGCTGTCAACGACGGAGGCGGAGTATGTGATGTTGATGCGTGGCTCGAAGCAGGTGATGTGGATGTACACATTTTTGGAGGAGCTGCACATGTCTCAGGAGCGGCCGGCGACGCTTTACGCCGACAATATGGGTGCAGCGGCGCTTGCGGGAGATGAAGAGGGCCATGTGCGCATCAAGCACATTGACATCTGCGAGCACTATATTCGCGAGCGCATTGCAGCTGGCGATATCAACATCCCAGCACGTCCCTTCTGCGGAAAATCTTGCCGACATTTTCACCAAGATTCTTCCTCGCGACGCGCACCTTGCCATCATTCGTGCTCTGGGTCTGACATTGGAGTAGGGGAGCGGATGGGAGTGGAGTAGAGATGCTTGCCCTCAAGGGGGAGTTTACTTTCTCCCTCGATTACTATACAAACAGTCACTTTCCTTGATTATTTCTTATATCTTACTGATACTCTTTATCTGTCCCTCATCTGCCCATCCTCTCCAGGGGGAGTGTTGAAGTGGTGGCTCGGTTGGCCATACAACCGGCGCACGAATACTTCGAAGGTTTCCTTTTCGGGACTTCGTGCGCATCTGACCTACCTCCTTAATATGTAACCTAGATACTACCCGATCACATACTTATAGCGTAGCTACACAGGATCATACCTCAGTTGTTCACCTATTGTGCCCCGACTGAGGTATGTTTTCCTTATACCTATCCTTTCTATACTTTACTTACTTCCGTATGTTCAATAGCTTTACTTCTTACAGGTATATTCAATATACTGTACTACTGTACTAATCCGACCGTAGGTTCACTGGGTGTCACGTGTCACCGACATAGTTCACTGGATAACAAGTTCACGCTGATAAATACCATCAATAATTGCCTTAAAAGGCAGTCCGGCGAATGCCGGAGCGATTTTTAGGGGCTTTTTTGGCCTATTTGGGCGAGAAAAGTTCAATGTCACCGTCACCAACCTCCAGAAGTTCAATTCACAGAGGTCTGTCACCCGTCACCTGAACTTACGGTCGGATTACTACAGTATTTCAATCAGGTCGATAGTCACGCATCACGCACCCCCTTATTGATGTCAAATTTTGGTCAAGGTCACGCGTCATGCAGAACAAAACTTCCCAAAACACCAAAAAAACGAAATTCCGCAGTGAAATTTTCGAAAATTTTCCGGTGGTCACGCAAAAACTTCAGGCCTATCAAATTGTCGAAATGGTCTCGGGTGGTCACGCGTCACACGATCTGATTGAAATAGTACAGTACAGTCGTTCACCTATCGTGCCCCGACTGAGCTTTACTTCTTACACCTGTACCCCGGTTATACCCTGCTATAACCCGTCTATAAGGCTGTAAGCCTTCCTAACCCCTTATAGTCCAGATCGGCCTTTTGCGATAAACGACTAAGCTAAATCACGCAACAGACTAAATCAAAGTGACCTCGTCGTCCATCTTTGAACTACCCCATCACGGATAAAGAATTCAGAATCCCCGTTGAGTAACGAGTTGTACGCTACTACTACTATCGTGGATTCAATACCCCAAGATGCTTAGACTCATCAGCCCCAGGGATTCACACACCGCATCGGAAACGCTGCGGACAAGATTACCGTTTTACTCTGCGGGAGATCGCGGATCCCTGAAGATTTAACGCGTTCAATTATTTTGTTTCGAATGAAAGGTGGAAGGCAGACCTAAGATCGACGCCACTGATGAAGGCGGAAGGCTAGGGCGGATTCAAGATCCAACATTGCTACTATTGGTGAGTACGTCCTCAGGATCCAGCTCCTTCCATATATTAACTAATGTCAGCCTACGCTTTCACTTCGGTCCAATCATCTCGGAGTCCCAGTTCCTTCTGCCATGGAGATAACCGTGACGCCCCTGTGAAAAGTCCTGTACTATCGACATCGTAAAAGCTGGTCAGATCACAGAGATAGACAGTAGAAAAGGTGCAATTCGAACCTAGGGAATCGAACCCAGTCTTCCTCATGTACTGCTAAACGATTGGCTCTCGACCATGATTCGGAGTTGTGCGCCGTACACCATGTTCGATTCTTCTACAATATGGGAACGTTGATAGTGTGCTTGATTGTCGTGATGACCAGGTGCCATTCTTATCAACCTTCCATACATCATGCACATCTACACCCTCAAGCTATCCTTTGCGCTAGATCCAGGCTATACTACGTTAAACCATCAAATTTTTGCTTGAGTGCAGTGCGGTGGTAGGAGTAGAAGAAAAATAGAGCAAGTAATGAATTCGAACCCGGGGAATTGAACCCCGTCTCTCTCCGGAATTCCCTACGGGGAGCCGATGCCTCAACGACTCAAAAGTTGAGTACCTTTGATGTACCACTGTGACGCCCGAAGGACCCAAATTTCATGTACCTTAATCCCCCAATATTCATATTGTATGCACCTGAATTTAGCCATCCATGCGATTAAAATCAGGATTTATTACCCGATTCTGCCTGAGCGCAAATCATGCCCACTTTGTACGTTTTCATGTGCTCATTTCATAGCCTTTGCCATGATTTATATTGCGTTCTGTCCTGAAGCCCATGAACATCATAAAATGGCACCCGAATTTTATCAAAACCGCTCAAGAAGTGGTAGGAAAGCACATTATATTCATTGAATTATTGGGTACTTTAATGCCTACATCTATCGCTTGAACTCTACACGCCCCGCCGTCTGGCTTTTGTCGTCCCGTCCGTCGCTCGCGAGGTCTTGGCGCTGGATCTACTCGGCCCCGCCACTTTTTTTCTTGGGAGGCGCGCGGTTGGTGGAGTCATCGCTTTCATCCTCGCTGGCGCTAAGTGCATGGGCGGCTCGTTTGTTCTTACTGGGGGATGTGCAGGCGTCGCCGTTGTCGTCGTGGTCCTCACTGTTGCCGGGAACGCGGGCGGTGTGATGGTTGGATTTGCGATGCGAAGGGTTGTTGACTTCAGAACCAGAGGAATCATTGACACTGCAAACAAAAATATAAGGAAGGCGGAGGTAGATTTGTGCTATGATGTACTTCTTGTCTTGGTTATCATCCTCGTTGTTATCATTGCCGCTCGAGCCGTCGCCACGTTCACCGTGAGACCCATGCTCATTGTTATCTTCTTCGCGGCGGTCACCGTCATCCTCGTTCCCATCTCCGTTGGTTTTGGGATTGGTCTTGTCAAGCCATTCATTCCTGTTGGCCCAGACCTCGAGCAGGATGTATCTAGCGCCCCACGAAGCCGTGAAGCGCTTAAAGAGAGGACATTCGAGTTCAATCTACGGCTTAGTTAAGTCACGTCATGCACAAATGAACAATCACGCACCGCATTGAGACATTTGCTAATCTTCTCGTGAGGTTGGCTGGCGAAATTGAGGGTGTGGTCAAAGCCCACGCGCGTCGCATTGTTACGGACACATTTCTAGCAGACAATTTTCACCCGAAAAAAAAAAGAATATAAGAAAGACAGACATACACGGTGATTAAGCCAAGCACGCTTGTTCTCATCGCCTTCGAGACCCATGTGGTTGCGAATCTCGGTGATGTTGGTGTCTTTCAAGTTACGCGGCCGGGGAATCGAATCTTCTGGGACAACATCAACTTGACGACCGTGGGGGATATGGAGTCCATTGGCTTTGACAGCGTGCTCCAGCTGCGCATTGCGCTCTCGGAGACGCTTAAGTTCCTCTATGGTGACTAAGGAGATGAATTACGAGGTGCCGAAGCCTTCCACTCGCCTACTGCGCTCCCCTGCGTCGATTGAGGGACATGATTCTCTTTCTCTACAGACCCAGCGGTGCGGTGACTGCCATGGCGATGGTGGGAGGACCTGCGGTGCTTCTCTGTGTTGGGAGACATGGTGGGAGGATGGGAGAGAGAGATAGAAACGTGTGGGACCGGATATCATTTTTCAGAGTCACAACTGACATCATAGCTTTCATAGGCCCCAACGCTCCAACGGCAGTGTTCGGCCGGTGGGGGGCACGCTAATGTGACTTTTTGCGACCCAAGTCCATTGCGCGTCGACTCTAACCAGAATTTTAATCTTTCGAGTTGTGCCTCTGATACCGACATTTCTGCAAACTTGAACTACTTATGCCACGACAAGACAAAGAGCTCTGTCATTGCTGTGGTAAATATCTCGAACGGCGTGCTATACTTCGGCACTTAGACGGCCGTGGTCCTGCTGCTGCGCACAACGCACTCTCCCGTGCACTCAACCAGCACACTATTCTGGATGGTGCAATTACCAAACGTGGAGCTCAGCCCAGACGGCGCTACCGCAAAAGTCACCGGCCTCGTACCCCGACTCCTCCACCTCTGCCTGACGAAGACGCCGCGATGGCACCCATCTACGATGATGATGTCGAAATGGTAGCTTCGCCCTTGCCGGCGCCTCTGCCATCACCCCGTTCGCTGGATAATGATGACGAAGACGACAGCGTTCTTGGCCCGGGATTGCAGGGATTTGGAGAGGAGACAGACGACTGGGAGGAGGGAAGACCAGCCGAAAATGAGCGCGAGGACTCCGATGAGGATGATGCCGATCTTGTTGAAGATGAGTTCGCTGAAACGCCTTGGCTGCGAGGGCTCAATGCGCTCGATGTTCTTTCGGAGGAATTTGACAGGTACATTGCGCAAATGGGTGAGTTTAATTCGTGCACTCTCAGAGCCATTTTGACACGGTTGTAAAGACCCTCATTCTCGTTTATCGCAAAGCGACCTGAATGCTATACACTTATTCAACCTAAAACTCGAAACCAGTCTGGGCACTCGAGACTTCGAGAAACTTCGCCGGTCGAAGCTCATTCGCAACATCGAGACGCTCCACCATATCCAGGTGTGTCAGACCCTTTCTTCTCTGTGTCCAAGCTCACTCTGAGCTTTTAGACTCGCGTAGCATTCCTCAGTGGAATTAAACCGGTTTACTATGCATGTTGCATCAACTCGTGTGTCTGCTTCGTCTGGAAGTACGAGAAGGACACACGGTGCCCATATTGCAGCGAGGAACGCTACGACCGTCACGGAAAGCCACGGAAAATTTTCTCGTACCTCCCCCTCATTCCCCGCCTCGTCAACTCTTTCCTTAATCAGGAAGAGATAGATGAGATTCGGTACCGTGCAGAATACGACACCGCGCTTCCGGGTACGGCCGATGTTTTCGACGGTATGCACTATCGTCGCCTTTGCAACGAGTTCGTGCGGGTGGGTGCAGAGAGGCTTGGGCATAAGTTCTTCGAGCTTGTGACCGACATTGCCCTGGCGCTATCGACTGATGGTGTTGGCCCTTTCAAAAGTCGGAAGAAGACCTGCTGGCCACTTCTTCTGTTCAATCTCAATCTGCGCCCAGAGATTCGATTTCATCTCGTTCGAATTCTCTGCTTGGGTGTCATCCCTGGACCTCGCGCTCCTCAAGACATGGACTCCTTCATTTTCCCCTTGTTCCTGGAGCTCGAGGCGCTGATGCGCGGAGTGCCTGCATTCGATGCAGAATTGGAACACAAATTTATGCTGCATGCATACCTGCTTTTCGTTTTTGGGGACATGCCTGCCGTCTCCAAACTGATGCGGATAAAGGGTGTAAACGGCTATAGCCCGTGTCGCGCCTGTCTTATTCACGGTGTGGCTGACCCTGCCAAACCGAAAACACTTTATACGCCTCTCTATCGTGTCGAAAACTCATATGATCCCAATGACCTTCCCCTTCGTTCCCATCGCCAATTCATCGAACAGGCCCGCGCTGTGGTAGACCGTGAACGCCCGGTTGCAGAGTTGACTGACTTATCGCGGGAAACCGGCATCAACGGTATTCCACTCCTCGCCTCGCTCTCTTCGCTCTCCTTCCCAGACTCATTTCCCTTCGACTTCATGCACTTGATTGCCAACATCCATCAGACTTTTGACATTTCTATTGTGATCTTGTACAAGGCCAAACAAGGCCAAAAAAGACGCAACAAACCCGCAAGCTCGCAACATCACAATGTTTCGAAACAAGCTCACAAGATAAAATTCCTCCAAAAAACTTTTTTTTTCCAGCACTCTGCTGGGCTCTCACAGGCATTCCAGAGGGGTCTTTTTGTGTACAACTTTTTTTTTTGATCTTGTGAGGTTGTCGACAAGCTCACAACCCCAAACAAGCCGCACAAGATCACAATAGAAATGTCAAAAGGCTGATGTCATGCCTTGCCTGGTCGCACATTGGACTGGTACCTTCAAAGATATGACAGCGGGTGATGAAGATTACATTATCGGCGACAAGGACTGGGAAGAGATTGGCGAGGAATGCACGCAGGCGGGTGACACCATCCCGACGGCTTTTGGTTCGCGAATCCCGAACATCGCGCAGGATCGGTACCAGTTCAAAACTGAGAATTGGTTTGCCTTCCTCATGTTTCTCGGCCCCGCGTTGCTAAATGGCCGACTCAAAACGATTTATTATCGCCATTTCCTCAAGCTCGTCAACATCTTCAATTTTTGTCTCAAGTATTTTCTCTCGAATGACGAGATCGATCAATTGGAAGTGGCCGTGGTAGAATGGGTCACAGACTACGAACGCTACGTTTATCTCTTTGCCCGAAAGATCCAACTGATGTACTTTAGACTCTACTACCGCTATGATGCATCTCGAATTTCTGCCTGCACGTTGCCTATTCATTCACTCCTCCACATTCCCTGCAACATTCGTATCATGGGCCCTTTGTGGGCTTATTGGAACTTTCCAACGGAGCGCTTCTGCGGAAGCATTGTCCGCGCAGTGACAAGCCCGAAACATCCGTTCACGAGCATGGCACATCGACTCCGTGATGTTGCACAGCTCAATCAACTGAAGCTGATCTATCACCTCCGTGAAGAGTTGGACCTAAGCGATTCTCGGGATGCAGACAGCAGTGGAATCGCACTTCCAGATTGTGTGTTCCATCTCTCCGTAAATTTTAGCGCTCATCGATTTCTACAGATCCTGACTTTGTTTTCGTACATCCTCAAGACCGTGCTCACGCCGTCAATCAATCCTTGAAGACGCGAATTGCAACTTACCTTTCTACCAACTACACCGACAATATGCGCCCGCGCGAAATCATTTGCTTCATACCTGATCGAGTTCACGTATACGGCAAGGTTAAATTCATCGGGGGCGGTGACATGTGCCATAGCACGTTTGCGTACCGGAACCCAGACTCTACACGACGCGATGCAAGCTATGTAAAAGTATGTTTCTCAAAGGATTTTGGATTACAAACCTGTTTAATCATTCCTAGTACTGCCTACAAGTCGATGCCAACAGACATCGACCGCGCGCTCGCGAGGAGATGCGAGACACTGCCTTTTATGGTCAGGTTCAATTCTATTTCATTCTTGATCTCCCCGGGGATTTTCCTTTCAAGGAGTCGCAGCATCAGTGTAACCAAAGCCAAAAACGACAGTTGGCATTGGCTTTGGTGTTGCCAACAAAGCTGGAGGGACCGAAGCGGATGCCGGCCTATCGGGTATTCGCTACGGACGAGATCATCAGCATCGACAGTATTCTTGGGCTGATTGGGAGGGTTTGGAGCAAGTCCAAGAAACGGTGGGTTCTTCTGGGTCGACCGGAGGTAATGGAACAAGTCGACGGCGCAACCTTTGCAAACTAGCTTATCTTCTGAAAATCATGTATCTTGCCAATTATCTTTCGAAAGCTGCTTCTTTGGAAATCCTCCCGAAAATCATGTCATAGGACCATGATTTGAACACAGGCGCTACCCAGGTGAAACTCATTGAAATGACCCTAAAATACGTAGACTACATTATCTTCTCAATTCATGAAATCTTCTTTGAAATGGCCGGGTCATTCTCCAGGTACATGATTTTCGGGTCCCGATGTTCTCACAGTGTACGCCTCCGCACGTCAGGCACAGCGTCGCTTGGTTCGAGACCTTTGGGATCCTTGTTGGATCACGGTACAGTAAACCAATGAATTCAATTTGCCGGCAGGATAAAAAAGCTAGCCAAAACTGGTACATTCGAACTCAGGGAATCGAACCCCTCTACCTCCAGAGAAGATTAGAGAAACAAGGGTACACTTTATGATTTGGAGGTGTGCGCCGTACACCAAGTTCAATTCATCCGTGGTACGGGAACCTCAATTAACCTCTCTATTTCGGAGGTAGTTGACAGAGCAGAAATAAATCTCGTTCAAATTCAACATCCGCATCAAACCCTCGGCTCATATTTTGCTGAGAGCTGAGCTGATTATGATTGAAACCAGATTTGATTTCTGCACACGCGAATGATCCCCGACTCATGAGTTTCACTGCTCGCTGTAGTTGGCAGGAGAGAGGAAAAAAACGCACTTCGCAAGAACTTCAGTCGAACCCGGGGAATCGAACCCTGTCTTCCTCCTGAAACTGCATTGCTTTGCGATGAGTCGGAGTTGTGCACCATACACCAGGTTTGATTCATTTTCGGTATGCGAACCTTGATTAGCGTGGGCCCGGAGAAAATGCCGCAAATTGACGCATCACTGACGCACCATTGACGCATCATTGACGCATCGCGTTCCCGCCCTTGTAATTCGCTGTTTGTGATACTCAAATTAAGACTAAACAGCGCCATATTGTGTCAGAAGAAGATAAAAGCGCAATACAACACTTTAATCCTCTAAATTCCCTAAATTTGAACGAAGTACAACCTCATTTTATATGCTAAGGTACCTTCCAGTCTTCTATTAGCGTTTTAAATGTTTGCAACACTGGTATATGGATTAAAATGACCCTGTGATGGCCGCAAATGCACGGTTGAATTTGGGGTGGATGCGTCAAAATGCGGTAGGGATGCGTCGACGATGCGGCAGGGATGCGTCAATGATGCGTCAACAATGCGGCAGTGATGCGTCAACCTTGCGGCAGTGATGCGGCACAGATGCGGCAGTGGTGCGTCGATTGCGGCAACGGTGCGTCATGGCTGCGGTAGCGATGCATCAAGCTGCAGCACAATGTGTTCAATAGTTTCACTGCATTGGCTTGAGCTAATAATTCCATGCTAACACCTGAACATCTGGTTGCTTCTGCTTCCTTTGCAAACTGGACCGATGTGTCATGTTTAAAATGTGAACGTCAAGGCAATTGTCGGACAAAAGCCGACAAGAACTTAAATTAGTGGGACCCTGTTGTTAGGCCTGTAGGATGCCGAAGAATGATCCCTTTAAATACAACCTCAGACATTACAATGCCCACGACTTGGTTGAATGTTCACAAGTAGTGCATTGTTCTTCCCATTCAAGCTTTGACAGTGGTGCAGCCATGCACATATTGGTTACAGTGTTATGCCCACCCAATTTCCCTTCACAAGGATGGAGAGAGTAGAGAAAATATTTCTACCTATTCATGGTTCAATGGACACTTTTGCTATTCGCAAAGTCTAGCCTGACTTTTGCATGCGCCGAAGTATTTATTGTCTCTGGCATGATGGGTCAGGGAACAGTGATGCGCACGACATCAGTGCGCTAGCTCTCTGTCATGTAGGACCACTTGAGATGCTTATATCTATCTATGTAGGGCACCCCTCTCTCCGTAACTTGGATAATAATCCATTGCTTAATTATTTATCTCCAGGTCAAATGTCAACATGCTTGCATATTCCCCCATAGACAGATTTGTGACTTTTACACCCAGCCCCAGTCTAACCTCACAGGCAGGGATAATATTCGTTGAATCAAAGTGATAGCGGGTAGGAAACATTTTAGTGCCATCTGTTAGAGAGTCTATCCACTTTCTTGTTTCCCTAAGGGATATTGTGGCTAGGTGAATCTGTCAGACTTGCGGAAGTTACTTCAGTAAAAATGACTGTCATCACTTTAATAGTGGTGACTCTGAAACTTGTGGCTCCACCTCTCCCGAAGTTTCTACTTCAGGACACCCGAGCGAGTCGTGACATCTTCCCAACGCTGAGATTTCAGCTGTTCATCTAGCGGCCGCCGGCTAGTTCTTATGATAAGAAAAGTGAACATCGCCGAGATGTCCGAGAAAGACATCAGTTATGAAACATAAATTCATACCTTGTTCCACCCTGGAACGTGGTGATTCGGTTTGTGATCCCAAGCTATTAGTTGCTGTAACCCAGTTTTCGTTTTGGCAAAGTGACCGGGTTACCTGGATTTTGAAGGGAAAGGGAGTAAATTCGGAGCAGAAGGATCTGCCTGTATGCTCAGATACAGCAAAGATCGGGCCAAACCTGGACATTTGGTTTAAGCAGTCCGGATCGCCTGAAGTACGCCCCTCCTTAAGGCCGTATGCAAAAGATCCCTGTGTTCAAAAGCGAAGCTGAGCCACTCGGTGGGTCATGGCATATTGTTACAAAAGCTTCTACTTCCTTAATTCAAAGCCCATTCATGTATCCCTCCAGTCATCTGACATTCCAAAGAGTAATTACTATCCTGTACATTGCATGAAATCATCCCAGACTTTTGATTATTGTTTGCGGCAAAGGATTGCCAATGAGAACAGCGGTTCAAAACAGTGCAGAGGGGAATCCCTAACTCGGTCAGGAATATATTCCTAGAGTCCGCACGAACTGGTGCCCATGAAACTCAGGGGCTTGTTATATCCGGTCAGTGGTGCGCCAGATGCCGGCTGTTGGAAATTCAACACGATGGAAAACATCTCATTCCGTATGCACTGGTAACTGATACAAGCGCGCGATTACCTTGGGCAGCTATATGCAGCATTGATAATCGTTCCAGCTGATTTGAAGTCAATGTTGAATTGGTATTGACATAGGGAGCAAGATAATCAGAACAATATTTGATCCCTTCGTGTCTCTTTGGGTATATTCTTTCCGCTACATTATGAATCATTCGTAGAGACAGCTCAGGCCCAGCCTCTTGTGCTGCAAAGTAGATGTCAATGGATTGCGATGATTTTTTGCATCCTCTGAAAATTAGGTCACTGTGTCCCACATGTTGTAACTTACCATACCCCATACATACTTAGTACTTACCTACTTAGTGTATTGCCGCGTAGCCTTTAGGGCCAGGTACGGTGTAAACAGAACTTCAAATCAAATCAAAAATCAAAAAAAAGCGATGATTTTATCCGGAAAAAGAATCCCCTGCGTTAATTTTCGGTAAGGCCCCCAGAGCACTGGCGAATAAACGCAAGGTCACGGTGTAATATCAACCCGCTTTTGAACTGGGCTACACATTGGCTATCCACTTATTTGAAGTTCCAGTGGTTCCTTGACGAAACCTGCCTCTTCACAAGAATACACCATTGTCATTGATTTATACACAATTTCCAACCGTGACAATTTCACTGTTTCATGTTCACGCAGGTGGCTTTGGGTGCTCAGTAGGTAGATGCCTGAATTGAATTGCAAGTGTTCCCATAGATTTCAGATGCTGTATTCATTGTGTTATGTATTCCATATGTTATGTACTTGTTCTCTCACTCTATTTTAGTTTCTACCAACCTCTCTCGTAGTCGATACAGAGTGTCAATACAATGCCCCCATAGGTAGCGCCCAAACAACTGATTTAATTTGGGAATTGGCTGCTTGGCACAGCATACTGCTAGTATACCTGATCTGACTTGAATGACTTACACGGCGACACAATCCAACTTGACCGCTAGATTCAGTGTTGTGCATTAATTTCTGTGTTTCTCAACGCGATGGACTTGAAGCATAGTTCCATTGAGTTGCTTCTGCTCACAGGTCAAATGGTTTAAAGCAATGGAAATATACTCATTGAATGTTGAACATTGGTTTCAAGTCACGGAATGTGGTGGGCTCCCAGTTATAAATCCCAACAGTGTTCATAATAGTAAATGAGCATGCCGTGAGCCCTTATGTGCCTCTTAAGTATATCCCACCTTGGCTTGACATTGGCTTAAGCCAATGTTTGGGATAAAGATATCGAAGCAATCTAGGGGTCTTTTTGAGTCTGTACAATGTATTGAGGGTACTGAATACACTATGAATAGTTTCCGAAGTCGGCTGGCCAAGATTCAACGAATGGGAGGTGATGCGGCAGTGGATGCGTCAATTATCCCTCTGATGCGGCAGTGCTGCGGCACTGATGCGGCAATTTGCGTCACTTGCGTCACTTTTACCCAGCCCGATTAGCGTGCTTGATTTCGGTGCCGCAGCAGTTAGTAGAGACAGCAGCGAAGGTAAAAAGTACCATTGATTTCTTATTTGCGGAAGACACGGGTGCGCCTCGGTGGAGTTGCCTTTAGGTTCATTGAATTAGCCATTGCATTTAGCTTGAAAGGAGGTGCAGCGGCAGGAGAGAAAAAAGCTACCTTTTCGGAGATCCATTCGAACCCGGGGAATCGAGCCCTGTCTTCCTCCTGGACGTCTAAGCATCTTGTGGCAATGACTCGGAGGTGTGCACCATACACCAAATTCGATTATTTCTCTGCATGTAAACCTCGACTAGCTTTCTTGACTTTGTTGCCGGCAGTTGGACAACAGCGAAGTTAAGGACTACCTTGATATGCGGTACACACGGTGCGCCTCGTTGGTTTTGCCTTTACGTTCGTTGAATTTAACCATTAAATTTAGCTTGAAGGAAAGTCCGTTCGCCGGAGGGGAGAAAAACGTGGTTTGGAAGGAATGCATTCAAATTTCGAATCCGGGGAATCGAACCCCGTCTTCCTCCGGAATTATATTGGAAACAGTCCTCCATGGGTGGGAGGTGTGCACTGTACACCCAGGTTCTATTCATTCCCCATAATCGAACCTCAATTGACTCCGATGTGAGTGTCGAACTTTTTTTTGCCTTACCATCAAGGGCAAAACTTGTTATTCCCATACACAATGTTGAATCTTTAAATCTTGGAACTGGCTCCTATCTAGAATTATTCTGGATATCGGCGGATTCAGGCGGTAGGAAAGGGCAGAATGTCGGGAGATGCTGCAAGTCCGATGTGATGGTTTGCGGGTGAACGAAAGAAACAGAAAGAAAAAAGTGCGAAGGAGTGGGAGATTCGAACCCAGGGAATTGAACCCCGTCCTCCTCTGGAAGTATCTTTAAGAGAGCTCGCCAACGGCTCGGAGGGATGCACCATACACCAGGTTCGACTATTCCGGTGTATGTGCATCTTGCCTAGCGTTGCTTAGCGTGCAAAGTTTTTGCGATGACACTAATTTAACTAAGAAGTATTACTGTGTTACGCCCCTTGGAGAGATAATGCATGGCTTTCTTGGCAGCTCCTCGCTGCACTACGCAATACATTCCGGCTTGAAGGGTGTTGGCAGGAGCAAAGAAAAAAACCGAATAAAAGATAAACTTATATTCGTATCCGGAAGGAAGGAAGTAACCGCAGGGAATCGAACCCCGTCGTCTCCCTGAAATTCAATTTCAATTTAGTCGAACAGCGTCTATACAACTCGTAGGTGTGCGCCGTACACCAGGTTTGGTTATTTATGTGTATTCGAACCTTACCTATCCTGCCTGATTTTGAGGGAGTCCACAGAGCAAAGTCACTTGGGAATTTAACACCGAGCTCAAACTCTCCGCTCATATTGCTTTGCTGAAGCCGGATCACGACTGTAGAATCAGATTGCATTCACTCATAGGTTGAATTTATTTTCGAGAAGAGACTGCTAACCGCAGCGGAAGTAAGATCACCGATAGTGTTGCAACTGTGCCCGCAGATGATGATGATCGGAGGCTGAGGTTGGGCTGAGGGGCCAGATCCATGCAGTCCGATGAGTATTTACCGGATCTTCCGGCTACAGTCTGCATTAATCCTCACCGAATGCATTCATCCCGCTTGCCGACACCCCGTCCGGCTTCCAACAACGTGGAATCAAAGGCATTGCTTGTTGCAACAGAACGGCGGTGGCGGTGTGATAAGATTGGGTGAAAGTCCGCCACGCGATTATCTCCGTCGGAGCTCATCCCATCAAACGACTTCTCTCCTCGACGTCCATCTCCGCTTCCCGTCTTCGACTCCATCCAGCAGACGGTCTTCTCGTTCTCTGTGATCCAACCACATCCACACGGTAATCTAGGCAGCAGGAAGACAGAAGTCACAAGCAAAGAAAGCAGAGATTGAAGAGATGACTAGCACCACCACGAATCGCTCGACATCGCGAGGGCGCGAACCCCTCGTGCGTGCGCTTTCATTTTTTGATAGTAATTTCTCGCTGACTTGTTTCGTTCGACGTTGCGATTCTTATGGCGATCCCTCATTCGTCTATTGTTTTTCATCGACACATCTACGAATAATGACTCGCAGACCTCCTCCGGATGCGGCGGCCTCGGCAACATCCGCCCCCCGTCCACATCGCGAGACCGCCCCCTCACCGGCCCGGACGACTTTTCCTCCACCCGCGGTCGCGAGCCCGCCCACTTCTCTTCGTCGAACTCCAACTCCCCCGACCACAGCCAACCACGCTCCACTGGCCGCGGCGGCGCAGGCAACTTCCGATCCCCATCGCGCGACACACACGACGCCGTGGGTGAAGCCGAGCGTATTCGGGCGGCGGGAGGCGGTGAGAGATGGCGTGTACTCGACGGGGCGGGGCGGGATGGGTAATATGGCGGGCAGCCGCTCAAGATCGAGGGGGCCGGGGAGTCCCCTTGCGAGCGAGCCGGTGCAGAGCCTGATGTTTAACGCTGCGAATAACACACATGGAGCGAACGGAGATACTCGGGCAGCGAATACGCAGGTGCATTCCAGCGGCCGCGGGGGTGCGGGGAACGTCGCCCCTGGCCCGCCACCGACGTACGAGCGTGGGCGGAGCGGGCAGGCGCAGGTGGAGGGAGTGTACTCCTTCCTTCGGTTCGTCTACTGTTCATTTTTAAACTCAACAAGCGCAGACATTCAACCGGCCGCGGCGGCCTCGCCAACCTAACTTCCGCACCCGCCCCTCCCCCCGATCCTATCGCGCACCACCCCGGTGTGTACGAGAGTACGGGGCGTAGGGAATATGAGTCGTTCCCGTGAACGCGGCTCGATGGAGGGGCGTCCTTCAGGATCCATCGAGAGGGGTTCGTTGGAGAGGAGTGGGAGCAAGGATAGAGGCGAGAGGGGCGGGATTGCCGGTCTTTGGGGACGAATGCACGGTCGCGGCGGGGAGGGACATCCGGAGACGATTAGGGAGGGGGATGCTGTTCGGGCTTGAGTGCGTGCTCACTATTGCCGTCGGAGCCGCATTATAATTATCCATCCACACGCAGGGCCCACCATCCGGAGGACTTTACGCCCCCACGCATGTCTACTCTTGGACTACTCTCTCAGCCTATCGGCGCCACATAGGATCCCTCCCTCGACTGCTCCACATATGAGTGACTTAAGGACACGATTAACACTCACCTCATAACTGACCTCCCGGATGTGTATGTTCGTCCCATATTTTATCGTGTCCTCATCCGTTCATCTACTTACAACTCTCATCTCATTCTGCGTTGTTGTTCCCCTTGGTATCTTCTCGTACTTACTTCTTGTATCCTCTCATATTTTCTTCTTGTATCCTCTTCTATTTACTTCCTGTATCCACTCTATCATCTCCCGCCTCCTCCACACTATAATTACAATAGGGCGACTGCCTACCCTCGCCCCCGGTACTCAATCGCTGCCCCCCACCAACCCAGCCCAGCCGGGAACACCGCTTATCACTCTCCATCCGCATCCTCGTCATCGTCATCGCATTCCGCATCGTCCTCATCTGTACAGCCAGACAGCTTCACAGCAGAAGGAGAACCCTAGGTTGCGGCTCCCCGCCCTCGCGATTGAGCTGTCGCCCTCCCCCTCTACCTCCGCCCACTCCTCGAAGGCGCGCTTCTGCACCTACTAGACCCGTCACAATTTTATATTTAAATTCGACCAGCGCAAGATCTCCAACGTTAACAGAGGGATTGGCGGGATTCAACCTGATGCACCTGGACGTGCGCACGCTCACCTCTGCGTTTTCCTGACCTCGATACAGCTGGCTCACCTTTTCGTCTGCCAATATTCGCCTTTCGTCTGCCAATATTCGCCCCGTTTCTTGCCTATCAGTCATGCATGCTCCCCGAACTTAACTGCTCACTCTTTCTGACACCTCACACTCGCCTTGATTATTCGATTTGATAGATTCTCTCGAAATTTGATTTTTCTGAACCAAGTCGATCGCACTCAGAGCTCGAAGAACAACGCCGAAAAAAACTTGGGTTCCGTTGAAATTGCACCTCGCATTTCATTGATCCAGTACGACAAGCACAAGGGAAGTCAGACGGTCAGGGCGGAAGAATTTGGTTCCGTTGCGATTTCACCTCGCATTTATGTGATCAAGCTATGACAGCTATCAATCGGGATCATGGAATATGGTATTTTTTTCAGGTAGGGTTTGTTTCACACTTGAGGTTCCTGATACTTGGTGTCCCAGCTACAGGGTTGCACACTCGGAGCTCGATCAATAAAAGGTTGGTTCTTTCCTTCTACATAGTACTCAAGGGAAAAGCGCTAATAATATGATGCTGTCTGCTAGTCTCCCGCCCAGTTTACTGCAGCTCCATGCGAAACGTCATGTCGATGGCCTATGGCGGCGTTTTCGATGTCCCGTTTGGTATATGTACGGTGATTTTTATCACCCCCCTTCCTTCAATTCGAGCTGACAGGCTCCACTTAGACGTGGATGTTGACATCGTTCATGTGGCACGGGCTACTCAGGTCCAGTTTGAGGTAACTGAAACTAATCTTGAAGGTCATGACTCATAATTCAGATGTGCACCGTGCTTGACGCCAGTAATAAAGGTACCTGGTTAGGGGAGGGTAGTGCGGTTCATTGGTGAGCATGGCTATTGTCTAATATTTGTTATTTCAGCATCGATCTTACACGTTACCTTTGCGTTAGCTGAGTGTTTTGTTGGCTTACATGTTCTCGCTTTGTTCAATCATCGTTCAAGTCTCAACCATCTTGAAGTTGACTCACTCATATTAGAGATCTCAATCCTCCGCCGTTGATGCACTCAACGTCTGTCGGAAAAATCTAAATCGGCTTTGATTGGCATTGAACGCGTTCCAAGCCAGTGCATGGCCAAATGGCTTAAGCTGGATTCCAACGCACAGGTAAGAATCACGCAACCACTCCCAAGCAATGTCGATGGTTCCAACGCGTTCGAAGATGAGTCTCAGAAAAGTCACAAAATTTGTACGCCTCCATTCTAGTTTTCAATGAATGGGCCCCTTGCAGTGATACTTATTGTAATAGTTGGACCGAGGACGGAACTTGTAAAGTCTACGTTAGGCACAGATCATAGCAGGGTCACTAAATTCGAAGATCTCTAATTTAAAGTAAGTCTTAGGCAGGCATACATGTGTATGAAAATATTCAGAAGTCATCAACAGAGTTATGTACCTTGGTCGGGCTCCCGGATGGGGCCTGGTGGGGCTCTGCTGAAGGCTTTCTCACGGACTCCACAGCTGTAAGATTTCGAACAAATGAGTGGGTGATAGAAAATTAAAATACAACATGCATGTTTCAAGTCAAATTACTACCCCGAGGCACCGAGATTTGACCAAATCCCCATTTTTTCTGACCCTCAGAATACGCACATGTCTTGCGACGGCATGGCACAGCTTGGAACTCCCATCAAGGCTCCAAACAGCTTCAAAGTGGCTCAAAGCCCCTCTGCCAGGCCTTCAAAGCAGTTTGAAGCCGTCGCAAGGTCAGATGCTGAACCATGCCGTTGCATGCTGACCGGCGTTTTTCCGACATCATTTCCGCCGTCCATGATCATCAAGTTCTATCTCCTCGCATTCAGAGATTCTCCGCCTCTGAACGGTAGAGTCCGACATTGTATTCTTATGTCAGGGTCAAACCCGAATACGCCTAATGTCCAAGGCGATAATATTAACATCAGTCTTTTGGACCCTGGCGCAAAGTCCTTTCAAATCGCAACAATCGATTCGGTGGAACTCTTCGTCAAATTGTTCATCCTCACGGTCGGAGTTGAACACCCCAGAATAGGGTACATAATTTCGATCAGTTTCGACCAGTTGCCTCCAACTCTCATAGAAATTAGCACGCGAACTGAGCCAAAAAAGAAATCAGAGTCGCGTCGACCTAGGCCCTCGGAGGGAATCGAACCCCCTATTCCCTCGCATTGCAGAAAGAGGGAATCCCAACAAGTGTTCGAGGCGATCACCATGATCAACAGGGGCTGTAAATTACATTGATTATAGGCTATAGGCAGGCATAGTTCGGGAGGCCAAGCTGATCTGGTGAGCATATTGAACCCGACATCGCTAATATTCTGTTCTTCAGTTAAAAAAAAAACAGGGTGGAGTTTGTCTTAGGTGCAAATGACTGCTGTCCAATGAGCCGGAGGCTATGCCTCATCCACTCAACGTGACTGATGAGAGGTCCATTGAAATGGCCAACTAACACCGCTCGAGAGGCCTTGGAGCTGGCACAAAAAGGCTTGACAACCCCGTCCTTCTTCAGAGGCGAGCCAGCAAGCCCTAGACCAAGGAACCGGTCAACATAAAGTCTTAATGTACCATTGCTATCCTATGCGTCCGCCATCTATCAGCGCTCTCAGCGTGAGTTGAACTGACTTCAATCACTCCTGCCTGAAAAAAGCGATGACAAAGGCATTTTCAAGCCCTTGGAGGGAATCGAACCCCCTATTCCTCTTTGATTCCAATGAACCTTCAGACGAATTCAAAGCGATCACCATGATCCCCAAGGCCTTGTTATCTTTGAGTGAGTCCGGATCCGGGCGGAGGAATTCGACCAACTTCTCAACGGTATTAATATTTGCACAATGGTCACCTCGATTTTTTCGTAAGAAATGTTTATGTAGGCAATTTTTGAAGGTTTCCCGAAGGCGATTGCTATTTCAAGTGGGTTCCTAACTTTCTCCTTTCGAAGAAAACACTACCAGCAGTAAAAAAACAAAAACGATCAAAACACGGTCCGCAGAACGGCAACTCGGCAAGAAAGTTTGCCGATTTCCGAAACAAACAAAGCACCCTTTGCCTCCGACTTTCTCCGACGCGAAATTCGACAAGCCTGCTCTCAGCCCCCTCACCGTTCCAGGTGGCAATCAGGCGTATTATTCTTGATGAAACCGTCCTCTGCAATCCGACGTCTTTCTGGCTCATGCTACTGTCAGGTGAACCCGACGCCGCACCATTGCCAGTGGCACCACTGCCGCGCTGCGTTTCGAGCTCTCGGAGTCCATTGGGAGTCCACCTAGTGCACTCAAAATGGACACTACATATCGCATACTTCTTACGCTGTGAATCATGCTGTGCTTGCAGTGCGATGGGGTCTACATACCATTCTCTACGCACAAGGTACTACTTTCTCGTGTGCAGACTCTCGTGCTCAGCCCTCCGGACGCGTCCAGCGGTTGGTACTCAAAATCCACTTCCCTCTGTATATGAGAATCCTTGCTCTCGTACTCGGAGTCGCGAATCTTCTTCGAAGCAGCCGCCTTACAGCCTCCTTCTAGCCTGGCTTCGCGCAAATGAACTTTTGCCCTCGGTCTGTTTCATCCTCGTGCTTCTCGTAGCTCCGCTCTCGTATCTCACAATTCATCCTTGCTGTCAGAAAGCTACGATGAAGACGCTCCCACGTCCGAAGGGGAAACCATTATTATCTGCCCATTATCACGTCTCTTCCGCCGCTTCTTGTGCGGCGGAAGAGACGTGATAATGGGCAGATAATAATGGTCTTGGTGATACGTAGGTTTTGTCTGGGCCCAACCTGTCTGGCCTTCCACTGGATTTTTTTACTACCCTCGTCAAGCCCTGATTCATTGTTGCTCAATTGTATTCAAGGTGCGTGTTCGCTTCCGCTAGGCGCTGCTCGGCGACGGTTGAAAGTGTATTACTTCATGCGCCACGAGCTCGTATCTTATTCTCGCATCTCATTACTACGACTCAATGGAGGGCGCGCGTTATACTTTGTATCCCGGACCCGTTCCGTGACGGCGAAATGGAGAACCTCCGACCGAGCCCGTTTTGGCTCTCCTTGTTCTTGCAGCAGTTGCCTTCCACGGAAGCTTTCCATCCTGGAATAACCCGTCGATAGGAACTGCATATCACCGTTCAAGTGCTCTTGCGAATCGAAACCTTCTTTTTCAATGCACGTCGATATGTACTCGTAGATATGTACTCGTCGCACGTCATTTGAAATCTTTATGTCGCGCAGCGAAAAGTGCGACCTCTGACCTTTGGCTGCCTGCTATTTCAACTTGCACGCCGACCGCAGCTCCGACATGCGATGCTGGACACGCACCGCACTCAACTCTGTTCCTATGCCGATGCGTCGACTTGAACGTTGACCCGGTGGATAACAAAGAACGGAACTCGTATACATATATCAGGCGTTCTAGTGCGTAGGAATAGCAGATACACGTCGTAAGATATAACCTATCCTCAGAACCCAATGCTTGAAAGGACGGCTGGGATTAAGAGAATAATCCGCTTGCACAACACGAGAACGCAATTTCCAAGAACTCAAGCCGTTGCGAATCATCGTAAAACGCTCTACTACTTCATCCATGGTTGGCCTTTGGGCGGGGTCCTCAGCGGTCATGTCATCTGCCAGAGTCTTCATAAATTCGAACCCGTACATTCGGTTTTCGTAATGAAGGATGGGATTCCCCTAAAGGAAGATATGTCAGTTCGAGTCCTTCCTTCTAGAGCTGACCCAGAACGCGTACCTCCAGAAAATCGGTTCGGATCAGGTTGCCAAGATAGTACACGTCGGTGGGAAATGGATCGCACGGTTGCGGAGGATCGCCGTTAGCGGAAAATCGGAATTCAGGGACACTCTTGTCACCGCCCAGGATAGGCGGCTGTCGAGGAGGAG
The DNA here is from genome assembly GCA_029281795.1 of Mycena crocata. Classification (NCBI taxonomy): domain Eukaryota; kingdom Fungi; phylum Basidiomycota; class Agaricomycetes; order Agaricales; family Mycenaceae; genus Mycena; species Mycena crocata. The sequence goes on from JARJCP010000065.1 coordinate 156,800, forward strand.
GGTCTCTGGTCTCATACCTACGGGAGAGCCCAAAATCGATGAAATAATATTTTGGCGGTCGTTGAGTGCGAGTATAGTACTTCGCTTTCCGAGAGTAAGAATCTCGCTTCATCTTTGGAAACTGTGGGTGATATCCTTTGGGAAACATCTCTGAGCCATCCATCATAATATTGTTGCCATTGCAGTCCCTGCGTGCAGAGATGAGTGCTGAAAAAGACGAAGTTGTAGGATGTAGCGCACCGATGGGCAACATTGTGGTCATGCATGAACTTCAAGCCCTACAAGCGAGTTATCAGTTGGAGCGAGTCAACAGTCTAAGGGCGGTCTCGTACCTCGAATATCTGGCCGAAAAAATCCACTGCCTCCCCGAAAGTCTCGAATCGAGGTTCCTCATATTTTCTCAACAGAGGCATGACAATGATAATGATCCCGTCGTCTTCTGGAACTTGTAAGATCTCTAAGATCGGTACAGAATGGTTTCGAGAATCGGCTTCAAGGGAGCCTGAGGTCAAGAAGGTCCCGATCTCAGCTTCGAAGGGGTGTTTATCGACTTCAATCCGTTTCAAGCAGACATCAATATTATCTTGAATATGGACAGCGTCCAGAGTGACCACAATCTGTACAGCAGAATTGGCAGGGTAAGAGTTAGTCAGATCCTGCCGGCGTACCCTGGGAGGTCTACTATCTTCACAATTCCATCGCTTTTTGTTCGTTCCTCGCCAGGAAGGAACCCAGTCGGGCCAATATCGTGGCCGCAAGTTGTAACCCTGTTCTTTCAACCACGGTTGGTGGTCACGCCAGAAGGCTTCAAAATCGTCGAGTGCGTCCAGATCCTCCTGGCTGTCACCAGCGAGAAAGGGAGCTTTGGAGACTGCAGTCGACATCGAGGTACAAATCAGATTGCGAGGAAATAGTGTGGCCACAGTATGTAGAAGTATTTGTCGTTTGTTCCGATGAGTATGCCGCTGATTGGCGCCGGTGGCGCGTCTTGTTGCCATACAAAGTCCAACGGCGTAGGTAGTTATTTCTTCTACACTTCATTTTGGAGAGACGCCCATCGGCGAACCTTCTTCAGCTTTTATTGAAGAAACCGTTCGATTCCACATTTGCTTCTGAACTTTTTAGGCTGTTCTATGAATTGCAGGGAACAGAGAGCAAAAACGGCGACGACTTCTGGTCATTTGGACCTGAGGAATCGAACCCCATCCTCCTCGGATGAATCACTACTTCGCACTCTTAATGATTTGAGGGGTGCACCGTACATCAAATCAAATGTATTTTCAGTTTGTTAACTTGGCAATCCCCTGAAGGCCTCTGCGTCACTATGAGGATTACGGTGCGTCAGAGGTAATCACGCTGCCAAATTTCATGGACGTATCGTTGAAGACGGTTTCGGGCAAAAAGAAAAAAACCCCGAGGCGTTTTTATTTCGAACCCGAGGAGTCGAACCCCGTCCTCCTCCGTAAATTCAGGCATGAAAATTCGCAGAGTCATTGAAAGTGTGCACAGTACACCAGGTTCGATTATTTATTGGTGTGAGCCTGGATTAAATAGAGCCTTGCTGAGAGAAATTACTTATAAAGCCAATCCTTTCGCAGCGGTTTGAAGAAGGGAAAAAAGTTTAACAACGTCACGTTCCAATTCGAACCCGGGGAATCGAACCCCGTCTTCCTCCAGAATTAATGCCATATTGAAGCCAAATGATTTAGAGGGGTGCACCATACACCAGGTTCGAGTTATTCTCTACATAGTGAACCGGCTTTTCTTTCCCCCTCAGTGCAGTGATGAACTACTACAGTACAGTCGAACTTGGATCAAGGAGGAAAAACCTCAACTCCGGAGGTATGTATAGGAGGTATTCGATTGGCTAAATGCACCAGTAATTCAACCGGTTGAGTGAACATTGCTCAGGTTGACCAACTGAATCGTAGGGGATGATTATGGAGTGGCAGCAATTATGCTTCCGAAATGCAGCTGAGGGAAAACTTCACCCAGAACCACGGTGAGCATCGTTTTAAAGTGCCTCGCGTCTTGTTCATAAAGTTACGCCAGCACACATCTCATTCAATGCCATGGTAGTCTTATCCGGATCTGACTGGAATGTTCACAGAAAAATGAAGTCATCGTCCAACATATTCGAACCCGGGGAGTCGAACCCCGTCTTCCTCCGAAGCTGATGAGACAATGGTGATAATTCGGGAGGGTGCACCATACACCAAGTTCGATGTATTTTCAGTGTGTGAACCTTGATTTGACTCCGAGAAAGACTTGATTAGGCCCCCGAACTTGGCATGCGCATCATGTAACAGGATGCCTTCCTTTCCACAGAACCTTTGAAGACGTTTGAAGACGGATACTTGTGTTACCTCAAATCTGAGGAGGTATGAACGTGTTTGTCGAGAATATTGTGCAATTGTGCTGCAAGAGTTCATGGTTACACAAAAGGGAAAAAGATAATTGGTGTAGCGAAATCGAACGCGGGGAGTCGAACCCCTCCTCCCTCCAAGAAGTCATAGTGAACGACACCAATTATGGTTCGGGGGTGTGCACCGTACACCAAGTTCGAGTTATACTCTACGTTTTGAACCGGTTTTTCTTTCTCCCATGAATGGAGGATTAGGACAGAAGTTTAAGTTGATGCAAGCAAGCTCTCAGTTCCGAGACCTATCCTGGTCCATCATGTCGAACTGACTGTTTATATATGAAGAATTCCGCTCCCGACTTAAGTTGCACCTGTAAGTTCGATACGACACTTCCTCACATACCGTGAATCAACCGTGAACGTATGATTTAACTCACTCACTCTCCATCCATCCATACATCGCGTCCGTTGATGATCTTAATAGTCTTGACCAACCAATGGCCCGACCCCGAGCTCCGACCCCGAAATATCTGAGGGCCGAGATCATCACGGTCGCGAAATTCAACCTAACCTCCCGGATCTCAGCACTGCATAGAATTCAGTTCAGTTTCCTATTCTTACCATGTGCTGAACATCCAGTGCACTGCTCGATGGTTCCGGACTCGCTGAAGCCGATGGTGACGTCGGTGCTTGGCGCAGTGCACTGAGGGTGATGGGAAGAAACAGATAAGATTGGGTTGCTTGACCGTGTTTTGACCAGATCTCCCAGATCTCACCAAGATCTCCACCAGATCTCCACCGCCGCGCGAATTCTTTTTAAGGATGACTTCCGTCCGTCCAGTCGCCGAGTCAAATCCCCCTCTCCTCCTCGTTTCTCGTCCTTTCTCCAGTCGTTTGCTTTGCATCCGACAGCTTGCGCTTTACCGCCCTGGAATAAAGTGCCCGAGTCCTTCGCACAGCAGAAGCAGTCGAAATGATCCATATCGCCACCCTCGTCGCCTCCCCATCCCACAGCTGGGCTACTCAGCCATCCCACCACGCACAACCGCTGCTTCCTAGTAGTGTGTGGAATATGCCCGCTTCTACCAATGCGCAGACGGCGCGGAAGGAAAAGCCTCGTCTCCGCCTCGCACTCGAGGTCACCGCATTGTGCGCGGACAAAGCCCAGCAGCCCTTTGCGAGCACCTCCCAGCTGTCCCAGCCGTCGCTTGTACCGACGCAAAATACACCCCCAGGCCCAACCCGGGGCCGCCGCCGCTCCCCGTCGTTCACCGCACCTCCCAACACACCCCGATCGGCGTGCTCGTCCCCGATTTCCTTTACCTCCGCCTGGTCGAGCCCAAGCTCGTCTACATCCACATACACACCGTCGCCCGCGCCTTCACTGTCGCGGCCCGCGCCGTCCTCCAACTATGCGTCGCCTGCACCTCCCGCAGTCCCGCTCGCACCCACACCCTTCCATGCACGGCACTACCCCACATCCGACGCCCGTGCGCGCCTCCTCGCGCGCACCCTCCTCAACCGTATTCACGCCGTCGGGCGACCCCGTTCGCTCTGCTCCTCCAGCTCAAAATCTTCGGCGAAGGGTAGCATGTGCGATGGGTACACCCCGAGCCGGCTGAGCGAGTGCGTCGTCGCCTGACAGCCATTCTTTCCCGCCTCGCCCCTGGTCGTCGCCCTCCTTTTATTACGCCATCCATGTACCGAGTTTCTCTCGTACACCCACACTCCTTTACTTTTTACTTTTGAATTGTACGCCCACCCTCCTTCGAATCCGATTGCTCTATCTTTTTTTTTCTTTCTACTGGTGTACCATGTACCGCGGTGTATTTACTACGAGAAAATCTGGGTTCCCTCCATCTTCTGCCCTTCCTCGGAGGCTCCTCCTCCGTGTTCCTCCACCCTCCGCCGACGGATCCACTATGCGCTAATCTCTCGTCTTCTTCTTCCCCCGTGATCCGTCGCCGGTTGCGACGATCACGACGCACCTTATGGGTGCAAAAGATTGGCGCGAATCGCATCAATCGCCTCCTATCGCATCAACCTTCGAGGCCCGCTCCGTCAGCGCGCTGACGCGCAGCTAGTGCTCCGTTAGGAAGTCCAGTACCTGACTTGCGTTTTCCCTGCCAGTGTTTTCCCCCTTCTTCCCCTTCCTTCCGTCCTGCTCCGTCCTGCTCCATATCTCTCCGCACTATTCAGAACTCTGAACGGCCCTCAATTGGGAGCAATTGGGTTGGTCTGTGTTCTAACTAGGACTTACGTGTGGGTCTTCGGGCTTTGAAAATGGCGCCATTCAGGCCTCGGGAGTCGCAACGCAGAGTGTAAACCCGGATCAGCCTCCAGCGATACACATCACCTTCAAGCGATATCCCTCGATATCCTCTTCGAGCGCGGACGAGGGAAAATCAGAGAAGATCTGCCCCGTCGGGACTCGGGTGAGTCGCGTGGAACGAAAGGCTGAAACGTGCTGAAACCCATTTTGTCGCGCTAGCCTCAGATCTAAAACTGGTTGAAACGTTTTACGTTTAAACGCGCCGAATTCACTTTTTGAAACAGGTTGCGAAAACGGCTCCGAGCGTTTGGAGGATGGATGTTCTGAGATGTTGGGATGTTGGGATGTTAGACAAGGTACGCTTGGCTTCAACTCAGAGTCTTTTCAGATACTTATGTACTTGCTTCAACTCGGATGCTTCGCAGCTCGGGGCGGAACGTTCAAGCATCCAATGGTCGAATTTTCTAGCTATCGGAAGGCGCCAAGGACCTTTGGTTCAACTTCGAAGTTCGGAATTTTGTTTATCGGCGTTCGATTTTTGGTCCTTGGAGCTAATCTTGTAAGCTTGTTTCCATGATTAGGGACTGATACTGGCAGAGCTTCTGTCGAAGCGAATCGAGTCCCCGACCCTCTGAATCTGGGGCTCCTCCAGTGACGTTGAACTCAACTCCTGATTCAGATCAAGCCCGTCTGTGCGTTCCTTGGCTGGTTCACGCTCATCAAGTATTGCCGTCGGAGTTTTGGATTCTGTGGTGACCTCGAGGCTCTCTGGGCAAGGATTCCGACGCAACCTAATAACTTAGGAGCGTTCGAACGACTCTTACTTACTGTACACTGGTACTCTAACAACTCTTGCTACGATGGTCGAGCACTATCAACGACACTATCCACTATCTCTCTACAACCCATGCGTCGGGTGGTATAATATTCGCGTCTGCAGGCTTGAAGCCCGATAGCTGGGTCTGGACACTGGACTCGCAGAGGTTTAGACCACCGACGCCGCGATTTATCACAAGTTGACCCGAGACGTGCCGACAGCTAAATGCTCGAAATGCGACGTAAATTCAACGCTACCGCGGCCCGAATTTCAACCCATACTTGGCACGCAAAATTTTAGTCGGTGACGTCTACTCGAGTATTGGGTCTTCCTCATTCAAACCCCAATCTACCGCCCCGAGATGTATTCCCCCTGGAGTCCGTATCAAAGCCGATCAAACACGGAGCTGGTTTGCTGCAAAGATTCGACTGCCTTTCCGCTAGATGCGCGCATCAGGGACAGCAGAACCAACTTTACGTGAGGGGTCGTCGAAATTCAACCTCAAGTATCTGAAATTCTACCTGAAATTCACGCTAACGCGTACCTGGTACGCGGATTTCAATTCGGGACGTCTCTTGTCAAGCCTTTGGTCTTCCTACTTAAAATACCAAGTCTAGAGATTTAAGGCCTGATGCAAAGGTTCGAGTGGCGATCCCAATTCGAATTCAACTCAGGAACTCTTGGTCGGTATTTACTTCCGCCTTATATCGCATTTCATCCGCGATCGACTCTGACAGCAATTAATCGTAGAATAATACAATTCAAATTCTTTCGATAGGTGCACACGATCATTTCAGGTTGGGTTTGTTTCAACTTTGGATCCTCGAAACTCGTTTTCTTGCCAATACGTTGTCTTATCTTGTCGTTTATCATGATCAATGGTGACTGCGGAAATTCATAAGTCCGTTGTGGCGCTCGTTTGCTTCGTGAATAACTTCAACCTCCCAATTTGTTGCAAGACTGCAACCTCCTAGCTGTAAACCTCTGATGATGCCCGATGATGACCATTTGAGATTCCGAACGTGATCATCGATTTTTATCATGTTCAATTCCAGGTGACAGAAGAAGGCGTTTGGGTATATGATACCCTAATTGCCGAACGAGGCATGATACAAAGCTGACAGATGCGTACCAGGCTCGACGCCACTAATGAAGGTAGGGCTGACGGCAAGGCTAGGGCGGCTTTGTTCCACCTGATCGAATTAGATGAGCTCTTTTGAAGCCGGCACTGACCAAAATGAAAGCTGAATGTGAGAAGAGGGAGAAAAGGAGTGAGTAAGAAGTGCATTCGAACCCGGGGAGTCGAACCCCGCCTTCCTGCAGCATCTCAGAGAACGGCAGCGAATGATTTGGAGGTATGCGCCACACACCAGGCTCGAATCTTTTCCTATCTGAGAACTGGGTTGAGGCTGTCTGTTTTGTTTTCGACAGAACATCCTACTTCTTTTGCGGTAGGAACCAAGGTGACAAAAATACAAGCCATCTGTGATCCTGCTGCTATGCACAGTGATTGCAGGGAAAAACGAGCGCGCAATCGAGATATTCGAACGGAGGGAACCGAACCCTCCTCCTCCGGAAGCATTTCTTTAATTTGCAACCGTCAAAGGTGCGCATACGCCAGGCTCGATTAATTCTCTCCAAGGAAACCTCATTAATAATGCCATCTGGACGAGTACATCTGGACTTGTATACGGCACACAGGTAAACAAATAATACTTCATATTTCACTGATGCAGAGTGTCCAGGCAAAAAAAGGTCTTGACACCTGGGCCAGCTCATTTGCACCCGGGGACTCGAACCCAGTCCCCCCTGGACTACAAAGCACATCTCATTATCTGGAGGTATGTACCATGCACCAGATTCGACTTAGTTTCTTTATGTGAACCTTGATTGGGCTGCCCAAATTTCCTCTGCGTGCCACCTTTTGAATCCTGGAATAATCACAACACTGTTACACCTCTCTCGGTGTGTTTTGCAAATTTGTGTACTTAGGTTCGGAACTTGCTTGCATCTCGACAAAAAAGCAACACAATACCTCTGCGATGGTTAGACATAGACCTGAATTTTTGTTTCCAAAACCTCCGTAACTTACTATAAAGAAAGAAGAAAAACAAGAAAAGTCACAGACTTTGCTATATCTAGACGGTATCCATAATAGGGCTGTGACACAAGATCTCATCGGCTGGATGGCCGAGCGGTCTAAGGCGCCAGAATCAGGTCATTCACAGTTGTGCTGATACTATATCTGGTCCTCCGGGGCGTGGGTTCGAATCCCACTCCAGTCATCATTTTGGACTTTTTTCTACCTCAGGTCATTCGCCCTATGCCTCCTCAATGTCTCACCACGGTATGTCAATACAGGTGCAGCTCCGAACCGACTCTCTGAGTGTACCAAAATTCCGATGCAGATGCAGATTCAGACTGGCACCTTAGGATCTCATGCAGGTGTCAGTGCTGTAAACATTCAAACCCTTAACTCTTACAGCTGTTTCCGAAAAGATTGAGACAACAGTTTTTTTTTCTCATTGCGTATTTTTTGCCGGAATGCTAAGGATTACTGCTTTTGCCTCGGATCACCCACCGTTTTGGGATCAGCCAGTCCAGGCCGTCATCCCACTTGGTTACATTGTTTTTGTGCAAGGCATAAATCGGTGTGGTTTTTGTTCCAGGCATTCTGTCCGCGACATAGAAGGCAAACTGCAAGCCTTAGGACAAAATTTGTGCAGGTCCAGATATTTGGTACAATATTTGAGTGGAATTGGATTTGGGCTTGGCAAGACCAAAACCGGTAATCCTTAGCATTCCATCAAGAATTGATCAAAAATTGCGAACGCAAAAAAAAAAATTGTCATCTCAATCTTTTCGGAAACAGCTGTAAATCCTGTCAACAACTTTCTCTTCCAATGTTGTTCAAGTTTGTGGCCACCCTTCCCTGCTACTTAAACTCCTCACCTGGAACACTAGACTTATCACTCGGGAACTTGGGGACTCAAACACTGTCTCCTTCCAGAAATGATGCAAATGATTGTGACACACCGTCCCGGTAAATCCCTCAACTGCAGAGTGCACGGAAACCTTAGGAACTGCGTAAACTCCGTGAACTGCTGACCAAGCTACTGACTCGTCCGCCTACTATGGCCACTGAGATCAAGCCATTGTTGGCAGCACGGTGGTTGCGCTTGGGGGGTCCCCCGAGCCGGGGCATCTCAGGTTGGCACACTTCGCACACACAAAGAAACACTGTTGTCTATTCTATCCTGTGTAAACTTTCATTACAACAAGCATTATATATCGCCTGAGGTGTCTCTGTGTGGCCCTCCACCTAATCCCCATCGTAGTATCACTGGCAGGGCCTATATGACGCCGGGTTCACGGAGTTCACTGAACTCCGTGAACTCTACGTATGTTCTCCACCGTCCAGGAGTAGGAGTACATACACCAAGTTCAACTCATTTTTTCTGTATGTGAGCCTTGACTATCCAGGCACAATTACACAACACGATTTGCTGTGTATACTACCATAGTCATTCCACCAAGTTGAATAAATCACACACATACAAGGTAGCAATGTGATCAATGGGAATCAGGGAGATGCAGAGCAGAGAAATTTTGTGAGAGATGGCATCCAGCGACAAGCAAAAAAATAACATACCAGGGGAAAAAGGACAACAAAATGATATAGAATTAGAACCCGGAGAATCGAACCCATCTTCCTCCTGAACTTTGGCCATGGCATGAAGACAACAGTCATAGTTCGGAGGTGTGCACAGTAAGTACACCAGGTTTGAGTTTTTTTTTTCTCAAATTGGCAGCTCGGTTTTTTGCCCACTCAACTCAGATTGCACAAGTTCACAACTGCATTAGACCAAGGACTCGATATACGGCCTCTACTAGGACTCGATATACGGCTTCTACTAGTACTTCAACGTGCTGGCAGGTTCACCAAGTTCTTAATCTGATTGGAATTCAGGATTTTTATAGCTACATCGCTCGCCTTAGCAAATGTAGAGGTGTTCCTGTTGAAGCTACTTTTCGTGTCTGCCATATACATGGAATGTATCAAAACCTGCATGTCCAAGAAGAAAAATGACAGAACATGTCGTGTCAGACCTGGGGAATCGAATTCCGCACTTCTCCTGGATTGCAACACTCGCCGACGAAGAAAGAGGCGGAATTTAACTTTGGGAAGGAAGAGAATAATTCGAGCCGTGCACCTGTACCAGGTTCATTTTATTCTCAATGACTGAACCTGTCGATTAGTCTGTAGAATTTATGCAACTGTCAGCAACACAAGGACATAAGACCGTTTCTAGCGATAAATATTCCCGCCTGCCACCCTCAACTTCATATGGGAGTTGCACAAGGATGCGCTGAAGAAATCGAGAGACTCAGCAGACGCTCTAATCGAGCATCCCGAGTTATACCAGCCTGCCTAGCGGCAAGGTGCAAGCACCAAGATATGCCGCTGGCAGGCTGGTAACGAGACTAAGAACCTTTGAAGTTTATCTGCAATTGTTTGGTGTGCACCATAAGTACACCAGATTCGATTATTGTTCTCCGTGTGAACCGTGATCAGACTGCGTTCAGTATCTGGCCAAAATTCCACAACATTGGAATTCAGTGCCTGGTCTTTCTGAGTCTATTTCAAGTTGAATTGCTTTCATTAGAAGCAGCGATCTCAGCTCAACAGGGATTGGGTGCAACCGAGAGAAAGCCCGTGGTAGAAGGACATCTAAAAATGCTTGCAACATAGAAAACAATGGAAGCACGCCCTCATATTCGAACCGGGGAATCGAACCCCGTCTTGCACCAGACATAATTGGCAAATGACCCACTATTATTTGGATGTGTGCACCATACACCAAGTTCGAGTTATTCTCTCTATGTGAACCTGCACTAGGCTACCTCATTTCTGCAATGTTCATTGGCCCGAGCACGTTTCTACGAGCTCTTGTGATTGTGTGGTGGTCAACTTGTCCGGGGTCCCGACCACATTGACAGGAATTTAATACTGCTACTGTGTGATAGAGGCTAAAAAAGTGGATGATGAAAGGGCTTCTGGCTGGAGCTGATGGGAACCTGTACAGTCGACCACCACAAATATTCCTGATGCTATGCTACATGTCTTCCTTTTACATGCAAGGTGTTCTCGTATGTTGTCTCGTCGAGGGCGACCTGTCAGTGCCTGTTGACAAAAAGAAGAAAATGCGACCACATCATCCTTATTCGAACTGGGGAGTCGAACCCCGGCTTCCTCCTAGACCGATGAATTGTTCCAGGCCATAATTTTCAGAGGTGTGCACCGTGCACCAAGTTCGATTTATTCTCTCTACGTGAACCTGCATTAGCCTGCCCAATTTTTGAACTCCCATTGACGTAAGATCGTAAATACCTCGAATAATTGTGCCTAGCCTCCCCGAGTAAAGTTGTTGGGATCCGAAACAACGTATCCTTTTGAAAGGGTGGTCCCCAAAAGTATTGTTAATAAAAAGAGATTTCCCATCGTGTGAGTTCGAACTCAGGGAATCGAACCCTCCGGAAATTGTATAGAGCGCGCTTATGATTCGGAGGTGCGCACAGTACACCAAGTTCGAGTTTTTCTCTGTACATGTGCCTTGTTTAAAGTCTGCCTTTGGATGTACGGCCAAAATTCTACAACGCAACACCCGTATGCTGATTTTGTGGTTTCATTTGGATCTCACATTCCGCGTGAACCGCTGACACCATGCCTTTCTCTGACGCCCATGGTGATTTCAGAATTCTGAGAGATGAGAAAGACCAAGGAGAAATTTTCGGGAAGATGGCGCTCAGACAAGAACAGCATAAAAAATACCGAAGAAACGCTGGACAATCCGAACCTGGGGAATCGAACCCCTTCTCCTCCCGAATTACTTTGTACATAGCAGCCAGATAATGCGAAGGTGTGCACCGTGCACCAGATTCGAGTTATTCATCTGTTTCTTGACTTAGATTTCCCTTGACACCAAAATAAGTTCTTGATCCAACGGCGAGGGGACTTATTCCTGCTCAGTGTTTGATAATCAACCATGGTCCATCTTTGCCTCCTCGGACTCATGAAATCCTTCTTCCAAGCAAATTCGACTTTGTCCTGCCGAGTGGCGGGCCCCGGATTAAAGAACACGTATGAGGTTCTTTACTCGCAATTCAGTTTTCCCCCCTGCTTTTTCTGATTCAATAAATTGGTGCCTCGTGAGCTTGAGTTATCGAGCACCATTGAGTGCACCGGCCAACGCCAAGCCCCGATTTTAGCACATGTAGTATGTGACGATGCTTCCGACATTTCGTCGTATCCTTCATTCAAATATCCGGCCCGGAATAATGTGGGCGTATTGAACCGATACTGTACTATTAAGTTCAATTCGACAGTCACGGGTCACGAGGACCCTTGCCGGCGTCGAATTTTGGTCAATGTCACGGGTCACTAGGGCGCGGTGTCGAATTGGTCCACCGTGACACCGTCAGTGGGTCGCCTGGAAGTACTGTTTTTACGAAATTTCGTGTCGAAAAACATAGAATTTTGGCCACCGGTCACGGTCACCGCGCCCGGTTGTCGAATGTCGAATGTGGTTCAAAACATCATGGGTCACACCCCATTAGTCTCGTTACCAGCCTGCCAGCGGCATATCTTGGTGCTTGCACCTTGCCGCTAGGCAGGCTGGTACAACTCGGGACACTTCATTGGAGCGTCTGCTGAGTTTGAAATTAATAGCAGCACCGATCGCACAATGACATCACCGGTGCATCATCAACTAAATGCCATCAATTTCGGTTTCAACTTCAACGCGTTGTTCATCAAGCCGGCAGGGTCCAGCAAAAAATCTGAACCAGCAAAGTTGCTCAAATTTGGTATCCCATACGATGGTGGTGTTTGAGCTAATAATTCTGAAGCGAAACGCGACCACAGTGAGTGAGATCAAATATTTCAAACTCAGCAGACGCTCTGATTGTTTGTCCCGAGTTGTACCAGCCTGCCTAGCGGCAAGGTGCAAGCACCAAGATATGCCGCTGGCAGGCTGGTAACGAGACTAACACCCCATGTCGAATTGAACTTAATAGTACAGTATATTGAACTGTGATCCTCGCTGAATGGAGTGACACGGGGCGTTGCACTGGAAACATCCCCACCAGTCACTGGATCATGTTCTTGTCGCACTCTGCGACGCGCTAGCAGTTCAATGCATCGCCGAAATCTTGCTGCAATCTTGCTGCCGGTGGTGACGTCGGTGGCGGTGAGATAACAGACTGATAAGATTGCGTTGGAGTTTTTTTCGTTTGTCAGCGTTCCTTGACGAGATCTTTGCCAGACTCTCCACACTGTCTCCACCGACTCCACCCGAGTCCTTTTAAGAATGGCCTCCGTCAGAACCATGCGCCACCTCACAACTCGGAGTCTCGGAGTTCCTCTCCGAATCCCTCTCGGTTTTCGGTGTCGACTTTCGTTGCTCATCTCGAGTCGGTAGACGGAACTTGAGTAGCTTGAGACATGACAAGCATCGTTGTCTCTACCTGGACTCAGTCGACGCCGCTACCTTACCCCCCACACGACCGACCGCTGCTTCCCAGCGCTGTGGGTAATACTACACAGACGGCCCGGAAGGAAAAACCTCGTCTTCGTCTCCCCACGTTGGAGTTTACGAAGCTACCGTCCCGCCGCTTTGACCCCTTCGCGGACGAGCCAACTTGCGCGGGCACCTCTCAACTGCCACCGCTGCCTTCTCAGACAGCAGCGCAAAACATGGCTACCCGTGGCCGTGGCCGCTGCCGCTCCTCGTCGTTCACCGCGGGTCCCAACACCCCGCGTTCAGCGTGCACGTCGCTGACGCTGTCTGCCTTCAGCTCTGTATGGACGCCGTCACCCGCTCCGTCTCTTTCCCGGCCGCGGCGCGCCTCATCTACCTCACCGCATGGTTCAACGCCAGTGCCAGCGGTACCACTCGCACCCACGCCCTTTCACGCGCGCCACTACCCCACCCCCGACGCCCGTGCGCGCCTCCTCGCGCGCACCCTGCTCAACCGCATCCATGCGGTGGGCCGTCCTCGGAGCCCATACTGCTCTTCCTCTTCAAAACCTTCTGCGAAGGGGAAGGTTCACAACGGCTACGAGTCGGAATCCGGCTCGCGTGAATATGTCCCCAGTCGGCTGAGCGAGTGCATCGTCGCATGACATTGTTCCCTACTCTCCCTTGGTATTCTCCCTTCCACGGACATCGGACTATTTGTAACAAGTACCACACTCATTTGTACGCCAACTGTACGTTCACTCTCATTTTTGGACTCTCTATCGGTAGATTAGTTACGAAATAACGTCTTCCATCTGTTCCTATTCGAAATTGCATCCTCCGCCGATGACGATGGGCTCTTGCTTTCTCAATCCGCTTTACGTGTATTCGGTGCTTGCGAGGCGCGAGTGTATTGTGGATTAACGCGAATCACATCAGCTAGGGAGGTAGGGGGCCCGCTCCGTAAGTTCGCTAACCCATACCGCTCGCGAGCTGTTTCTTGCAAGTTGTCGTGCTTGCCTCAGTCATCCGGACGGCACGTATGTTGTGAACCCTGGAAATGACTCTGCTCTGGGGCTCTGGATTCGCTGCCCGATCTATAAACTCCTTCCTCAACCTGTCTCTCGAACGGTGAACCTTTTCTCAACATCTTCGTCTGCCCGATCTGCCTTGAAAATTTCCTCAAGCGACTGGATGTATCCGTCGTGCCGCTTGCCACCGATTTGAAGAATTTATTAAGAGAAACCATGGTACTCATGATGATGCTCTCCGCTATTTCTCGAAGTTTACATCTCTCCTCCGCGTCTCATCCTCGAAATTCCTTCTGTCCTTGGAGCGGACTCGTTCGGTGCTCCGGGCCTTCCAGGTTTTTTGCGGTCTGCTCATACCTGAGCTCGCGTGTGTCCGGAAATTCGAGGCATCGAAATGCTATAAGCCCGGATTCGGGATCGGGGCCCCGGAACCGTATAAGCCCGAATCGTCTTCAAATTTTCAAGCGAGTTTAAGCGATACCTTACCCAATTCCAGCCACTTCCAGCGACGAAGATCTGCGCTGTCGGCCCTGCTCGAGTGCCTGCGTGGAACGATGAGCTGAAACGCGCCGAACAGCTGTACAGGCTGCCAGCACGGAAATTGAAACAGGCGAGAACAGGCGAAAACGAGTGACCGGACTCACGATGTACTCCGGACAGGGTTGGGACGATGCTATTATCGCTGGTCGACAACGGCCTATACGAGGGAATACAATTTGCTTTTCTTTTACTCAAGAAGGCCGTTGACTACATATTTGGATTGAGCCTTGAATGATTCATCGAAGGATTGATCTCCATTCGAACTGATTACTGCTATGTAGTGCTGGTCTGAGATATTCAATTGCTCTTTCGATCTCAGTGTGCACATAAGGAAGCAAACCATGAGTTAGACAAACGAAACGATGCAGCGTTGTTTCGTTTGTCTAAGTCCTATTTAGACATCCTCCCACCAAACAGGGAGTAGAGATAGACCTCGGACTCCATCCACACGGGCTCACGAACGTATCCTATTAGGCGTCATGCCACGTTGATTGACGTTGACCCGGGAAACAAGAACAGAAGCGGCCAAAGCGATATATTTCAAGTGTAATTAAGGTTAGGGTTAGCCACCCAAAAGGTCGAAAAAATGACCTACCCAGCCGAGTGGCCGTGGTAGGACTGGGAAATATTGAGACGGTGCATGAGCCTAAGCCCATACAAGCCGCAGGCGCACTCTGTATGGACAGGGTCGCCGTGCTATGGAGTGATCCCACGGCCCACAGACCCAGGGAGGTGAAGGGGCCTATGCCATCAAGGTAAGTATGAGTTGCACAGAAGATGGGCGCAGGCTTACAGTGGCGGCAAAAAGTAATGAGCGGGGTGGTGCGGGGTCAGTTCTGAGCCGAATTGCTTCAAATGAAATCCTGGCACAATTTTTAGGGAATTCTAGGAAGGTTAGAACAGTTTTAACCATACCTCACCTCCACCGTTGGCCGGAAATAAAATATTTTAGCCATTTCCGAAAAATCGACTTTGTCAGTTCATGGTTTATCACAGAATGGTGGACACAGCCTGAAAGTACTTGAAAAATGAGCCTTACCCATATGTTGTCCGACCAGAATCCATTAGGTTTTGACCTCAGAATACTCAATACAAGTTGGTGATTTTGAGTCTTTTTCATGCTAAATGACCCAAAAATACCAAAAATGGACATCTTGTTCTCACTGCCCTGAGCTCAAAAGACTATAGATCCAGACCAACTAAAGTGTGAATGAGCTTTATTTTTCAAGTACTTTTAGAATCTATTCACCATTTTGTAATAAACTATGAACTAACAAAGTCAATTTTTCGGCCATGGGTGAGATATTTTATTCCAGGCTAACAATAGAGGTGAGGTATAAATTGAACTGTTCTAACCCTCTGAGAATCTACCAATCTTCGTGCTAGGATTTTATTTGAACCAATTCGGGCCAGAAATGACCCCGGACCAGCGCGCTCATTACTTTCTGCCGCCACTGTATATACCGCCGCTGCGCGCACGGACCATTGACGCGTACGCGTTGCTTGTTCAGGCATTCTGATGGAAGACACGTGTCAGCTCAAGCTTTGTTCTTGACAATGAATCTGACGTTGACCTGGGTGCAGGAATCCTCAAAAGTCGGTTGCACTACTTCTTTAGCATCAGATTCTCCCTGGCTTAACACTTTCTAACTTAAACCTGGGATCAAGCACCATTCAACGAGAGTGACACCGTGCACGTTGACTTTTGCAGAGTTGGCGACTGCCAAATGCGAAATCAATTTGGACTTCATTGATTATTTTGGGACGACAGGACTCAACTTCTGGCCTCGGGGCTTCGAATGAATTTTAGACGTTCAACTGTTGAGCAGAGTTCTTTCGAGCGGAGTCTAAACATTTCAACGGCGAACGGTTCCTTTTTTTTGCCTTCCTTGTCTCGCTCACATTCATCAAGTTCAGACAGCGCTTTGCATGCTGGGCGAGAAATCGCAGCTTGGGGTCGTTCGAACGGTGAGACTCGGACACCACTACTGTTGTACTGTTGAAAGACTCACTCTGTGATGTCTTGATGGATTGACCTCATCCATTTGCTACTCTCGACTTTGGATGCCGAAGTCAAAAGTTCCAATTCAATCAAACCATCTGTGCAGAGACACACAAGACGGATTAATACTAAATTAAATAAAAAGTGATTCAACAACACAAATTGTTTCTGCTAAGAATAGGCACGACACGGATGAGCATAAAGAAACATCGAAAATGGAGGACGTACATATGAGGGTCACCTCTTCGGACTACGTACTTATTTTTTTGAGCCCGAATTCAGTCCTCCGAGTCCGACTCTGACTCTTCGTCGTCCAACTCTGACTCTTGTTCGCCATCCGACTCTGACTCTTCTTCATCATCACTATCCGGAAACGAGAACTGTGCAATTGTCGGAAATACTCTCCGATATGCCGCCATTGATACCGATAGATCTTCCGTTATACGGAGGTCTCGGAGTGTGCATCCAGATTTCGACAGGAAAGATGTCAGGTCCTGGATGGGGAAAGGTCCCAGGTCCGACTCGGAAATTTGGAGGGTGTGGAGGGCGGGAAGAATGAGACGATACAGATACGGTATCTGCAGTTCTTCCTCCTCTAGCAAAACGAATGTTCTCAGACACGGTAGCTCGATATCGAGCTGATGGCTATCGTCGCTGTGCGCGGAGAAGGATAGTTCACAGTTGACGAGGAATGGAGTCTGTTTCAAAATGGCAGTGGCTTCGTAGGGGTAGAAAGAAAGCAAAGCCAAAGATGACAATTGCCGCCAGGGTAGAATGAGAATGTCGGCGTAAACAACGAGTCTGACGGAGCGCAACAAAGGCGCCTCGCCAAGTGCAATCGTGTCACAGGCTTGTTGAAATGACACATCCAGGTGGCGAAGAGATGGCATGGGATCACAAAGGAAAGAGAGAAGAATATCATGGGGAACCCATGATAATTCCAGATATTCCCAGCGCATCCGATGCAAAGCAAGGCTTTCGATGCATTCAGAGGGTTCCTCGTAATCGTTCTTTAGGCCAACCTGAATGGAGAGGGTGCAGGAACGGGACCTGATGATCCACGGCAGCAGGATTTGGTTGTCTTCTCCGTCATGAGAGGGCTCCGTCGATTGGAACGATATCGCCCCCCAAAGCGCCGGGGTGGCATGCGCGATGTCCCTCCATTTGCGACATATGTGGGTGAGAAGATTTGGTGAAAGGAGACCTTTCAAAGGCGGAACCAGGGGATAGACTGGAAGGAAATGGAGGAAGATTTCGGAGAAGATTTCGTTGGGTAGATTTAAAACGGGGTATGTGTATGAATCGAGCCGCTTCTGTGCCTGGTTCTTCTCAATCCGCAACGTACCAATAAAATTCTCGAGATCCTGGATCTGGGCTGTTATGTGGGCAATGAGAGCACGGTCTGCTGCGCGATTAGACTTTTCGCTGGCCCCCAGCGCGTCACGGTCAATGGCATTCTCAGAAGACTGCACACGGAGGTTGTTGGTTTTCGAGACGTGGAGATCCCCAATGCTCACCATTTCGCTTTCTTTGTTTTTCTTGCCCCGGTCCAGGGGTTATCGGGTGTGGAGGTCGTGGTGGTCGGGAAGAAAAGTGGGAGTGCTCACGTAATGATCATTCCACAGAAAACGCAAAGCACAGCCACCGAGGTTCAACACTTTTCTTCAGTGTGTTCAAATGGCTCAGAAAATGGGTTGAACGTCGCCGTCTCAAGTGCACCAAATGCTCTAGAACAATTTGTTCTGAATAAATCGGAACCCGTTCGAATTTTCGGCGAATGCTAGCTCGACCTCGATCTACCTAACTCCCAAGCCAAAGAATGTTCCCTCACACAGTCAATTCGTCTACTGCAAGTTCAAAGTTGTGGGCAAATTCGATTCATCTTCAACGTCTCGGATCCGGTCCAGGGGGTATCGCATAAGAAACTGACAATACGGTCCATCCACTCGAACTATTCACCTGAAATTGTACGTGGGAAAAATTACGATCGATGTTCATTGTTGCCATTGAGAATTGGAATATGTAGTTGCATACGAATAAGCCGATATCGCAAAGACGGGGAACAGATGCTGCCCTGATTACAGAATGACTGAGGAGAGGCTTCAACACCGCCAATTAAGGCGGTCGATGTAAAGGAGGTTCTTTCTCATAATTTTCACGCGAGGAACATCTACGTCAACTGCTTTTGATTGCGGGGGGTTACTTTTTCGGTACCCAACTCTGAGACTGCGCTGTGTGACAGCGTTTTGCGTTTTACCGCCTCTTTCGGAGTCTTTCCTACTAAGCTTGGATGCGGGGATTCCATCGCGGACTCGGAGGGTTTATCCACTCAGGAGACCACACGCGATGATACTCCTCGAATGTGAAGCAAAGAGTCTAAGAGGGATGCTGAGGAGTTTTATCAGGTTCACAGGAACATGAGAGCATATTATTATAGACGCGGTGTGGATGCCCGCCAGTAATGAAGGTACCGATGAAGTACTTGAAGTAAAGGAGGTTCGAGCAGCGCGGCACGCCGGCACCTACTTAGGTTTCTCGAATCGACTGGGACAGGATCTTCGATTCCATGGTCGACTCACTGAATCCTCTGAATAACGTCGTCTGTGTCTCGACTCTCCCCGCTGTACGGCACGCGCTTACTTTTTTTCTTTGCTTTGGTGGTCGCATTTGAAGGGCACGTCAAGGGCACGTCGAACACGTGGTCGCGAATCCTGATGGCTGTGTTCCAGCTTCTCTTTCTTCCCACCATGTCGACCGACACAGACGAACTGAATCCCTGCCTTCCTGTGGAACTGGAGAGAGAGATATTTGAGCTCACGGCCGAGACACATCTACCAGGCATCCCTGGCTTGCTTTTAGTAGCACGGCGTGTGAAATTTTGGTGGGTAGACAGGCGTTTCACTGACGCTCATTTGCCAGATATGGGATTGAGCCTATCTTGTATAGGACCTTGATCATTTGGAGAAAAGGAATGTATTCTTATGCTTTCGACAAATCAGGGCATCCTGTCATCACACCGGAGAGGGTCCTCCAATTGCTGAATGGCCGTCCTGCCAGCTTCTTCCGCGACCACGTCCGCAACTTAGTCTGTGCCAACACTGCGGTGCTTGAATCAGAAACAATACTCACGAGATGCAGTGGCGCCGAGAATATCTTCTTTCTTAGCGATGTCCGTCCAGCCCTCCTCCCTCTGCTCACAGCGATGGCTCCGCGGCGTCTCTACATGACTGTTTCGCCACTGTTTCATCTGTCTGGTGTGGAATTTGCCCATGCGCTATTCTCGCGGGTCACGCACCTCTTTTTGGATCACGCCAACCTCACCGTGGACCACCAGACAGTGGCCGCCAGTTTGGTCGCGCTCCAAGGCCTCACCCACCTTACGCTCGCACAACACGCGTCACGAGCGATGTTAAACGACGTGCTGACGCGCTGTGCATGCCTAGCAGTACTGGTGGTCATCGTTTTCAAAGAGAAGCATGTGAACGAGGAGCTATCCGCATATTTTGCGCATGATCATCGCTTCGTCCAGCTGGTGGTGCGCGATTTTCTGGCAGACTGGATGGAGGGCACATTGGGTCGCAAGGACTATTGGAGCAGAGCGGAGGCGATAATCCACCAAAGGCAAACGTCGAGTGCAGGGGAAAGTACAAAGGTGGGTTCAACCTTTCGTTTCGGTTGCCAAACTGCGTTCCAAAGTTCAAATTGTAGATCAATAACCAACGGACCCTATTGATGGTTTCAAGTTTGAGATTGGTATGGTCATCTCAATCTCTTCGAATTGCAGTTCCTCGACAAAAACATGCAGTCGAATCGGGGGCGTGCAGCTAACGTAGCCTAGTTGCCAGGGGACCACTCATGTTTTCACTGCATTTGTTGCGCTGATCTATTTATCTGATATTTGCGACAGGATGCTCTCAGTCTAAGATCTTCACCTGCTGTACCTGTACTACTTTGCCACTACAATTACGCTCGCGCTCGGCGAACTAAGACTCGGACGTCTTCGACTAGACGCTCAAGTCAGAATTGTACGCATCCATAGGTTCTTTATAGTGGCTAAGCGGGAGCTTGAAAGAACTGGAATACATATTTGTCTAAGCCTTGGACGGAGCGTAGATTTTTTTTCGACCTTTAAACAGTAATTCAAGAATCAATTTGATCCGCAAGTTTTGATCCGAATGCTTTCTCCTCTTACCATCATCGCCACTTTTCGAGACGCATGCAAATGCTGTCCTTCGTGTTGCTCCGAGTCTCCGCCCTCCCGACGCACATCTCTCAATCAGCTCTCTAGTAAACTCTCGTCGCGACGTTCCCGCCTGATCTGCTACCGATGTGTTCCAGTCGGTCTAGTGCTGACCCTGGTGAGCCATTTGCCTGTTGTTCCGCCAATAGCGCTCAGCGTGCGTATGCCCCGCAACACAGCCAACTCTCGTAAACTCGGGTCCGTCCCATCTCATCTTTCTTTTCCAAAGTGATATGTTTGCGATTACTGCGCCCAGTCTTGGAGGTGCAAAGATTCAGTGACTGTCTCCCTGTACCTGCACTCGCTCGAGTTCTCTCCTTTCTGCGTCGAGACTCGGAAATATCCACTTCGAGCGGTCGCAAAATACGACTTTGCTTTCGGCGGGATGTCTTCCGCTCCTCCTGACCGCTGAGATTTTTCGCACGGACCTTAATCCTCTTGAGTCTACCGCTGAACTCCCTTCATCATTTGCAAGGCTTCAAGAGAGACTTTTGCCTGGGCTGAAACATGTCAATATGGGTTGGTCGTCCTTTGCTTCGTTCCCATGGTTGGCGTTGTTTCTATCCTGCTCGTCAAGGATCTGTGGCGGCGCGTCAGGAACGTTAACTGAGGATTTCCCTTTCGCTTTCAAGATTTGGACGGGCTGTGACTCGGCACGTTGGCAATCTCAAATTATGATCCCGAACCATCTCTCTGAATGAAGTCGCATCCATGTGCGCACCGCTTGGGTGTGCGGAATCTGGACTCGCGAGCGATCCGGTCGATTCAAAGCTGCTACCAATCCAACTGGAACAACTCGTACTTGAGATTCAAGATTCGGCTGGCTTGGACGCTGCTGGAAGCTTCTAGACCGGGATGTACCCCCAGCAATCGTTGAAGTTGCTAGTTGATTCCGGATCAAGGCTGGAGCTGCCAACGTTGACTATCAATGGCTTGCACTCGCACGTCTGGAGCGCTATGCTGATGTCAATCTGTTATCCATGAGGCCTCTGAATCTGACTGCTATATTGATCGCAGATTCGCCATGATCTGGGAATGCACTAACCATATCCTCATCTCTGCGAAGCCAGCCTTTTAAGCGAGATTCATTTCCTTCCTTTCTTCAGACCGGCGGCTAAAATCAGCCAGTAGACGCTGAGAAAGTGATGCCAACCCGCGGAAGAGTACGTCCGGAACTCAAAGGATTTCAAGGGGAGACGCATAGGCGAGTGCGCCTTATCCCTGGAAGTCTCTGAATCTGACTGTGTCTTATTGATCTCTTCTGTGAAGCTAACCTTCGTAGTGACGGCGTGAGAACCACCCTCCATCGCGGCCAATTTATTTTCATAATACCCCTCGCTTGGATCTTTCGTTCCTTTTTCGCTGACTGTGGGTATAGGCGGCTAAAACGACAGTAGGCGCTGAGAAAGTTGGCGCAAGACCTATATTTGCGCGACAAAAGCTGTATCACCGCAGTATCACTGCCCTGCATCGTCTCTCATGCCACCACTAACTCGCCAGCGTACGCTCGAAAGCCTCCTCAGCTGGTGGTCCGATAGCAACCGACCTGGCGCAACCATCTCATTACATGCGGCGGCAAAGCCGCTGATGAAGTTCATGTACCACCGGGATGTATTGGACCTTATAAAACGGCAGCGAGACGTCCCACTTTCGGGAGAAACAACGCAAATTTATTGCAGGTATCTAGGGTACGTTGGATCCACTATCGATTGACTATTTCGGCTTAGAACGGACTCGCATCCCATTAGGTGGAAATACGTGTCAGAGCCGTCGAAGATAGCCATCCTAGGGGAGCTTGACACGAGAGCTCAGATCGAGTCTGAGCGACGCGCTATCGTGGACTCGCCTGTGCCGTTTGATGCCCTGTTGGAGTCCCCGAATGCCAAGATACGACAACATACATGTGTTTTACTGGGGCACCTTGCATCTACGATGGAAGGAGGGCTGGAAACGCTACCGTGTGTGCAGCTGGTGGCTATCTTGCGGTGGGTGTTATTCAAGTGTTTTATAATCGACTGAGTTCCATCTGGGTCCAGTGAAACCGATACGTTCATTGTCGAGGGTGCAATGTACGCGCTATCCCAGATCGCCAACAGCGCGGATGGCGCTAGCGCAGTCGTCGGCGCGAGGGCGTTGGATTTCGTCGCTGAGCTGTTCGAATCACCGAATTTGAAAGTCCGCAGATACGCCTGCTCAATGCTGAGTAACCTTGCCAGTGAGGAGTCTTCCCGGGAAGCAGTATTGGGTTCAGTAGCCGGCCTTGTCGGTACCATTCGGTACGTCTGTATTCATACTTCGACGTTTTCTCAAATTTACACCTGGGCCCAGTGATGCCGTTACTGACGCTGTTGATGCGGGGGCGTTTGATTCTCTCCTCCTGCTATTTGAATCGGCGAACGAAGAAGTGCGAAGATGTGCCTGCGCTTTGTTAGGCAGATTTGCGGTCCATCGATTTACGGCAGGAGCATCGCTAAACACAGCACAGTGTGTGCGAGTTGTAGCCTTTTTGCGGTGCGTTTCTATTCAAGTTTCTGATTGACGGAGTTTCATTTGGGTCCAGCGACACCGATACTTTGGTTGTCGAGGGTGCAATATACGCACTATCCCAGATCGCCAACAGCTCGGATGGCGCTGGCGCCGTCGTGGCCGCGGCGGCGCTGGACTACCTCCCGGCACTGTTCCAATCACCAAACACGCAAGTATGGAGGTACACCTCCTGGATGCTGGGAAATCTTGCCAACGACAAGTCTGCGCGGGAAGCAGTATTGGCCTCAACATCTCGGCTCGTCAGTCCCCTCAGGTTCGTCTGGGTCTAATTTACCTGATGCCATGCAAATTATACCGGCACCTAGTGATAACGTTGTTAATCTCGTTGACGCGAGGGCGCTTGACTCTATCTTCGTGCTGCTTGAATCGCCGAACAAAGAAGTACGAAGAACTTCCTGCTCTCTGTTAGGCAGACTTGCGGTCCACCAGTCTACGGCAGGGGCAGCCCTAACCACACGTGGTGTGGTAACCCTTTTGCAAATTTATGCATTGTCCCAGATTGCCAACAACTCAGACGGCGCTAACGCTGTCGTGGGTGCGAGGGCATTAGATTTTGTCGTGGCATTGTTCGACACGAGAGCACAGGCAGATGCCAGTTCAAAGCTGAGCAACCTTGCCGACGATGAGTCTACCCGAGAAGAGGTAGTACCATGCCAGCAACTTGCCACTCTCTTGCGGTGAGTTTAAATCGAATTTGAAGCCATTCACAAGCTCATGGGTCTCCAGCGACCATGATCTTGTCGTCGTTCAGAATGCCATCTATTCCCTATCACATATCGTCCGCAGCCCGGACGGCGCCCAGACAGTTGTGGATGCAAAGGTGCTGGATTTTGCCCCAGAGCTACTGGAATCGTCACACAAACTAGTGCAACTGTACACCTGCCGCATGTTGGGGAGACTTGCGACTCACAGTTCCACGCTCGACGCAGTCTTGTGTGCAAAGCCTTGCGCCCGACTAGCTGCTCTCCTGTGGTAAGTTTTCGTCTAAATCCACCAGTTTCAGGTTTCATCTGTGTTCAGCCACAATATAGTTGGAGAGGGGGCAATTTATGCATTATCCCATATTTCTGCTGATCTGAACGGAGCCAAAGCCGTCATTGACGCGGGAGCACTAAATTTTGTTCACAAGCTGTTTGATTCACCGAGCAACGAGATACGAGAACGTGCCCACCTCATGGTAGGAAACCTTGTACAGTATGGCTCTGCGAAGGCCTGCGTGTGTTTTGCTGCTCTCTTGCGGTAGGCGTTCATGGCAATTTTTGTAGTCCCGTTAACTTATCTGGGTTCAGTGAACACAATATGAGTGTCATAAAGAATTCAATCTCCGTCCTGGCCAAAATTGCTCGCGAACCGGACGGCGCGAAGGCAGTTGTGGATGCGAAGGTGCTGGATATTGTTCCAGAACTACTTGAAACACCGAATGATCAAGTGCGGCAATTCACCTGCAACATGCTGGGCAGGCTCGTGAAGCACAAATCTACACTGGAAGCAGTTCTGTCCGCAAACCTCTGCATCCGGCTCATTGCTGTCCTATAGTGAGTTTCCTGATATTTTCGTACTTGAATCAAGTTTCATATTTGCTCAGTCACGACGATCTGTTCATTGCATGGGAAGCGATGCAAACCCTATCCACAATTGCCAATGACCTGGCCGGCGCTGAGGCAGTCGTGGATGCGAAGGTGCTAGATTTTATCCCAAATCTGATTGAATCGCCAGACAAACTCGGAGGGAACCGATTCACTTGCGACATGCTATGCAGGCTCGCAAGGCACAAATCTACGCTGGGCGCAGTTCTCTCCGCGCAACCCTTCGCCTGGCTCACTACTTTCCTATAGTGAGTTTTACCCAATTTTCTTCATCTGGGCAAGTTTCATATTGTTCAGTGACGACGAGAATGTCGTCGTAAAGAGGGCGACGGAAGCGCTAGCCATAATTGCCGACGATCCGACCGGCGCCCAGGCAGTCGTGGATGCGAAGGCGCTAAATGTTGTTCCAAAACTACTTGAATCACCGAATGCTCAAGTGCGACAATCCACTTGCAACATGCTGAGCAGGCTTGCGAAGCACGAATCTACATTGGACGCAGTTCTGTCCGAAAGCTCTGCTTCCGGCGGCTCATTGCTCTCCTACAGTGAGTTTTTTTCCAATTTTTTGGATCTGGACAAGTTTCATATATGTTCAGTGACAAAGATATCTCCGTCGTAAAGCGGGCGACGGAAGCGCTAGCCATAATTGCCGACGACCCGACCGGCGCCAAGGCACTCGTGGATGCGAAGGTTCTGGATTTTGTTCCAGAACTGCTTCAATTACCGAATGTTGGAGTGCGACGATTCACCTGCAACATGATGAGCAGGCTTGCGAGGAAGGAATCCACATTGGACGCAGTTCTGTCCGAAAAGCTCTACTTCCAGCGGCTCGTTGCTCTCCTACGGTGAGTTTTTTTTCCGATTTTTGGATTTGGACAAGTTTCATATATGTTCAGTGACGAAGATATCTCCGTCGTAGAGAGGACGACGGAAGCCCTAGCCATAATTGCCGATGACCCGACCGGCGCCCAGGCAGTCGTGGATGCGAAGGCGCTAAATGTTGTTCCGAAACTACTTGAATCACCGAATGCTCAAGTGCGACAATCCACTTGCAACATGCTGAGCAGGCTTGCGATGCACGAATCTACATTGGACGCAGTTCTGTCCGAAAAACTCTGCTTCCGGCGGCTCATTGCTCTCCTACAGTGAGTTTCATGTAATTTCTTCATTTCAAAAGTTTTATGCTTATTGTTCAGCAACGATGATATCATCGTCGTAGAGAAAGCGGTGGAAGCCTTGGCCATAATTGCCAATGACCCGCCAGGCGCCAAGGCAGCTGTGGATGCAAAGCTGCTGAATTTTGTTCCATATCTACTGAAATCACCGAATGATAAAGTGCGACGACTCACCTCCAACATGCTGAGAAGACTTGCGGAGCACAGTTTTCCATTGGATGCAGTCCTGTATACAAAACCCTTCACCCAGCTCATTTCTCTCTTTCAGTGAGTTTCTTCCAATTTTGGATTTGGACAAGTTTCATATATGTTCAGTGACGAGGATATCTCCGTCGTAGAGGCGGCGATGCAGGTCCTGGCCACGGCTACCATAAATCCGATCGGCGCCAAGGGAGTTGTGGATCCGAGTCTACTTAAAACACAGAATGATGGAGTGCGACGACTCACCTCCAACATGCGGGGCAGGCTTGCGCAGCACACTTTTCCATTGGACGCGGTCCTATGTACAAAACCCTTCACCCAGCTCATTTCTCTCCTACAGTGAGTTTCTTTCAATTTTTGGATTTGGACAAGTTTCATATATGTTCAGTGACGACGATATCTCCGTCTTAGAGGGTGTGATGCATGTCCTGGTCATAATTTCCGACGACCCCGCCGGCGCCCAGGCACTCGTGGATGCGAAGGCACTGGACTTTTTCCCAGATCTGCTCAAATCACCTCATGCTCAAGTACGAAAATATACCAGCATTGTGCTGGTGAACCTTGTACACGAGTCTACGCTGGATGTTGTTCTGGCAGCAGTACCATGCGTCCACCTTGTTACTCTCTTGCGGTGAGTTTCCAGCATTATTATAATTATTTCTGGTTTGATAATTACGCAGTGACTCCCATGTTATCGCGGTCGGCCAGAATGCCATTTATGCCCTATCCCAAATCGCCCGCTCCCCGGCTGGCGCTAAGGCAGTCGTGGGTGCGAAGGCGCTGGAACTTGTCCCAGAACTTCTTCAATCACGGAATGATCAAGTGCGGCAATTCACCTGCAACATGCTGGGCAGGCTTGCAAAGCACAAATCTACGTTGGACGTAGTCCTATCCATAAATCTCTGCATGCGGCGGCTCGTTGCTCTCCTATAGTAAGATTCATCCAATTTTCGCCATCTCGCCAAGTTTCATATGTGTTCAGTGACGATGATGCCTTCGTTGTAGAGAAGGCGATACAAGCTATAGCCACAGTCGCACGCTACCCCGGCCGGCGCTAAGGCTGTCGTGGGTGCGAAGGCGCTGGAAGTTGTCCCCAAACTTCTTCAATCACGGAATAATCAAGTGCGACAATTCACCTGCAACATGCTAAGCAGGCTTGTGAAGTACAAATTTACACTGGACGCAGTCCTGTCCATAAATCTCTGCATCCGGCGGCTCATTGATCTCCTATAGTAAGTTTCATCCAATCTTCGCCATCTCGAGAAGTTTCATATGTGTCCAGCGACGACAATACCTTAGCTGCAGAGCAGGCGATGCAAGCTATAGCCACAATCGCTAGCTACCCAGCGGGAGCTAAGGCAGTCGTGGGTGCGAAGACGCTGGAATTTGTCCCAGAACTTCTTCAATCACCGTATCAACCACTGCTACGACGACAAACCTGTTACATGCTAGGAAACCTTGCAGACCACGAGTATACACTGGACGCAGTGCTGGCTTCAGTACACTGCATCCGCTGCCTTGTCCGCCATCTTGTTTCTCTCTTGCGGTGAGCTTTTATGCAATTTTATTACTCGTCAAGTGACCTCTGGGTTCAGTAACGACATCTCACTCGTCGTAGAGGGCGCGATATATGCCCTATCCAAACTCGCCAAGGAACGGAACGCCGCAAAGGCTATTGTTAGGGCTGGGGTGTTGAACTTCGTTGCGGAACTGACTGAACTTGACTCAACGAACACTGCGATACAAACATACACCTGCCTTATGTTATGCCGGTTGGCTCGCTGCCCACCACTGCATCTCTCGATATGAAGACTTTCCTCTATTTTTACGGTTGGACTTTATATACCAGGTGCTTCTCTGGACACAAGCACTATAGCTGATGGTATTAATATTGATGTCCGCCCAGTGTACGATCAGTCTTTCTTCTTCTATACTTATGACATCTTATGTGTGAAAAACTGGATCAAGGTGGCTAATCTGTCAGAAAAAAGGTAATTGGATTATTCTCTTCACGAGTCCCCGCATTAGTTTGTATGGTTTAAGTGATCTTCCCTACGAGCGTCGACATTCATTATAATGTACACAGAGAATCTGGTGCCCAGAGAAGAAATGAGGACCTCTCTGTACCAGAAGCCTCATCATGTATGCTGATTTATGGGGGACAGACCGGCAAAAAGGTCCGAATCACCACAGACCTAGGCCTGCGTGAGGAATGTTACACCACAGTTCATTTCCGTCGGCCTTTTCTTTCCTTGGGGACAATTGGGGACAAAAAGAAACAGTTCTGCGTCTTTCGGCCCAGAGTGCGCAGGGAAAAACCTGAACGGCTGTGTATTCTGAACCCAGGGAATCGAACCCTGCCTTCCTGCAGATTCAACGGTATTTCCAAAGGCTCTTGAATTGGAGGCGTGCACCGTACACCAGATTCGATGGTTTCTCTATGTGTGAGCCTGGGTTATAATTAGGCTGAGGGTTTCGGGAAGATGGAGGACGCCAAAATTCTGTGGATGCGTGGAAATCTGAATGGCGGGTCGTGGGCCGGCATATTTTCTGGCAATTCAAACTTGAAGGCGCGCACTGTAAAGGTTCGATTCGATTCGTCCTCCGACTCCCACACCATCTGTCTTTATCTGCCTTGATCACGATATTTGGTCATTATTGACATTCAGTGCGCAGCACAAAAGAAAAGAAAAAGAAAAAAGCCGCCCGATATCAGGCTAGTCGAACCCGGGGAGTCGAACCCCGTCTACCTCCGGAAATTTCAGTAGTACATCTCGACATCATGGTTCGGAGGTGCGCACCGTACACCAGGTTCAGTTTATTCTAGCATGTGGGTCTCGAAGTAGTCTGGCTTCCGCTATGCATAACATCCAGCGGCAGTGGCTGCTTGTGAAATTTCTGACACATTTGATGTGCAACCTCGAGCTATTAAATAGTACAAACAAAGTTTCATTTCTGGAACTGTATGCAGAGCTGTCCGAACTTGAAGATTTCCAGCGCAGAAGCAGAAGAAAAGGGCGGAACATACGGACCATTCGAACCGGGGGAATTGAACCCCGTCATCCTTCCAGATGATGGCATGATGGCCTTATATCACTTATAGACGTGCACCGAACACCAGGTTCAATTTATTTTCTATGTAGGAACCTCAATTTGGCTGCTGCATGCCAACTGTGGCAAGAAAAAGAGAGAAAAGTTCCATCCAAATTGTGTATGTTCAAGCGAGATCCAACTCCACTCATATTGTGCTGAGCCTGAGCATGATTGTGGATTTGAACGCATGTTACCCCTTCCTAGCGTGGTGGATTTTCTTCCCAACCAAGTCCTTCAACCGAAGCCACGAAACATCACGTCGACCGGCAATGTTGCTCATCGCAAATAGATACATTTCTAGTCCATTCATTTTTGTTAATTTTTCGGATTGAACTGGTTAGATGGTTTCTGGATTGGCCAACACCGTTTCCTGTTTCTGGCATGAAAGTTGCGATAGTACTCGTCGCAATTCTCTACTTTGGCCAGACGTTTTAAATTCAACCAAGGTCCCAGATCACAAGAGTCAAGATACACCGAGGGCCAGGTCAGAGCCCCATCTGCACCCCCTGTTCAGGTCATTTTCACGCGCCATGATTATCCTGCGCGTCCGGAGAATGCGCTCCGGACGCGCATTATACAGCACCCACCTGGTGAGAGCCTAGACCTCCAGTGGCGGTGCCGAGCGAATTGCGGGTCAGTGCGGGTGCTTCCGGATGGGCCCGGGTAGATTGCTTCTCGTTCCTTGTCTCGCTCGCTCTAACCCGCTCTACCGGAGTCTACGGAGTCTGTTTTTAAGAAATGCCTTTCACCCATCGTCCTCACCGCCTCCTCGTGCACTCAATCTCATCCTCAAATCGCTGGCATTGCTTTCGATTCTAGAATTCTCCATTCTCACAACCACGGACAGCGCCGCAGATATCAATGGCCCTCGTCCTCGCCTCGCCGTCCCGTAGCTGGGTCCATGCCCAAGCACAGCCGCTTTTCTCCAGCGCTACATGGAACGTCTACCCCCAGACCCGGCCCCGTTCCCCGACATCTAGCTGGAAGCACAAGAGCCAACTGCGGTTGTGCTTGCCCCCACGCACGACGTTGCCTGTGGGCAAGTTTGATCCGTTTGCGGATGATATCCAGCCTGTGGCGAGCACCTCCCAGCTACCTTTGCCGACGCGTGGCCGCCCCCGCACCACGTCCTTCTCTGCCGGGTGCAATACTCCCCGCTGCGCCGTATGCTCGCCGTCCAGGGCGTCTAGATCCACACGAATTCCCTCGTCCTTATCTAGGTCGGAATCCCCTTCAGGACACGCGCTCGCGAACGCGCCCTCGGTCGCGCCGTCGCCCTCTCGCTCACCGCAATCATCCTCCACGTCAAGAAGGATTCATGGGGACGCGAGTATAAAAGCCGTCCTACCCCCCGTCGTTCTCCAAGCGCGGCGCCACCCAACACCCGAATCCCGCTCCCGCTTCCTCGCCCGCACGCTGCTCAACCGCATAAATCCGGTCGGTCGGCCGCGCAGGTTCGACTTGTGCCTCCGAGACGGGTACGAGGACGAGCGTGGTTCGCGCGGGTACGTCCCCAGCCCGCTGAGCCAATGCGTCTGCGTGGCATAGGGCCTCCTGTGTTCGTTTCAGCTTCCTCATTCCTAAATATAAGCATTCGCATCCTTTACCGGCATAGTTTAATACCTCACTGCTCGCTACAACACACGCATATTCCCTTTATCCTCTGTCATCCACTTTCTTCTCTCTCAGTTACAGCTACACCATCTCGCAGCCTGGATGTATATCTAGGTATTTTGTATGTATTTACTAAATGAAATAAAGTCAGCTTTCGTTCTCAAGATGCATCTTTCGACCAGTGGGACTTCAAATCAACTCTTCTGCGATACAAGTCCAGTCATGAGCAGTATGTCACAAAAAATTGAGTGGATGAAAGAAGCAAGAAAGGAGGGAAAATAAGCGCTGGTTGTGTTCCCACGATTATGATTGACACGGTGGCTGACACATCTTGCTTCCAACCACCACAAACCAAATTTTGCCACCACAAAGGCAAAGCACCAGAGTCCGATAGGCTTCCCGTTCATGGAACTGGGTCCTCCCGTTTCAAACCAGGTACTTCCGCCGGAGCTAGAGCGAGAAATCTTCCAATTTTCCGCCCGATGCCGTCCTTCTAGCATTCCAACACTCATGCTAGTTGCGTGGCGTGTTAAAACATGGTTGGTCATATCATATAACTGCTGCTGCCAAGGACTCAAACACCTCACAGGGTCGAACCGTTGCTCTACCGGACGATGACTGTGCCCATGGAGAGGGGTCATTCTGAGGTCAAAGTTGAAGGCATTCCCATTCACTACCGCGAGACTCTCATGGGGGTAATACGGACTAGATCCCCTGAGCTTTTCGCCCAAAACGTGCGGAATCTGCTCCTGGGTTATCGTTCACGTGTCGGACTCGATAACAAGCTGATTCTCTCGGCTTGCCCCAATGTCGAAAACTTGTGGATTGCTTCCGAGAACCTTTGCGATCTCCTTCCCATTCTCCAAGGATTTCCCTTGAAGCGCCTGCACTGCGACGTGACAAGGCTTTTCGGGTCGCAGAAGAAGATCGACTTCACACACCCAGTTTTTTCCAAAATAACGCATCTGGAGTGTTTCGATGAACCGGACGGCCGGCCGCATCCGGGATACTGGTCAAACGTTGCCCTTATCCCCAATTTAACCCATCTTAGCTTCGTCAATATCGGCTTCCTTTCCGTGTGTC
Organism: Mycena crocata; assembly: GCA_029281795.1. Classification (NCBI taxonomy): domain Eukaryota; kingdom Fungi; phylum Basidiomycota; class Agaricomycetes; order Agaricales; family Mycenaceae; genus Mycena; species Mycena crocata. The sequence continues at coordinate 188,883 of JARJCP010000065.1, forward strand.
GTACCTTGCTCCAGTCATGCAATTCCTTGCGTGTCGTTGTCGCACTTCGTGACAACGACTCAGAAGAGGACGATTGGGATGAGGACGACGAAGTCATGAAGGATCTTATCAAAGATCCTCGGTTCTTGATAATCGAGTGCGCTCACTACGTGAAGGACTGGCAAATGGGCAGCCATCTCGGCGTCGATTATTGGTCGCGAGCCGAAGCCTTCATTGCGAAACGGAAAAGCAAAGAGGTCGATCGTGCGTCCTTCTTCCGATTGCGCAACCATCCTTCCTGTTTTAACGAGATTCCTTCAAAGCCTTTCGGTATTACCTCGAAGACGAAAGCAAGCTTATCACTGGGATTGATTGATGACTAAAATGTAGAGAAAGGCACATCCGAATGGGAGTTTATCGTACCAAAAATATTCTGAAGGCAACGTGCTTCCCACTCGTGACGCGGTCTCTGCCTCTCCGCATTGCTTCGTCTGCCCGTAACATTTGTGTGCGTGTAAGTTATGATGCACTCCCTCCCTCAAGAATCCACAGCTCTTCACGTCTTGTGATTTCGTAATCGACAGTGTTAGAATTCTATGGTTCACACAAGAAAGGGACATCAATGATACTGCCCATTTCCAATTTACTTAACTTTCGGACGTTTGGATATTCTGGAATAAACAACGGCGCCTGTCGTCTCGAGTATATGAAACGAGGACGGTCCAAAATTTTGCAAAATTTACCTCTGGTCAGTTTCCTTTCTGAGTCACAGAAAGCAGCGCTGCGGTAAATTCTGAGGCCCACAACTGTGTAGATTTTTTGAAAAAATTGCTGTAGGAATCATTTCATTCAAGACGACCGGCCCGGATGGATGCGAATCTGCAGATAGGCCACATGCTCCCGGAAAGAATCGAACCCTCTCCGCCGCTCCTCATTCATTCGAAATGATCCTACACGCGGATTCAGGTGATCGCCACGATCCACGAAGGCTTGTCAAGGCTTGTCAGTCCCCACCCAAGGCCAGGAGAAACAAAAAAAACGGCCGACTAGATTTTCTGCAGCCATGAAACGATAACATTCCAAGTCCAGGCAGTAATATTGATTGTTTGACAACCTTCCTTCAAGTTCGGAGCGGCAGTAGTAATACCTCTTCGCACGCGGCGGTACCGATACTTCGCCCAAAAAGACACTCAACACCAAGGCGACGCGGACACGAAGAGGTTAAAAAGCTGTCTGGTTTTCTCGACAGTGCCCTCGGAGGGAAGTGAAACCCCCTGTTCCTGACATCAAACCAATCTCTTCCGTGGTTCAAATCCAATGGTAAACTCGGCTGCAGAGCAGAGCGACGCTTCGCAAAAATAATTAACGACACTACAACGACACACCAAAAATGCTTTCCCTGTCATGTACTTGATACCCTCGGAAGGAATCGAATCCTCTCCATTAGTCCTCCATTTCACACAGTTCTTTGCAACAGGTTAGAGGTGATCGCCACGATCTACGAGGGCTTCTATTAGGGTGAACGATTGTCTTCACAAAAAATATAAAGTCTGTTTATGAGACTAGAGGGCTTCTAGAGTTGGTTTGGGCGTTTCATACTTCGGTGGGCAGAAAATTAGGACAGTGGAAACTAACTAGCTGCCGTTTCCCTTCACTTTCTTCAACGTTGAAATGCAACCAAGTCCAGAAATTCGACAAAATTTTCAGCCGTCATTTATCGAGGCCAAAAGCCTTGTTCACAGGAGAAATCTCCAGCCGCCGCCGCAGTACTCCAGTACCGTTGAAAGATCTAGAAGTGAGAGAACAAAAAGAAGGGTTATCTCTTTGTTACTCCCACGCCCTAAGAGGGAATCGAACCCCCTGTTCCTCACTGAGATCTATTAAGGTGTCCATGTGCATGATCTCGAGGTGATTACCATAATGGACGAGGGCCTGTAAGCTGTGGCTGGTGAGCTTCATGTAGGTGAAAGATGGAAAAACGAGCCGGTGGAAAGGTGACACCTTGGTCCTTGGGCATATATTCCTGCCTGCGATTTGTGCTGCACTTGCCTTGAGAATCTCTACATTCCCAATCCCACGGAGCCTTCGCGGAAATGGCGGAAACAAAATCGACCTGCATCGATACTCGGCTTTTCCTTGCACAGCAACGCAAAATAATTGAAACATCCTCGTAATGCCCTCGTGGGGAATCGAACCCCTGTTCTTCGCTGAAACTACGGGCCGACGCATTTATGACCGGGAAGTGATTACCATGTTGAACGAGGGTCCGTAAATGTCCTTGTGCTCTCAGTGATATCGCAAGCTGATAGGCCAAAATCGGAAACTTCCCTCCGTAGTATCGTGATTCGACACATAGTCGCTGGAGGAACAGATCATGGCAACTGTCATATCTGAGACCTGCATTGAAGGCAACTCCAAGTTGCATGTCGATAGTTTTATTCTGCGAAAGTGCCACCAGCGGGCCTGAAAGAAAACAGATTGCGTCTGACGAGGGAAAAAAAGGAACGCAGAATGGGTAACAATGCTCACGGAGGGAATCGAACCCCCTACATCTTCATTCCTTAGATAGCAACTGGTGAACCGAATGAAATTGAGCTCCCGCCATGATCAATGAGGGCTCGAAAGCTCAGGTTGATCCAGGAATAAGTGTGTGTGTGTCTTGAGAATTCAGCTGCTAAGGGGCTGAGCGCTGACCCTGGGGAGACTGGGGAGACGGCCAAATCGGTTCGCTCAAGGGCCGCGTATGATAGCGGAAGGACACGTCCAGTGGTATACGGGCGGAGGGGGTCGCCATGAATAAAACGAGGCGACAGGAACCTCAACCAATGAATGACGACGTGCAAAAACTTACAAATTGCAGCGCGGCGCAGGATGTAGCGTTGAGAGGAACACAAGAATCTTTTAGGCCGGTAAAGAAATCTGGAACAGCATGGCCCATACTGGTTCTTGCAAAATCAGATGCAAAAACTTGGTAGAAATTGAGTTGCGTTCGAGCGCTGAAGAGAAACTCGGAGCGGCGAGCTGAAGAAAAAAAAACTTGTACGGATTCCCCGATCATGCCCTCGGTGGGAATCGAACCCACTATTCCTCGTTGACCTTCGCTGATCACAGAGTGATGGGCGCAAGGGGACCGCCATGATCCACGAGGGCTGTAATGTCTGGTTCAACCCGGCTCTAGGTACTGTAGATGAAGATTTGGAGAAGTCTGTAAAGTTTAGACGCCAGTGAAGACAAATATAGTGCACTGTGGGAGGAGGTTCAGTACGTAGAAGGAAGCCGACTTGTGCTTGTAATCCCTGAAGAGACGCTTCAACAGCTGCCAAAGTGAGGATCCCTTCTTCCGGGCGGGGTCTTTCGGATCGCACGGTTTCGTTGGAGGAGCGGAGTTGCGCCGACGAGGAATGTCACTGCCAGTCAGACCCCAGGTTGTAGTACGCGACAGCCGCACAACCACAAATTTCGCTGAGGGAACGCCCCGTGGTACATCACCCACCCAGAATCCCGCTGTGGACTCGACTGCAGGCACGCCCCTATCATAAAGGCGACGAGATCCGCATTCGCATCCCGCACAACCAGCCTCCGCACCCCGTGGAACCGACACCCGACTGACATCTCCGAGCGAGACGGTAGGGGAAAGAAGGTGCGTCGCGGGGCGTCCAGCAGGTGGGCGGGGGCGGAGAAGTGTATGTATGCGAAGGCAATGTGCAACTCGACGGTAACGGCTGGTTGTCAGAGAGGGTATTTCGCTGGCCGTGTCCCACATGCGATAAGTCGCGGTGCAGTCGATGAGGACAAAGTGAAAAGAGGTGAACTCGGGGATGAAGTCGCGGATGACGATGGCAACGCTCTGGCACGGGATTGCGTATGTAGGGATTGCGTAGCGGTCCAGACCGGGAAGGAGAATGTCACGGTTCGGGTCGATAGTGGCGAATTCGATGAGATCGGCACACACCCTCGTACGAGATTGTGAGAGAACGGCAGGTTTGGGCAAGGTGCCGATGGATGTCTGTGATACTTGCGAGTTGACATATAAAGGAGACATTTGAGCGGCAATATATTTGATGTGAGCCCCAGAGATGATCCAGAGCTTGCACAAGACGACTGAGACAGTATTCAGCCAGTCGCGGCTGGCAAGCATCCACTGTGCCATAGAGTGGCAATGTCTGTGTGTACCGGTCGAAATACATCCCCATGCATGGTAGATGACGAGTTGGACCAGCTCAGGAGGAACAATGGTGGCCGTTGAGGAAGAAAAGGATCTGGATTATGTCATCGCAAAACGCGATCACATGTCTTGAGCCTACCCTATGTAGGTCTAACGATTTCTGGAATGACTCTGCGGAAGGCGTAGTTCAAGTTCTACTGGAGGTTCCGTCCGCTTTAACAGACGTTGCACCTGGTAATGTGAAACAGCCTGCCTCGAGCACCAAGTCGGGAGCAAATCTATGATGTGAAAGCTGTTACTGGAAGATGCGCACCATGTACACTCTTGATTCTTACCAGCCCAAACTATAGTAGAACTCCACATATTTGCATCCACAATGGAGGTTCTCATGCTGCTGGGTGAGCCATTGACAGTCAAAATTTCTAGGCTCGACCTATGGACAAATAGAGTGGTCAATTGATTCCTTCATTTCCCAACTGGCAGTCGTTCAAGTCAGTGTAGAAGTTATATTGCTTGAAACAAGACAGCGATCTTACCACCCACTCGAATGCGAGGAATCAAACCCTCTCCTTCTCTATCTCTCCCACCTAGTATTCGGAGACGTGCACCAAACACCACGTTCGAGGTATCCGATACATACGTATATGTACCCTGGGCAAACCCTGTAAATAAACGATGCACTGGGTTGAAAATAATTGTAGCGTACTGGGCGTTGACATGGATGTACTTCGTGATTCGTGTAGGTATCCTGGGATGAATATTAGGAATGAACTCTGCACTGCAGATGGATAAAACATGCACATGGTTTGGACACCGAGTAGAAGCGGATCAAGCGTGTCGCGAGGACGCATCGGTTGTTGTTGTTGTTGTTCGGTGTCCTACTAAGAATACGTGGTGGATTTCGATTAGGAGTAATAGATCAGGGTGAAATCGGGCACTGATATTTCGTTCGCACCCAAAGCACAAGCAATAATTAATAATTGCCAGCTAGTAAAGTGCACCGAGGCAACAAACGCACCACTCACCTGTAAACCTCCCCCAGCTTTCCCCAGGCCGTACATTAGCAACGCGCACTGCCGAAAACAGATCTCAACAGATCCTTTTCCGTTCAATTCTCGGACGGATCAGCGCGTTGTCCAGCCGGCAGACAATCGCATCAGTATGGCTGTGCGCCGGAGGCGGCAATTCCCAAACCACGTCACCGCGCCGCACTTTTGCCGACATCTGGGCACAGCCACGCTGTTGAAAAGTTGTTTTGGTCCCGCCTTCGTCCATTCAAATGGCCTGCATCACCACATCGGCAGCTAGCCACTTCCCTCTTCGCTCTTAAGCTTGAATTATTTCTTTACTCATCCTGGCACCCGAATCACCCCGCACCCCGTACGCAGAGCCACCGAGCACTGCGAGGAGGAACAAAACATTTGCCACCGCGGGCCTCAGGCTCGAGATCACCTCCCTTTGCTCCAAATACCCAGAGGCCTCCATGGCCTACACTCAGTCGACCCCAAAATCCAAGCCGCGCCTGCGCCTTTCCGTGCTCGATGCACCCGCGACGCTGCCGGCCCGCCGCTTCGACCCCTTCGCTTACGGGTCCCCTGGAACGACGAACACCTCCCACGTTCCTCCTGCCAGCCCTGACTCCCCCTCCCTGTGCTCGCCGGCGGGACAGCCACCAACTGTCCCCCTTGCCCCCACGCCCTTCCACGCACGACACTACCCGACACCCGATGCCCGCACGCGCCTCCTCGCACGGACGCTCCTGAACCGCATCCATGCCGTTGGCCGGCCCCGGACGCCGTACTCCCGTCCGCCGCCCTGCGTTTCCTCCTCCAGCACTTCCTCTACCGGTCGCACGAGCACCCGTACCCGGCTCGACGGATTCGCAGAAGCAGAAGCGGAGTGGGATGGGAGAGGATACGTGCGGAGTCGCCTGAACGAGTGCGTCGTTGTGTGCGAGGCGGGCTCTGAAGCTAGCTCCTTCACTTGGTGTCGTCCCATGTATCCACTGTCTTTCTTTCATCCCTTCTCTCCCCGTCCAGCGTCAACCTGCCCACCCACACGCGCCGACTCAGCACCCTACCGCACACCTCCGCCGCACACCGTCCACTACATCTCACTCACTCGCCTACATCTGACTACACTTACACTACTGCTACTGTACTCAACGCCCACCGTGCTGCGACCACGGCCCCCATCCACTCCACCCACCGTCCGTCCGCACCACATCTCACACGCCCTCATTTCCTCACCAACGACCCATTCGCCAGCCACCGTGTACATCCACCGACACCACGGCACAAGTCCACGACTTATGCGAGGTGTGCCGCGCACCTAGGACCGCCGGCGCATCCATCGCGCGTTGTGAGTCGCACCCGCCGCAAGCGGGCGCCCTGCTCGTGGCACCCGCCATTCTACAGACCCCGAACGCCTCGCGACCGCCGTGTCCCATTCGGAGCGCGTCGTCGTCGCAATCAGCGCGAATCGCGAGCGCTCACCACTCGCGGTAGGCGCGTGCAGAGTCGAGTCGCGTCAAGGCACGGCTGCGTCGTTCGCGCCAAGTCCGCCGCTGCAACGCGACGCGTCCAACCGCATCCAGCGAGCTCGTCGCAGGGGAGTCGTTCCGCCGCGCGTCGCGCGCTCCACCGAGTCGGATGGATCAAGACCTATGAATCGATCTGAAAACAAGTCAGTACTAACTGCGGGCATGAGTCGATTTGAAACTCACATGAAGCCTGTCCGTTCTAGATCGAATACCAAGCGTGGGCGATGCGTGTCGAGCGTGTATCTGGCGAATTATATCCCGTCTATGTATTCGGGTCCACGGACCGCCCCGGTTGCGGTCGTTTGGGTCGCGCTGACGCTCCGCGTACTCAGCTCCGAGCCCTTGGAGTGTGTGCCCGGTGCGCGATGACTCCATACGCGAGGGACGGACGTGTCGCGCGTTTCGCCCGGACCAGAGACCGAGAGACCGACCGAAAAACGTCGGGACTACATCTGAAAAGAGCAGAAAGTCAGTACCATAGCGCTGAATAATGAAAACAAATTCACGTACCCGTGCACTTCTTTCTCGCCATTCGCAACGAGGGTGTGGACTCCACACCGACTCGAGACTGAACGCGCCTCGCGAGTCGCAAGCTCGCAGATTCGCTGCGAAATTGCCAGTGGTGAGGTAGAGAAGAAGGCAAAACTGTGAAGGAGGCTACTGACCGTACCGTGACTCCGTCGATTTGAGCCGGGTCGGGCTTTGCTTTGCTTTTGAACCCAGATCTGCGTTTTAAAAAAATTAGACCAGCTGTACCAGGATTGCGAGAGAGCGAGCCGGCGACATGCCTTGCTGTGGCGCCACTACTCTGAAGAAACGTCTGCGTCGGACTCGATACAACAGCCATTTGTTTAATGCTGTTCTGCACGAAGATGTCAAGTTATAATTTAGGATTGAAGTCAAGAGTTGCATACCTGTTATTGCCACTTGGGGCAGTGCACTAGAGTCGCGGCGTTAATACAGTCTGACGGATATATGTTCGACATACCTTGTTTAGTATAGACTCAAGTTGAACGAAGCAACGTTGGACTTGCGTACTTGAAGCACATCGGCTCTCTATTCAAAGTCAAGTTAAGTCAGTCAGACCTTGCCGGTACCAAAGGAGGCGGCATACCTGCGGGCATCCAAATGTTTTGAGCGACAATCTCGACCTAAGAGTATCAATTAGTGTTTACTTGAATGTAGGTCCGGTTCAACTGGCAAGTTGAACTCGATGGGACATATAGCGACTGGCATATGAGTTGTTTTATGGTTGAACATAAGGATGAAGCTGGGACAATGCTTGTAGACTCGAAATACAATAGTGACTTACCTAAATCAGAATTTATGGGACCTACTTGACCCAAAGCAAGGTCAGCAAGTTAATATCAGGTCAAGGATGGTTGTTAATCAACGTACATGGTACAAGCATAGTTTCGGCGTTCGGGCTCAAGATCTATTGTACCGGCGGCGGTCCGAGGTCAAACTGACAACGTCCCGGGCCAAACCACGGGAAGACCACATTGTGACGGCAACCTAGGAACAAAAGATACAAATTAGAAGAGGTTGGGAATAAGTAAGGGAAGAAACATACCATCGTCGAAATGAACATGTAGACTAGACTTGAATGAACCAATCAATATGTGGACAATCAGACAGCAATTTTGACCTACCAGGCACCGAACCCGAGACAAAATATAACATTTATTCAACATGCTAAATATAATGCGGGTCAGCGGAAGCCTGTACGATGAGATAAACACATACCTGGACCCCCGCGACTATATTTCCGGTGTTTATACGAAGTCAACAACGACACGGGAAACAGGTAGGCATAGCTTCGACCTAGTTGGAATGATCAAGGTCAGCCAATGGTTATTGAACCGAAACTGAATGAGACGCACCTGATTGTATGCACCATGATCCCTAATCCTCATCCAATCCTTCCCACTATATTTGAACGGATCGCAGTATCGAAGCCTTGTCTCGAAGTCTGGCAGACTGTGCATGAAGTTAGTTCAAAGTAGTGAAAAAGGAATGAACCGGTACGGACCGAGGGCGAAAGCAGACTTGAAGATAGTTCCAGCCTTTGAAGCGCGAGTTTGAATGGAGCCGGTTTTGGAGTCCGAAGGTAAGACCTATCGAATCAAGTCAGTAAAACTGTGGTTTAAACTAACCAATCGTACCGAAGCACCGAGTGCGGAGTCAATAATCCCTCAAACCATTGTTGAAGCGCAGCAATTTGAAGGGAACTTGAATAAACCCACAAGGCGAGTCAGAAATGTGCATCGAACGGGAAAAGTGAAGGAGGAAGACGCAGAAGTCGAACCGATCAACCGGACCCATTGAAATCGCATGCTTCCGGGGTTGGAATCGCATTCTTGAATCCCGAATCGAAAGCATTTGGTAAGACCTAACGAAATAGACTTAGTAAATAGGAAAGATTTGAACAGGAACAGTATACCTTGAGTCGGTTTGCAGTGTAGTGAAACACCGTATGAAGATTTGAAGCGAGGCACCGAGATTTGAAGCGTCAGGTTTGAAGCTGAGCGTCAAGCACTGGCGCAGAGTTGAGGCAGCGAAACAAGCTATTGAAAGAGTTGAGCAGAAATAAAGGGATGTGTAGGATCACACACCAAGGTGTTCGTGACCGGAGTTGCGATATTAGAGCGAGTTTGAACATGCCGACGGCGTGGAGCACTTCGGAACGGTGTAAGGAAGGGATACGGGATGCTCCGAAGGCGTTTGAACGGTGGCAGCATGGTTGAGGTCGTTGTGGGCGGCGGCGGCGGCGGATAAGCGGCGATGACGTGGGCCTTGAATGTGAAGGATTCAGAGAAGCGTCCAGGTCTGAAGCAAACAAACATACCTGGTGGTGTACAGGGGTCGATTTCGAATGCCTTGAAGGTTGACTCGGCGTCGAGCACGACGTTAGTGGCGGCGGCGATGTTGAGTGGCGTGAGAGCGACGGCGACGAAGCACAACACCAGCGGTGCCAGTGACAGGCAACGGCGCCGCTAGCATCGAGCATGTCGAGATAGAGGGAAGAGGTAGTGAGAGGAGGAGAGTGGGCGAAAAGTGGGTGGTGGTTGGAATGAAAGATGGGTGGGTGGGTCGCTCGGATACTTATACATTTCGGGAGGGCCCAGAATCTCGGGCGGGCTGTGTTCCGTAAGCAAACAAAAGCTTAAAAGAGATCTGTAACACACCTGATGCCTGAGAACCGCGCGGAGAACCTCCCAACCAGAATTAACCTCTGCACCCTAGATCTGCGCTTCCCACACCATGCACCGCCGACCGCTGAATGAAAGCGGGGACCTTGTTCGGGTACAAAAATAGATTGTGGGTCCGAGTTTGTGGGGATTCGCGACCTAAACTGGACATATGGTGAATACTTTCGGAGATGGTGAAAACAAACCATCTGCTAAAAACGAGCGTTGCGCATACTCATGTCCAGTATTTCCGGCCAAAATTGAATTTCACATTGAGGCAATGGCTGGCGGAAGGTTCGGCGGGATGACGGCGGAAGGGGTGCGCGTGGGGGTGGAAAGAGGGCGGGGAGGTAAAATATTAACTTGGAGTCATTGCCGGAGCTGTAGCCACGCACCAAAGACCCCCACTATAATTATCCATCCCGAGATCGCCGCAGATGGTTTCCATCAAGGGCTTTATGGACCCATGTTGGTCCAGAACCTCGGAAACGGATTCGCGCTGTTTCGAGCTTATTGTTTCCCTGAGTGCTCCCAAGGAGCTGGGGATAGCGGAGGCGCCGCGGCGTTACCAGGGGAGGTAATGATAGATATGACTCGAGCACTGTAACCCGTGGTCAGATATCTGCATGCTAAAAGATGCTTTTTTGACATACCGGCATATGGTCCCTTCGGGCGTGTTGTAGGGCGGAAATGAAGCGCCAGAGATGTAGAGTAAGTGTGCGAGAAGGCTATAAATAAATTTGGCGGAGTCTGGGTGGGTGGATGGCCGGGTTCGAAAAACCGACATGGAAAACGGGTCCAAGAGACGGCTTCCCAAATCGGGCGGCGGTGAGTCTCGGTGGCTCGGACCGTGCCCAGCTTGACAGCGGTGGCGATGAAAAGCCATCAATTTCGTTGAAATTTCCGTCTGAGTTGTCGTTCTTGGTGGAAAAATTGGTTGTTGGCGCGCAAACTCCCAGTGAATGTTTTTTAAGCTATGCAGCTTGAATCCAGGATGAAAACGAGGTATGCTCACCTCACACATGCTTGCGGTTGAAAAGCTGATCTATTTTTGTCTGGCGCGGGATTTTCGGCCTTACGTTGTGCATTGTCCGCTCTGTCTCCGAGGCCTCGGAACCTTTCCCTTCTGACTCGCATTTGTTTCCCACAACAACCCTGATGTCTCGTTTCTGGGAGATGGCTTACTGCAGGATCCCGGAGGTAAACATTTCCATTCTTTGATTCTTGCTTATCTTTGACATCAGACTTCGGGGTTTAATTTAACGCGTCCCGGGGCATATGCAAATCAGCGGAGACCTTACCGTGCCAGATGACGCTATCTGTGTACAAGACTCCCAATGGGAAATCATTGAACTTGGCCAAGTTCATCAAATGTTTCGTTTTTGCATCAGGCCCTGCTGGTTGTTTTTAACTTTAATTTGTCGTACTAAACCAAACTCGAGTTGCGCTTATATCAGTACAGAGAACCACGTATCCTTTCCGATCTTGCGCCCACAACACATTGAAGGGAAATTTATTATTGATTGCCTTCAGATCTTGAATTACTGCTGCGGGTGGCATATTAATACCCAGCTGATCATCTAAATGAGGTCTAAGTTTGCGTCGCAATACCCGCGGGGGGAGCGGCAACTTGGAATCCAGGCCTAGTCTAGGGAAAGGTTGTTAATTTAATGTCCCGGAGTAGTTAAGATAATAATAGAAATCGCGGGAGTGAAGCGCACGAGGCGCGGAGGAAATACGCGGGCAGTGCAAGCCGTGTTGCCATGCAACCACCCGCGGAGGTGGACATGAGGCGGAAAATCAAAATTACACTTTGTTGAATATTTGATCCACAGATCAAACAACAACACACGTTGCCTCTTGCTCTTATACGCCCACTATCTCCGCCCAACTTCCCTCCCCCTCTCTTGCGCTCCCCCAATACAGCTTGCATATCCTCCTGGCCCATACCTCAGGCTCTCGACACACCTGGCCAAGTTCAACAACGCTCCGTGGGCCACTTCGACAACTTCAACGCGTCAGAAGCTCCTTTTTTGGCCCGGCACGGTAAGTTTAACACATCGTTATTACGGATATTGTCCTTATATGTCCCAAGATGCCTTCCCCGCTGTGGACGTGTCGGCCGCGCTGCGCACCGCCCTCGAAGATTATAGTTTTGGTGTTCCCACGGGCGGGAGGTACGTCATTTAGCCCTTGATTACGGTTCCACACACATTCCGACAGGCTGTAATATGTCTCAAGTTTAATCTATCACAAGAGTGTCTTCCCATCACCGTTGCGGGCGTCAGCGGCGCATCGCGCCGCGTGCCAAATGTTATTCAAGTTTTGGCCTTCCGCCGAACACAGTCGCATCTCCCTTGACATCACGACTGTACTAAGTCTCAAGTTTGATCTATTACAAGGGTGTCTTCTCATCACCATCACGGGCGTCAGCGGCACACCGCGCCGCGTGCCAAATGTTATTCAAGTTTTGGCCTTCCGCCGAACACAGTCGCATCTCCCTTGACATCTCTTATGCACTGTGAACACTCAACGCCCCGCAAATTTTGATTCAATTTTTGGGGTTCCCGCAAGCAGGATCAAGTTCAAGGTATGTTCATCTACTCATGCCCAAAAGTAACTTTGTACTTAATTATCCTCCAGCGCTAAGCAGTTGATTGCGACCTGGCGGCGGCAGCAGCGGCGCGCAGCGCCGCGCCACAATTCTTATTCCATATTTGGACTTCCGCCGAGCGCCTCCAAGGTTACTTCGTCCGACATTCCATTCTGTGTTATTTCTGAACTATTTCCAGTTGACTTCTTTGATGTTCACGCGTTGGCGATGCGTAGCGTCGCCCTCAAATTTGTTTCCCCCGACTTTTCGTGTTCCGCCGAGTGAACTTACACATCGAAGGTGCGTTCATCTTTCTTGCTGTTGAGTATGGATCGATGCTGACTTGTCTTAATCAGGTGTTGCAAACGCGCCGCCGCCGCGATATTTTCCTTGCTTCTCTCTCCATTGGCATTCCAGCTGCGGTGTTGCGCGCACCAGCGGCGCGAGGCGCCGCCCCTGAAATTCTGATTTGACTTTTAGTGTTCCCGCAAACAAGCTTATGCGGCACAGGTATATTTCACCTTCCATAATCTCCCTTCGTTATCAATGACCTCTTTCTTCTGCGTCTTGGCCGCCAGTAAATGCCTTGCCGAGTTCTGCGAACCTGTCTCAGACTGCGTGCCGGCCCGCCAAATCCGATCACATTTTTCGCGTTCCGCCGACCAGGGTTTCAAGTCCGTGGTAAGTCCTACTGCTCTGTGATTTTGAACGTTTTCTTGCGGTGTTTTTTCGAAGTCTGTTGCACCGCAAACTCAAACACGATTTTTCGAGTTCCCGCGAGCGGGCTTACACGTTCAAAGTAGCTTCACATTCTTCCCTTTCCCGCGGGGTATTTGACACAATCTTAACCATTACAGGGACTTCAACCTTCTGCCAACGTCTCATTCAAACAATCCAAACCATACGTAAATCCGGTTGAATTATACGCGTCCATAAACTCAAAGGTTACCCAAGAGCATCCTATTCGCACTCAAAATTCCAATTTTTCAACGTTCAACTATACTCCGTGTGCCGATTCAAACCCCAAAAACCCTTCGGAACCTCGATTAGTACAAGTCGCTGGTGAGCCGATATCGTGATTCCAAGTCCAACGCATACTGCGCAAGTTCAAGTATACGATAAACTTCATTACACTTGAAAAAGGACGCGTAAGTTCAATTCTGGTCGCTTAGGTTGCCTTCAATGACTCAGAAACACAACTTCGGGTTTAACAACGCGTCGTAGACCTTCAAATCAGACGATCCAACCACGCTCGGGGATCTCGGCTGAGTGCTACAACTGTCTTTTTGGCTTTAGGGCGGACATGTTTCTGCGTCTTTTCCCGCCAGTTCTTACCGCTCACTTCCCCATTTTTTTCCCTCGTATACCACCATCTCCTTCCCTTTTATTTCTGTCTTTCGAAAAAAAAAATCTTGCTTCTGTCGTTTTTTAGCCGTGTACAATTGTTACCTTCACTATTTAAGCTTTCTTGAATTGATGTGTGTGTTGACCCGCTGATACGCGGCCGGGGCGGAGCGCACCGCAGAATACCTCGAAGTAATGCTGAGTCAACTCGAGTGCGAGGAATCGAACCTTCTCCAGAATAATATGTCTCTCCCACCTGACGTGCATCATACACCACGTTCGAGGTATCTACTTACTTTCACACCGCTATTGCTCGGCCAATTTGCCGCCCAGAAGGCGATGGGTGATTCTCAAAGAAGGAGGTTGGAAGCCGGGTGTTGGTTCTGTGTCGCAGTTATTAAGTAGCGCCAGTGGTGCCGCCTTTCTCTTTCATTGAAATCGAGCCAGAAAAGAAAAGAAAAACAAAGGAGCGGACTGGACACCCAGTCGCACAGTGGGCAATCGAACCCCATCTTCCTCTGCAATAGTCAACTTCCATCCAATCGGATCAACTCAAGCACCAGTGGTGGGAAGACTGATCCAAATTTATATCTACTCGTCTGTGAAAAGATAACCCAAGCTCCATCAAGCAATTCATTCCGTGTGATTCCGTGTCTGTACCTACCTGCTACCTAGTACCTACCGCGGCTCGCCCCGCCTGCCAAACACTTAGAGTTGACGTCCGTCTGTTCTGCATCCCGCACCGTGATGGACTCCACCGACGGGCGGAGTATAGGTACATAGATGGGCTAGGAATATTATACACTTTGGATTTTGAACAGGAGTAATAGACCAGGGTGAAATCGGGAACTGATATTTCGTTCGCACCCAAAGCCCAAGTAATAATTAATAATTGCCTGCCAGTAAAGTGCAGCGAGGCCACAAAACGCACCACTCCCTACGAATCTACCGCAGCTTTCCCCAGGCTGTACTTAGCAACGCGCACTGCCGAAAACAGATCTCAACAGATGCCCTTTCCGTTCAGTTATGGAACGGATCAGCGCGTTGTCCAGCCGGCAGACAGTCGCATCAGTATGGCTGTGCGCCAAAGGCGGCAATTCCCAAAACACGTTACCGCGCCGCACTTTTGCCAACATCTGGCACAGCCACGGTGTTGAAAAGTTGTTTTGGTCCCGCCTTCATCCATTCAAATGGCCTGCATCACCACATCGGCAGCTAGCCACTTCCCTCTTCGCTCTTAAGCTTGAATTATTTCTTTACTCATCCTGGCACCCGAATCACCCCGCACCCCGTACGCAGAGCCACCGAGCACCGCGAGGAGGAACAAAACATTTGCCACCGCGGGCCTCAGGCTCGAGATCACCTCCCTTTGCTCCAAATACCCAGAGGCCTCCATGGCCTACACTCAGTCGACCCCAAAATCCAAGCCGCGCCTGCGCCTTTCCGTGCTCGATGCACCCGCGACGCTGCCGGCCCGCCGCTTCGACCCCTTCGCTTACGGGTCCCCTGGAACGACGAACACCTCCCACGTTCCTCCTGCCAGCCCTGACTCCCCCTCCCTGTGCTCGCCGGCGGGACAGCCACCAACTGTCCCCCTTGCCCCCACGCCCTTCCACGCACGACACTACCCGACACCCGATGCCCGCACGCGCCTCCTCGCACGGACGCTCCTGAACCGCATCCATGCCGTTGGCCGGCCCCGGACGCCGTACTCCCGTCCGCCGCCCTGCGTTTCCTCCTCCAGCGCTTCCTCTACCGGTCGCACGAGCACCCGTACCCGGCTCGACGGATTCGCAGAAGCAGAAGCGGAGTGGGATGGGAGAGGATACGTGCGGAGTCGCCTGAACGAGTGCGTCGTTGTGTGCGAGGCGGGCTCTGAAGCTAGCTCCTTCACTTGGTGTCGTCCCATGTATCCACTGTCTTTCTTTCATCCCTTCTCTCCCCGTCCAGCGTCAACCTGCCCACCCACACGCGCCGACTCAGCACCCTACCGCACACCTCCGCCGCACACCGTCCACTACATCTCACTCACTCGCCTACATCTGACTACACTTACACTACTGCTACTGTACTCAACGCCCACCGTGCTGCGACCACGGCCCCCATCCACTCCACCCACCGTCCGTCCGCACCACATCTCACACGCCCTCATTTCCTCACCAACGACCCATTCGCCAGCCACCGTGTACATCCACCGACACCACGGCACAAGTCCACGACTTATGCGAGGTGTGCCGCGCACCTAGGACCGCCGGCGCATCCATCGCGCGTTGTGAGTCGCACCCGCCGCAAGCGGGCGCCCTGCTCGTGGCACCCGCCATTCTACAGACCCCGAACGCCTCGCGACCGCCGTGTCCCATTCGGAGCGCGTCGTCGTCGCAATCAGCGCGAATCGCGAGCGCTCACCACTCGCGGTAGGCGCGTGCAGAGTCGAGTCGCGTCAAGGCACGGCTGCGTCGTTCGCGCCAAGTCCGCCGCTGCAACGCGACGCGTCCAACCGCATCCAGCGAGCTCGTCGCAGGGGAGTCGTTCCGCCGCGCGTCGCGCGCTCCACCGAGTCGGATGGATCAAGACCTATGAATCGATCTGAAAACAAGTCAGTACTAACTGCGGGCATGAGTCGATTTGAAACTCACATGAAGCCTGTCCGTTCTAGATCGAATACCAAGCGTGGGCGATGCGTGTCGAGCGTGTATCTGGCGAATTATATCCCGTCTATGTATTCGGGTCCACGGACCGCCCCGGTTGCGGTCGTTTGGGTCGCGCTGACGCTCCGCGTACTCAGCTCCGAGCCCTTGGAGTGTGTGCCCGGTGCGCGATGACTCCATACGCGAGGGACGGACGTGTCGCGCGTTTCGCCCGGACCAGAGACCGAGAGACCGACCGAAAAACGTCGGGACTACATCTGAAAAGAGCAGAAAGTCAGTACCATAGCGCTGAATAATGAAAACAAATTCACGTACCCGTGCACTTCTTTCTCGCCATTCGCAACGAGGGTGTGGACTCCACACCGACTCGAGACTGAACGCGCCTCGCGAGTCGCAAGCTCGCAGATTCGCTGCGAAATTGCCAGTGGTGAGGTAGAGAAGAAGGCAAAACTGTGAAGGAGGCTACTGACCGTACCGTGACTCCGTCGATTTGAGCCGGGTCGGGCTTTGCTTTGCTTTTGAACCCAGATCTGCGTTTTAAAAAAATTAGACCAGCTGTACCAGGATTGCGAGAGAGCGAGCCGGCGACATGCCTTGCTGTGGCGCCACTACTCTGAAGAAACGTCTGCGTCGGACTCGATACAACAGCCATTTGTTTAATGCTGTTCTGCACGAAGATGTCAAGTTATAATTTAGGATTGAAGTCAAGAGTTGCATACCTGTTATTGCCACTTGGGGCAGTGCACTAGAGTCGCGGCGTTAATACAGTCTGACGGATATATGTTCGACATACCTTGTTTAGTATAGACTCAAGTTGAACGAAGCAACGTTGGACTTGCGTACTTGAAGCACATCGGCTCTCTATTCAAAGTCAAGTTAAGTCAGTCAGACCTTGCCGGTACCAAAGGAGGCGGCATACCTGCGGGCATCCAAATGTTTTGAGCGACAATCTCGACCTAAGAGTATCAATTAGTGTTTACTTGAATGTAGGTCCGGTTCAACTGGCAAGTTGAACTCGATGGGACATATAGCGACTGGCATATGAGTTGTTTTATGGTTGAACATAAGGATGAAGCTGGGACAATGCTTGTAGACTCGAAATACAATAGTGACTTACCTAAATCAGAATTTATGGGACCTACTTGACCCAAAGCAAGGTCAGCAAGTTAATATCAGGTCAAGGATGGTTGTTAATCAACGTACATGGTACAAGCATAGTTTCGGCGTTCGGGCTCAAGATCTATTGTACCGGCGGCGGTCCGAGGTCAAACTGACAACGTCCCGGGCCAAACCACGGGAAGACCACATTGTGACGGCAACCTAGGAACAAAAGATACAAATTAGAAGAGGTTGGGAATAAGTAAGGGAAGAAACATACCATCGTCGAAATGAACATGTAGACTAGACTTGAATGAACCAATCAATATGTGGACAATCAGACAGCAATTTTGACCTACCAGGCACCGAACCCGAGACAAAATATAACATTTATTCAACATGCTAAATATAATGCGGGTCAGCGGAAGCCTGTACGATGAGATAAACACATACCTGGACCCCCGCGACTATATTTCCGGTGTTTATACGAAGTCAACAACGACACGGGAAACAGGTAGGCATAGCTTCGACCTAGTTGGAATGATCAAGGTCAGCCAATGGTTATTGAACCGAAACTGAATGAGACGCACCTGATTGTATGCACCATGATCCCTAATCCTCATCCAATCCTTCCCACTATATTTGAACGGATCGCAGTATCGAAGCCTTGTCTCGAAGTCTGGCAGACTGTGCATGAAGTTAGTTCAAAGTAGTGAAAAAGGAATGAACCGGTACGGACCGAGGGCGAAAGCAGACTTGAAGATAGTTCCAGCCTTTGAAGCGCGAGTTTGAATGGAGCCGGTTTTGGAGTCCGAAGGTAAGACCTATCGAATCAAGTCAGTAAAACTGTGGTTTAAACTAACCAATCGTACCGAAGCACCGAGTGCGGAGTCAATAATCCCTCAAACCATTGTTGAAGCGCAGCAATTTGAAGGGAACTTGAATAAACCCACAAGGCGAGTCAGAAATGTGCATCGAACGGGAAAAGTGAAGGAGGAAGACGCAGAAGTCGAACCGATCAACCGGACCCATTGAAATCGCATGCTTCCGGGGTTGGAATCGCATTCTTGAATCCCGAATCGAAAGCATTTGGTAAGACCTAACGAAATAGACTTAGTAAATAGGAAAGATTTGAACAGGAACAGTATACCTTGAGTCGGTTTGCAGTGTAGTGAAACACCGTATGAAGATTTGAAGCGAGGCACCGAGATTTGAAGCGTCAGGTTTGAAGCTGAGCGTCAAGCACTGGCGCAGAGTTGAGGCAGCGAAACAAGCTATTGAAAGAGTTGAGCAGAAATAAAGGGATGTGTAGGATCACACACCAAGGTGTTCGTGACCGGAGTTGCGATATTAGAGCGAGTTTGAACATGCCGACGGCGTGGAGCACTTCGGAACGGTGTAAGGAAGGGATACGGGATGCTCCGAAGGCGTTTGAACGGTGGCAGCATGGTTGAGGTCGTTGTGGGCGGCGGCGGCGGCGGATAAGCGGCGATGACGTGGGCCTTGAATGTGAAGGATTCAGAGAAGCGTCCAGGTCTGAAGCAAACAAACATACCTGGTGGTGTACAGGGGTCGATTTCGAATGCCTTGAAGGTTGACTCGGCGTCGAGCACGACGTTAGTGGCGGCGGCGATGTTGAGTGGCGTGAGAGCGACGGCGACGAAGCACAACACCAGCGGTGCCAGTGACAGGCAACGGCGCCGCTAGCATCGAGCATGTCGAGATAGAGGGAAGAGGTAGTGAGAGGAGGAGAGTGGGCGAAAAGTGGGTGGTGGTTGGAATGAAAGATGGGTGGGTGGGTCGCTCGGATACTTATACATTTCGGGAGGGCCCAGAATCTCGGGCGGGCTGTGTTCCGTAAGCAAACAAAAGCTTAAAAGAGATCTGTAACACACCTGATGCCTGAGAACCGCGCGGAGAACCTCCCAACCAGAATTAACCTCTGCACCCTAGATCTGCGCTTCCCACACCATGCACCGCCGACCGCTGAATGAAAGCGGGGACCTTGTTCGGGTACAAAAATAGATTGTGGGTCCGAGTTTGTGGGGATTCGCGACCTAAACTGGACATATGGTGAATACTTTCGGAGATGGTGAAAACAAACCATCTGCTAAAAACGAGCGTTGCGCATACTCATGTCCAGTATTTCCGGCCAAAATTGAATTTCACATTGAGGCAATGGCTGGCGGAAGGTTCGGCGGGATGACGGCGGAAGGGGTGCGCGTGGGGGTGGAAAGAGGGCGGGGAGGTAAAATATTAACTTGGAGTCATTGCCGGAGCTGTAGCCACGCACCAAAGACCCCCACTATAATTATCCATCCCGAGATCGCCGCAGATGGTTTCCATCAAGGGCTTTATGGACCCATGTTGGTCCAGAACCTCGGAAACGGATTCGCGCTGTTTCGAGCTTATTGTTTCCCTGAGTGCTCCCAAGGAGCTGGGGATAGCGGAGGCGCCGCGGCGTTACCAGGGGAGGTAATGATAGATATGACTCGAGCACTGTAACCCGTGGTCAGATATCTGCATGCTAAAAGATGCTTTTTTGACATACCGGCATATGGTCCCTTCGGGCGTGTTGTAGGGCGGAAATGAAGCGCCAGAGATGTAGAGTAAGTGTGCGAGAAGGCTATAAATAAATTTGGCGGAGTCTGGGTGGGTGGATGGCCGGGTTCGAAAAACCGACATGGAAAACGGGTCCAAGAGACGGCTTCCCAAATCGGGCGGCGGTGAGTCTCGGTGGCTCGGACCGTGCCCAGCTTGACAGCGGTGGCGATGAAAAGCCATCAATTTCGTTGAAATTTCCGTCTGAGTTGTCGTTCTTGGTGGAAAAATTGGTTGTTGGCGCGCAAACTCCCAGTGAATGTTTTTTAAGCTATGCAGCTTGAATCCAGGATGAAAACGAGGTATGCTCACCTCACACATGCTTGCGGTTGAAAAGCTGATCTATTTTTGTCTGGCGCGGGATTTTCGGCCTTACGTTGTGCATTGTCCGCTCTGTCTCCGAGGCCTCGGAACCTTTCCCTTCTGACTCGCATTTGTTTCCCACAACAACCCTGATGTCTCGTTTCTGGGAGATGGCTTACTGCAGGATCCCGGAGGTAAACATTTCCATTCTTTGATTCTTGCTTATCTTTGACATCAGACTTCGGGGTTTAATTTAACGCGTCCCGGGGCATATGCAAATCAGCGGAGACCTTACCGTGCCAGATGACGCTATCTGTGTACAAGACTCCCAATGGGAAATCATTGAACTTGGCCAAGTTCATCAAATGTTTCGTTTTTGCATCAGGCCCTGCTGGTTGTTTTTAACTTTAATTTGTCGTACTAAACCAAACTCGAGTTGCGCTTATATCAGTACAGAGAACCACGTATCCTTTCCGATCTTGCGCCCACAACACATTGAAGGGAAATTTATTATTGATTGCCTTCAGATCTTGAATTACTGCTGCGGGTGGCATATTAATACCCAGCTGATCATCTAAATGAGGTCTAAGTTTGCGTCGCAATACCCGCGGGGGGAGCGGCAACTTGGAATCCAGGCCTAGTCTAGGGAAAGGTTGTTAATTTAATGTCCCGGAGTAGTTAAGATAATAATAGAAATCGCGGGAGTGAAGCGCACGAGGCGCGGAGGAAATACGCGGGCAGTGCAAGCCGTGTTGCCATGCAACCACCCGCGGAGGTGGACATGAGGCGGAAAATCAAAATTACACTTTGTTGAATATTTGATCCACAGATCAAACAACAACACACGTTGCCTCTTGCTCTTATACGCCCACTATCTCCGCCCAACTTCCCTCCCCCTCTCTTGCGCTCCCCCAATACAGCTTGCATATCCTCCTGGCCCATACCTCAGGCTCTCGACACACCTGGCCAAGTTCAACAACGCTCCGTGGGCCACTTCGACAACTTCAACGCGTCAGAAGCTCCTTTTTTGGCCCGGCACGGTAAGTTTAACACATCGTTATTACGGATATTGTCCTTATATGTCCCAAGATGCCTTCCCCGCTGTGGACGTGTCGGCCGCGCTGCGCACCGCCCTCGAAGATTATAGTTTTGGTGTTCCCACGGGCGGGAGGTACGTCATTTAGCCCTTGATTACGGTTCCACACACATTCCGACAGGCTGTAATATGTCTCAAGTTTAATCTATCACAAGAGTGTCTTCCCATCACCGTTGCGGGCGTCAGCGGCGCATCGCGCCGCGTGCCAAATGTTATTCAAGTTTTGGCCTTCCGCCGAACACAGTCGCATCTCCCTTGACATCACGACTGTACTAAGTCTCAAGTTTGATCTATTACAAGGGTGTCTTCTCATCACCATCACGGGCGTCAGCGGCACACCGCGCCGCGTGCCAAATGTTATTCAAGTTTTGGCCTTCCGCCGAACACAGTCGCATCTCCCTTGACATCTCTTATGCACTGTGAACACTCAACGCCCCGCAAATTTTGATTCAATTTTTGGGGTTCCCGCAAGCAGGATCAAGTTCAAGGTATGTTCATCTACTCATGCCCAAAAGTAACTTTGTACTTAATTATCCTCCAGCGCTAAGCAGTTGATTGCGACCTGGCGGCGGCAGCAGCGGCGCGCAGCGCCGCGCCACAATTCTTATTCCATATTTGGACTTCCGCCGAGCGCCTCCAAGGTTACTTCGTCCGACATTCCATTCTGTGTTATTTCTGAACTATTTCCAGTTGACTTCTTTGATGTTCACGCGTTGGCGATGCGTAGCGTCGCCCTCAAATTTGTTTCCCCCGACTTTTCGTGTTCCGCCGAGTGAACTTACACATCGAAGGTGCGTTCATCTTTCTTGCTGTTGAGTATGGATCGATGCTGACTTGTCTTAATCAGGTGTTGCAAACGCGCCGCCGCCGCGATATTTTCCTTGCTTCTCTCTCCATTGGCATTCCAGCTGCGGTGTTGCGCGCACCAGCGGCGCGAGGCGCCGCCCCTGAAATTCTGATTTGACTTTTAGTGTTCCCGCAAACAAGCTTATGCGGCACAGGTATATTTCACCTTCCATAATCTCCCTTCGTTATCAATGACCTCTTTCTTCTGCGTCTTGGCCGCCAGTAAATGCCTTGCCGAGTTCTGCGAACCTGTCTCAGACTGCGTGCCGGCCCGCCAAATCCGATCACATTTTTCGCGTTCCGCCGACCAGGGTTTCAAGTCCGTGGTAAGTCCTACTGCTCTGTGATTTTGAACGTTTTCTTGCGGTGTTTTTTCGAAGTCTGTTGCACCGCAAACTCAAACACGATTTTTCGAGTTCCCGCGAGCGGGCTTACACGTTCAAAGTAGCTTCACATTCTTCCCTTTCCCGCGGGGTATTTGACACAATCTTAACCATTACAGGGACTTCAACCTTCTGCCAACGTCTCATTCAAACAATCCAAACCATACGTAAATCCGGTTGAATTATACGCGTCCATAAACTCAAAGGTTACCCAAGAGCATCCTATTCGCACTCAAAATTCCAATTTTTCAACGTTCAACTATACTCCGTGTGCCGATTCAAACCCCAAAAACCCTTCGGAACCTCGATTAGTACAAGTCGCTGGTGAGCCGATATCGTGATTCCAAGTCCAACGCATACTGCGCAAGTTCAAGTATACGATAAACTTCATTACACTTGAAAAAGGACGCGTAAGTTCAATTCTGGTCGCTTAGGTTGCCTTCAATGACTCAGAAACACAACTTCGGGTTTAACAACGCGTCGTAGACCTTCAAATCAGACGATCCAACCACGCTCGGGGATCTCGGCTGAGTGCTACAACTGTCTTTTTGGCTTTAGGGCGGACATGTTTCTGCGTCTTTTCCCGCCAGTTCTTACCGCTCACTTCCCCATTTTTTTCCCTCGTATACCACCATCTCCTTCCCTTTTATTTCTGTCTTTCGAAAAAAAAAATCTTGCTTCTGTCGTTTTTTAGCCGTGTACAATTGTTACCTTCACTATTTAAGCTTTCTTGAATTGATGTGTGTGTTGACCCGCTGATACGCGGCCGGGGCGGAGCGCACCGCAGAATACCTCGAAGTAATGCTGAGTCAACTCGAGTGCGAGGAATCGAACCTTCTCCAGAATAATATGTCTCTCCCACCTGACGTGCATCATACACCACGTTCGAGGTATCTACTTACTTTCACACCGCTATTGCTCGGCCAATTTGCCGCCCAGAAGGCGATGGGTGATTCTCAAAGAAGGAGGTTGGAAGCCGGGTGTTGGTTCTGTGTCGCAGTTATTAAGTAGCGCCAGTGGTGCCGCCTTTCTCTTTCATTGAAATCGAGCCAGAAAAGAAAAGAAAAACAAAGGAGCGGACTGGACACCCAGTCGCACAGTGGGCAATCGAACCCCATCTTCCTCTGCAATAGTCAACTTCCATCCAATCGGATCAACTCAAGCACCAGTGGTGGGAAGACTGATCCAAATTTATATCTACTCGTCTGTGAAAAGATAACCCAAGCTCCATCAAGCAATTCATTCCGTGTGATTCCGTGTCTGTACCTACCTGCTACCTAGTACCTACCGCGGCTCGCCCCGCCTGCCAAACACTTAGAGTTGACGTCCGTCTGTTCTGCATCCCGCACCGTGATGGACTCCACCGACGGGCGGAGTATAGGTACATAGATGGGCTAGGAATATTATACACTTTGGATTTTGAACAGGAGTAATAGACCAGGGTGAAATCGGGAACTGATATTTCGTTCGCACCCAAAGCCCAAGTAATAATTAATAATTGCCTGCCAGTAAAGTGCAGCGAGGCCACAAAACGCACCACTCCCTACGAATCTACCGCAGCTTTCCCCAGGCTGTACTTAGCAACGCGCACTGCCGAAAACAGATCTCAACAGATGCCCTTTCCGTTCAGTTATGGAACGGATCAGCGCGTTGTCCAGCCGGCAGACAGTCGCATCAGTATGGCTGTGCGCCAAAGGCGGCAATTCCCAAAACACGTTACCGCGCCGCACTTTTGCCAACATCTGGCACAGCCACGGTGTTGAAAAGTTGTTTTGGTCCCGCCTTCATCCATTCAAATGGCCTGCATCACCACATCGGCAGCTAGCCACTTCCCTCTTCGCTCTTAAGCTTGAATTATTTCTTTACTCATCCTGGCACCCGAATCACCCCGCACCCCGTACGCAGAGCCACCGAGCACCGCGAGGAGGAACAAAATGTTCGCCGCCGCGGGCCTCAAGCTCGAGATCACCTCCCTTTGCTCCAAATACCCAGAGCCCTCCACGGCCTACACCCAGCCGCCCCAAAAATCCAAGCCGCGCCTGCGCCTTTCCGTGCTCGATGCACCAGCGATGCTGCCGGCCCGCCGCTTCGACCCCTTCGCCTATGGGTCCTCTGGAACAACACCCACCTCCCACACTCCTCCTGCCAGCCCTCACTCCCCCTCCATTCGCTCGCCGGCGGGACAACCACCAACTGTCCCCCTTGCCCCAACGCCCTTCCATGCACGACACTACCCGACACCCGATGCGCGCACGCGCCTCCTCGCACGGACGCTCCTGAACCGCATCCATGCCGTTGGGCGGCCGCGGACGCCGTACTCCCGTCCGTCGTCCTGCGCTTCCTCCTCCAGCGCTTCCTCTACCGGTCGCACGAGCACCCGTACCCGGCTCGACGGATACGCAGAAGCAGAAGCGGAGTGGGATGGGCGGGGATACGTGCGGAGTCGCCTGAGCGAGTGCGTTGTGAGGTGTTAGGCCGGTTTTACAATCCTTTACTTGGTGCCGTCCCATCCATCCACTGTCATTCTTTCGTCCCATTTTCTTTCCCCATTCCTGAGTCTTCCTTCCTTCGTTCCTTCATCCGTCAATAGATTGTCCCTGGTTCGGGCTCCATCATCGCGGGGCGGTGGTGCTTCGCCTACCCCCACCCTCTTTTCCCTCATCCTGCTCCTCGCTCCGTACCGCTGTTTATACCTCCGCTTTGTTGACGTTTAACGCTGGTGCAAAATACAACGCGTTCCGTCCGAGTCACTGACGTACGCCTTTATCCCCCCCCCCCCCCCCCCCCCCCCCGGTGTTTCTTTTTTCCCTTTCGCACTATCTATAACGGCGTGTTTCCGCTTCCGTTCCTTCCTTTTACCTCCCTTCAACTCGCTCCTTCGCTCCCTCTCTTCCCTTGCGCAATGCCGTCATTTCCATTGAGCGTACGTACTTCCTCCCACCGTCCGTCGCACACAACTCGGACAGGATGGGCACGGACTCTTCCCCGCGACGTGTCACGCGTGCCAACAGTTGCACACCGCGCGTGGGTCCTGAATATTCCACGGGCGCGTGTTCCGCTGTGTCCAAAATAATCCCCGCTTGTCTTGAACATTTCCATTCCCCGCCCTTTCCGAATATCCGCCTGAAGACCGGCGTTTCGGACGTTATTCCCTCCGTCCGCATCACCATGCCCGGGTCTGGGCTAGTCTGGCTTAAGTCCATCCGTGATTCAACCCACCCGACCCACCCGACTCGGACGAAAAAGCGGACGACCAATTTGATATTTCCCCACGCAAGATTCGGGATTCCGATCGGTGCGGGCGGGGTTCGGTCCGTATGCGTTCTCTGCAATGACCTCCGGTGAAGCTCTGGAGTCCATTCTCGGCAGGCACAGGCGAATCGCTTCGCAAACACGGACGCGGCTACCCAATTTTTTTATCTTCCAGGTTTGAGGCGGAACGGAGGCTCAAATAAGGATTGTCCTTGTTCGGTATACCGTTCTTTGCCTTGCGCTTCCTTGGATTTCGACCTCTCCGCCTCTCTCCTCCTTTCTGAGACCGCTTGTGAATTCGACCAAGTCGCAGCTACTGAAACTTCCTCGATGCTGTGGATGTTACGGACTCGGATGTTGCGCTTCTCATTTAGACATGGGATGCCACTCCTTGGTTGAAAATCCTGCGCATGGATGTTTTTGAGGTTCCGTTTGCGTAATAGATTTCAGCCCTTTGAATCGAGTTTAAGACTTCGAATCTGCTTTCGTGTTGTAGACTGAAGGGACTCTCATTACCGCCCGTCTTACAAACTTCAACTCTGACTGACACCTGTTGGGGATGATCTTCTCTGCTGTTGCCACTCAAGATTATAGCGATGGGTGTCGTGGTGGGTGATTTTGCTTGAAAGAGGACAGTCATACGTATTCCTAGCTCGAAAAGAAGAAGAGGAAGCCCTGTCGATATTTGAAAAAGAATTTTGCAGTCGGTTTTTGCAAGCCCTCGGGAGGAATGGAACCCCCAACTCCTCGACAATTTGGTATCAGATTGGGTGATGACAGAATCAAGGTGATCCCCAGGATCGACAAGGGGTTGTAAATGATAGTTCGCACAGGTCAGAGGCACACATTTAATTCAAACGAAGTATACAGAAAATGTACAAGTTATTATCAGGCATTTGATGGGTGGGCAGTCATCGTACGCGCGTTGAGGTCGACAATTGCTGTTTCTTTGTTTGAGGTGGGATTACCGTTACGAAAACATTGAGCGTTGAGTTGTGTTCTACTCGAAAGTGAGTAGGACCATCAAGGGGATGAAAAAATGACTTCAAGCCAGTATATGCCCTCGCAGGGAATCGAACCCAACCTCCTCGAGACCTTGGTAGTCGCCGGTCTGAACAATAGAATCGAGGTGATCCCCAGGATCTACGAGCGCCTGTAAATCACATTTTGCACAAGCTAGGATACAGGTACGCCTGTCCGAATTTGATATTGCTGTTGAGTACAGACGTTTTGCAGATCAGGTTCTACTACCAACTGTTAGGGAGAATCTTGTCTAAGTGTTATAGTCCCTACTACGTCGTTCACCTATGTGGCTACGCTCCAGCCCTCCGCTGCGACAAGCAAGCATCTGAAGAGGTATTTTTCCAACCACTGCCCCTGGCGTCTGGTGTTAACGTTCATGTTCAACTGCTTTGTAAGTTGAACCGTGGGAATATGGTAAATTGCCTTGGCTGAACATCAAATCAGTTGTACGCGGGTCCTACGTACAATCAAGGTGATGGCACAAAGAAGAAATGAAACAGCCAACATCTAAGGGTGCAGTGCTCATCTGGGAAAACGTACTGATCTCAATCAACCATAAAAACAAAATTCCAACTCCACACCCAAAGATACAATACATACTACGAATATGAACCACCAAAAAACTGGTTCGTTGTGCCTCAGCTCAGCCTTTCACCGCAGGCAACCCGGCTTGCAGCCGCGCAACTTGCGCCAATTTCTCATCCACGGCAGAAATCTTCCAGTCTGTAACGAGCTCCGGTGATGTATACGCAAGAGCCTATGTACGTGCTGATAAGTCAACATGATTCTAGAGCTATAATTTCCTCGTACATACCGGGAAGGGGACGTCGCTCGGTAACCCTGCCGGGCGCTCATCCGGGTCAAAGCTTTCGTCGACCTCGATGCACTCCGCCTCAAAGTTTGGCGCGATTGGCGGCTGCAGCAGGAGCTGGTTGATCTCGCTCGACAGAGGGCCGATGCGGACCTCGGTGCCTGGCAGCAGTGTCGCTTGGAGGTCTATGTACGCTTGCCTCGCCTGATCGAGCTGCTGGGCCACGTTGCAATCCTCCGAATCGCCCCGGACACTCTCGGGTATGACGAACTGTGGTATGGAAATTGAAATTTGCTGAATGTGGAAGCAAGAAAGATGAAACTCCACCCACCTTAGGGTTTTGCCGCCACTGCGCCGAATCGATGGCGAATATCGCGCAGATGACAGATTTCGTACCGGGGTTGAGTTCCCGATTGTTGTTCGCGAACGCAAAGGCTCTGGAAGAAGAAAACAGGATTCAATGAAGATCTTTGAAGAAGAAAAAAACGTACAGTGTGAGATCGTCGGTGATGTATAACCCGGCGCCCAGCTCGGCATCCGCCCCGGACGTGCCGTCACCCGTTTGGGAGGAGAAGGATCCAACCAGAGCGGTCAACCCGGGGAAATCAAATGTCGAGGTTGTCGCGGGGGGTTTCAGGACTGACCCTTGCTGTTTCCAGAATGCCGCAGTTCTCTGCAGGTGAAGAGTGAATTAGCGTAACCTTCCGAAATACAGTCAACTTACATCATTGGTTCCGTGAAACCCGATGAACTCGCGGATTGGGGCACGGCGGAATAAGCTGCGTACATAATTCAGAAAGTGGATCCGCTTCTTTGACGAAAGCTTGGTAGAAGTCGCTACTGAAGAGGAAAGGCCTGTAGCTGCGGGTACACTTTCCGAGACCGAAGTGGGTGGGACGAATGGCACAGGGGGACACTGGAAGTGCATAAACGATAAGTGACGTGGTTCAAACGGGCCGCCGAGCTTACAGCATTGTCGGGAACAGGCGTTGGGTCTGGGGTTGGTGGAGGGGGCGGCGGCGAGGCAGGAGGAGGGGGTGGTGGTGGTGGCGGTGGCGGTGGAGGAGGAGGAGGAGGAGGCGCTGCCGCTGCCGAAGACGATGGAGGCGGGGGCGTAGGGGGAGCTGCTTCCGAAGACGATGGAGGTGGGGACGGGGGAGGAGGTGCTGGTGGGAATGTAGAGGACAGGGTAACGGGAGTATTCGTCGTTGGAGGATTCGGAGCTCCTGGGAAGAATGTAGAGTCCGGGATGGGAAGAATGGTCCTTAGGGACAGAACGGCTGTGCCTAAAATGGGATCAAAATCAGTGTGAGCACTAAGGCTGAGGGACGGTGTGCAAGAATTGCTAACCTATGTTGGGAACCGAGTTTAAGTTTGTGTCGGTAAGATTTTGGCCCGGGACCGGCAAGGCAATTACCACCTGGAACGGCGTTAGATGAATGCATCAGGGAAAATCTGAAACATACCCCCGTCAAGGAACAGAGAATGAAAGAAAGGGCTGCGAAAGGATTCAGCATTGTTGAGGGAAATGACTATGAAGAAAATTGCGCCGCAGAAGCTCATAGGACAGGTTATATAGGCCAGACAGAGCACAGGACGGTTACCATGCAATACAAGGACGCAGATCCAGAGGATCTGTCAAGCCACAAGGTGGCGGCTAGCTCCTGGGTCAAGATTGGGTGTTTCTTGACAATTGCTCCTACTGCACAGCATCGTTGTCGCCGAATTGATTGATAACGAGCTGGTTGTTAAACGGACAATCAGGTCCCCTGAAATTACCAGCACTCTAAAACTTTTAAGCAACCTTAAATAACGGTATGCCCCAACCTGCCCCACATTCAATGCTCATGGAGAGCAGCAGCGGTGGCAAATTTTCCCATTGGTATAATAAGTCCTGGCGCTTGTGGCGTCAAGAGTTGGACGTTGTTGTGACAACAGATGTTGCATACGTACCTGAAGGGGAAAATAAAGCACAATCCTAGATGCAAGTCAGGTCGAAATAAATGAACTTGGATGATGGTGGAGTACCGCAGAAGTTGACGAAAGAGGCGCGCGTGTACTATCAGAAACCGCGTACACGTATGAAATTATCTGTGACAGCCCCTTGACAGACCCAGGTCGACGACTCGGGGGAAAACTCGCTTACAGGGCGAAGCTTCAAATTGAGTGTGAGATCGAGTGGTGAACGACGAGCCCAATGACGACTGAGGTTGGAGGTGTGAAAGCACCTAAATGCATGTTCCAACTGATTCGTCACTCGAAATAAATGCGCGTTCAGTAAAATCTAACCATGGGAGACGAAGGAATCACTTATCTAATGATATATTCCAAGTAGACTACTACTAATGGAAACGGAACGGAAAAAAAGTGGGAAATATTGGAAGAGAGTCCCGGCATCAGGAGAACCGCAAAAGTCGGGGATCGTTGCTCAAGTGTCTTACAGCACGAGATGGATGCTACGATGGAATTGGGTAACCAAAAATAGTAATTTGTAGTGAAACTCCTTGTAAAGGCAGTCATTCTCGGGAAGTGGGCATTTTTTTTGCATGACAATAGTCGTTCCGAATCAGTATCGGATGTATGGGAGTAATACTGTAACATTATTATTACATTTTCCCAAGAATTGCATCACCTACGGGATAGGAAAAAGACACCACTTTAAAAATAGTGACCCCCTGTAATCTCACAAGGAAGATGCTCAACCTCAATGGATCTCAAATATTCACCACTTGGACTTTACACCAGAAAAAGGCATCACCATTGGTTCATGTAAATTTATGCACCCCTGGGGTTACAAAAGAAGACATCACCTTCGTTGCACTGGAAAACTTGACTGTCTTCCGACTCCGTGAGGTCGGATCTCCGAACTTCCGCCAGCTATGATTCCATCATGATAACTCTTTCTCACAGTTCAACTTTCCTTGCTGAGCCTGTGTCTGCATGTGAGATTTGAACCAAGAACGTACTGCTGCTCCTCAAATAAACAACCTCGTGTGCTGTCATCAAACAAACCCATTGCAATGGCTGATCTGCTGACTGCTTGAATTCAAGGATGGTCCACCCCATCCTAGAAACTTCATATTGAAATCTTTCGCTCAAATTCACTCGGGGCGCAAACCGGCGAATCCAAAATGGAAGTACCTGACTGCCAAATTTCAACCGTGGGAAGATAATGCTGAACTTTCTGGCACTGAATTCTATGAGGTACTCCCAGTGGTGCATATTTAGCCATGATTGGGTGAGGGTCTGGTTCTTCAAAGAAGAGGACCAAGTGGTGCATCTGAGAAAAAATATCAGTAGTGCATAGTCCTGTGATGTGGGTGTCGGTGCCGCTCGTTAAATCGACACCGGTGCCTTTTGTCAACAGGATTTATTGAAGGAGTACTTCAAATACGACTCATCCAGACCGGTGCTCTTCCTCAAGCGAGGGAGGTGTGTCAGGTTCAGCGAAATCTGGTAGGTGGTGCATAAAGGAAAGAATTCTCCTAAAGCAGTGATTTTTTCAAGGAAAATCACAAAGTGGTGTAACTAATAATAATGTTACAGTATTACAGCCATACGGATGTGAGCACTTCCAACTGAAGGTAAAAAAAACGTCGCATAGACAGTGACGGGAGGTCAGCACCAGTGAGGGATGCGAAGAGCCACCTCCGCTTTGAAAAATAAAGTATTGCGTGGGTCCGCAGTGGTAGTACAGCTACTCCGCAATGGAAGGAGCTAGTTTCCACCCCGAAATCGAATGAGTGGAATATTTCCTACCAGTAGAGCAATTTGAATAATTTGGTACTTAGGCAATACTTAGGTTCAAATCGCCTAAAATAGCCACTCAGCTGGTTCTTAGTTGCTATTAAGGGGAAATAAGTATAGGCCCCAAGGTCTCAAGTGCAGATAGGCGAGAAGTTAGGATGGGCGGTGGCAATCGGTGGGCAAAGAAAACTTGTGGCTGTGCTAGGAACCCATATCCGGTTGTTTGTGTTAGCTTGTCACATAATACTTACTTATTCCCGTTTTCGATCGCCTGGTCCAGTTTTCGCGGCTTTTCGCAACCCAAGGCGCCATCTTGCGTTCCCACAGCGCATCTCAGCCGAGAACATGCCTATTCCCGCTGACAGAGACCCCGAGAAGTCTCCAGCGTCCTTGGTTGAGCCAGGAAACATACTTGAGTACAGTACTCCGAGTCTCCGACCCGCGCTCGTGAGCGCTCGGCACATAACCGCAGCCTACGGTCCACAATGATACCTCAAGGGAAGTTGCTTCTGGATGTACGGCATGATGCTGTACCGTCGGCATGATCAGCTCCGAATCGCTGATCGCCCGGTCTAGACTTCTGGATCAACTTCATGGCCATGGTGCGGGTGCACAGGGAATTCTTTCGTTCTACACTCTTCCTGCATATGCCGCGTCCATTCGCCGTTTCCAAAAACGTTGTGGACGTCGGCTGTCAGTCAGGTGACCGTGCGTCTGACTCAGACAGAGTCATCAAAGGACTTTCTTCACGCCCTCAAGCACCCCTTGAAGAAGTACTTCCAGACTCAGGCTCTCCTTCTCCAAGAATACGGTCATGTCAAGTTTCTTGCTGGATGTAAGCCCTGCCAGCGCCGTAGAGGCACAGCCCACCATTGGTCTCATCGGCATGGGTGCAATGGGTCGAATGTACGCCAGGCACCTCTCGCAGGCTGGCTGGAAGAAGTCCGTCTCAAAATCGTTCGATTCTCTAGCTGGAATCTCACCCTATTTCCGTAGAATCCACGTCTGCGACCAGCGTGAAAAATATGACGCCCTCAAAACGGAATACGCTGGTTATTGGCCTTTTTTCACCCTTGCACTCCCGTCTTGCGCTCATGTATGTTTTGTTTCAGATTCTCCTAACATAACTGTATTCCCCGACGGCCACGGAGTCTCGCGGTCTTCCGACTTTATCATGTACTCCGTCGAGGCGGAATTTATCGACAGGGTCGTCGCGCAGTATGGGCCATGTGAAGTTCCTGTCCATCCCGGAAGCAAAAATCACTTACCGTGACGTTTAATTTTTTAGCTACAAAGGTAAATGCCATAGTTTCTGGTCAAACTTCGGTCAAGGCTCCCGAAAAGGCGGCCTTTGAAAAGTACCTTCCTCCGGATGCAGAGATTGTCTCTTGCCATTCGCTTCACGGGCCAGGTGTATCCCCCATCGGCCAGCCCTTGGTAAGTCCACCGGCCTGATATCAATCCAGGATTAATTCTCTTGCGCCACAAAGGTCCTCATAAAACACCGCGCGTCCAGCGCTGCTCTTTCTCTTGTCGAGAACATACTCCGGTCGTTCCGCTCGCGTTTCGTCTACCTATCGTACGAAGAGCACGATCTCGTAACCGCCAACACGCAGGGTGTTATCCACGCCGCCTTCCTCAGGTTCAAGCCATCTCAACGCATCGGGTCACAATCTCATTATATATATTTTTCCACAGCATGGGAACAGCTTGGGCATCACGAAAGGTCTACCCATGGGAACAAGGCAAATACGTCGGCGGAATCGAAACCGCCAAAGTAAATTTGACGCTTCGCATCTACTCCAACGCCTGGCACGTCTACGCGGGGCTCGCGATCCTCAACCCCAGCGCGCGGCTGCAGATCGACCAGTTCGCAAACAGCGTGACGGAGCTGTTCAAGCTCATGCTGGAAGGCGACTCTGCGCATTTCCGCGAGCGCGTCATGTGGGCGCGCGATATCGTGTTCGGGGACAGTACCACAGCGGCGGAGAAGCGGCCGCCAATTTTGCTCTCTGAGGACGTCCTCGACCGGTTCAGCTTGGGACACGCGTCGACTTCGGTACCGCCGTCGCCGATGGACGCCACAAACTACAAGGCCAACTCGCATCTTTCGCTCCTCGCCATGGTCGACTGCTGGGCGAAGCTGCAGATCAAGCCCTTCCTGCACCTCGCGCTCGCAGCGACGCCCCTGTTCCGCCTTTTCCTCGGCGTCGCGGAGCACCTGTTTCTGTCCCCCACGCTGCTGGATAGCGCGATCCACTCTGCGATGTACGACACCTGGCATCGGAGCGACGATCTCGAGTTTGTCGTTGCGGCGCGGGGGTGGAGTCAGTGTGTAAGCTTTGGAAGCTTCGACTTGTACCGGCGGCGGTTCGAGGAGACCCGGGTGTTTTTTGAGGGCCGGTTTGAGGAGGCGGGGAGGTTGGGAAGCGAGATGATTAAAGCGATCATGGAGAGTGAGGTACAAGGATCGGACAAAAGTACTATTACACAGACCTTGCGTCCTACTTAGACATCAAGGAGTATATATATATATTTAAACTGATGACTATCGAGTGTAAGTGAGAATTCATCAGTTGCTAAGTATTTTTCGGTGAGGACGGTGGCAGAATCCTCTACATATCCTTGCATATCGCCTTTTACCCGGTACAGCGAGCAGGATCTTTTCACGAGCACAATGAAATCAAGAAAGCTGTTTTGTATGTCGCCGTAGCTAACCATTCAACACAAACCTCGAGTTTATCCATTGTTGAAAACCGTGGGATCATGTATCTCGTTTCGACAAGCGCATCAAAACCTCTTTCTTCTTTACCACTTTGTGCACATCAAGACAAACCAAAGCGGGCTCAATGGAAACCCCATGTTATAAGAGACGACCTCCCGTCGCAACTGGCGCAAAGTAAAACTTCCTGTTCTCGGTGCCACTGGCGTTTGGATGCCAGGCAGTGGCAACTTCATACTTGCTTTCTATCCCTGCAGATCCAGGAACTCTCATGCAGAATCGTCTCCCGGATGAGATGCTCTCGGAGATTTTCTCACTGGTTCTAGAAGTCTCCGACGAGAAGTTCTCTGATACCTCATCCAGATCCCCATTTGCGACATATTCCGTCCCAAGCTCTCTCGTCAATAGGAGGTGGCTAGGGATTGCCACTCCCTTGCTCTACAAATGTGTCGTTGTACGGACAGCTCCTCAAGCCGCTGGTCTCGCGCATGCATTATATCCCAATGACAACGACTTGTATCTTGGTCGACACGTCAAGAAAATGCGAATCGAGGGCAACTTTGGACAAGATCTCCACCTGATCATGGACCGGACACCGAACGTCACCGATCTTTTTATATCTGCGGTGGTATTTGCCGATGAGCAGCCCTCTGGAGTCGTTGGATTTACTCGTGGCCTGCAGCTGCTCAATCCTACGCGGCTGATACTCTATGATCCCGACAGGCCTCGGAACAACAAGGTCGCTAGAAATTTGATAGATGGTGTCACTCAGGCCATGAGCGAAAAATGGACCAACCTGGTGAGGGGATCAATTCCGACTTCGTGGGCTCCTCATTAACAACGGTTCTAGACAACCATTTGTCTCTCATCCTACCATGCTCTCACGCTGCCCTCACGAAAGAAGCTCCGGGAGGCCATTTGCTCCTCGACGTCCCTTAAGATTATCTCCATCTCGGCTTCAAGAGAGCCTGGGTTTACTTCATTTCTGAATGCCCTGGCGGCAGTCCCTTCAATTGAATCGATTGAAATTAAATACCATGAATACACGCCCAAAAAGGGTGTCATCGACGATTCCGTCGCTCAACCTCTACTGATATCCAAGATGCGCCGATCCGATACACGGTGTGTTCCTCTTACATCTGTCTATCTTGACTATCTTGACGGCTGATTTTTCATTTCACTGTTGCAGGAAATTGGTAGAACTTGTTACTCGAGGTGCACAAAGTGCGCGTTTGTGGCGATGGATAGACTTCGAGGCTTGGTCAAGAACCAACGCAGGCCATACCGCCGTTGAACTCACAAACTTGATCATCGAGCCCCTCCAGGCTCACATTAAGCATTCTCCGACGATCTTCCTTCCTTTCACAAGACTGCGCTCCTTGGCATGGCAGTCTACTGCGATATTCTCAATGGATCCGCGTCAGTTGTTTGTGCTGGCCCTTCCTGCGTTGGAGAGACTTGAGGTCATATCCCCCGGAATCTTAACCGTCCTTTCGGAAATGGAGTCAGTTAGTTCATTGAATCTTCTTTTCTCACTTCGCTGAGATTTTCGAAAACTTGCCAGGCTTCCTAGTCTCCGCTTCCTCGTGTTGAGATCCTACGATAAAATCTACGAGTGGAACTGTGCTTCTTTCCTCGCGAAACACGGGCATAAAATAACCGACATCCAGCTGGATCAAATCGCAACTGACGGACTGAACCTATTCCTAGTCTTCCAACTCTGTACGGCATTATTAACTCTTAGACTCGTGAATCGGAAGGAAACGAAGGTGTGCGATCGTCTGAACTCCGAGGTTTATCCCTTGAATTATCTGCTCCGTCAGCCGCTTACAGCACTGAACTATCCCGACAAGCATCGTTCACTCGCGAAACTGGTGCTTGTCGAATCCATCTTCGGAGTAGCTCTGTTTTCCAAAACAGACTGGTCGGATTTCCCGGCTCTACGGGAGATACAAGTTATGGATCTGTATTGGCCAGTATCCGAGTACGTCTGCATTGTTATCTTCTTGTTGCCCTTCGCTCTTACGTCAAATTGTTACAGGCGAAAAGTAGGGGAGAGTCCGTGGGTCACATACGCGGAGAAATTACTGGGTGTAAACATCAAACTGTTGAGCCGAGAGGGGGTGCCTTGGATAATGCGACTCAAACCATTGGTCAAGGCGGGACAACGGCGCAAGCGGGTAGAATTGACCGATATTCGCGACTAAATTATCAGGCGTCTCTTTGTCAACGCACGAATTTAAACATTTTGTTGCTTGGGGACTATCGTGTCTGGGTTTCCTCCTTTAAACATCTCAATTGCCGCATCCTCGTTGTTTAGTACTGGTTGGAGTCCACAACGATAGCCCATGTTACACCACAAGGCGGAAAAGCGTGACAATGTCTCAAGTAAAAAGTACATGCGTGCGCTTGGTTAATCGACGCCAAAGCGACCGATTGTAAGCCTGGGAGCCAACGTCAAGGCGCGCACGAAATCCCAGGGTTCCCCACAAATATGCAAACACAGTTCCCTCAACCCCCACTTGCTCCCTGGCCCTCTACTCCCACCCTTAACGATGGTGGTGGATCGGATTTGGAAGGGTCTGTCCTCTAGCAGCTTGCCCAGCGCTGCCCATGGTACGAAATGTTCCAAAAAAGAGGGTTTTTGTAGCGTAAATCTGCACGGTTGAATCGAAGTTCGCATAGGACTTTTGCCTAACCGGACGTCACCAGCCGGGTCTCCTGGCTGAAGCCGGAGCACGGGCTGGGAGTACTCTATGCGGCTATCAACCGCCAGGGCACCTCCTTCTGATAATCAGTTCAACCGCGGGAAGCGCCGGGTGCGTTCGAGTCGAGCCTCCAATCGTCACCGGACGTCAGTAACGGAGTTGTCCTGTTACATAAGCGATATCAGCGATACTCAGCGGGCGAGAGGGTAGTTCACTTACCTTTACATCTGCGAGATGGAGATTTGGGGTCAGCATCGATGATGAAGGACGAAGTACGACGTACTGGTAACTGGGCCAATGATAGAAAGGCCAACTTTACATTCTTCATTCTTTGGTGGAGAAAGGAAATGTGGAAGGGTGAGAGACGTGAGGCGGCGTGGGGAGGGATAGAAAGCTTGATGTGGGAAGGAAGGAGAGGGGGGATCAGCGAGGCTCATGGACGTTCAGAGCAAGAAGCGGCTGACCGTCACAGTAAATGTCACTGTTTGGAAACAAACAATTTAGAGAGTTCTTGGTGGCAGTGGCTACTGTATGTGAATGTGAAATGTTGGTTGAGAGCCAGCCGGAAAGCTTCTGACTGTTTTCGTGTTTGTGCTCGAGTTTGTGCTCGATTTGACATTGACTGAGCTTTACGCGTCTTCTAAGAAAGGAAGATTGAAGGAAGACGAAAACAAGAAGAAAAAAGAACGAAACAAGCGATCAATACGGGAAATCGTCCCTTTCTTTCGGTGAGCTTTCACATGAAACTTAGTCCTAATGGGCTGCCCACTGTGCTGTGGGATCCGAAGCACCTAACACCAACCAACCACCAATGACTCGTTATAAGCCACAAATCCGCCGACGCTGTTGTAACGAAAAGTCAACTGCGAAAACTAATCTGCTCCAACTTCCGACTTCACGATACCCGTCAAGGTTCAGAACTCGCATGCGCACTGCAATAAAGGATAGCGGAAATAAAATTGGATTGCAAGGGATATAAAAAAATCTACATTAAGATCCCATCATGAAGCATAAACAGTTACAGGCACACGAGTATGCCCATAGCCAATACCGCCACAGTACTAATCCCCCATCGCGGCAACTCCCCAGACGAGAGCACGATTGAATCTGGCAGAGTCTCGATCGAGCTCGTATCCCCCGCGACAACGCCGAGCGGCACTTGGTACGGATCCGAGACAGCGCCTCGGACGCCGCCCGGAGGAATGACCGTAACAGAGGCATCGTCCCGTGCAGCAGGGAAAACGCCCATCTTGATGAAATCGATTTCCAGCGAGTGAGACGCGACTGTGGGCACTGCAGTAACTTCATAAGGAAAAGTGAAGAACTGGAAAGACACGACTAAAACGCACGCTCTATGGAGACGTGGGTGTCCCCATGCCGGATGACCATCGTCGAGTTGGGCGCGTGTTGGAAAGCGAACGTGGTGAGCTCTGTCGGAAGGCTATGATTGCGTGAGATAAGAACTTGACGGAGGGAGAGAGTACTCACTTGAGGTCGAAATCCGAAGTAACCCACATGATGGGCAGGTCCGTCGGTAAAACCGCTGGGTCCGGTGAATTGAATTCCCAGGCATCGCACATCAAGACAAATTGCCAGATCTGCGAATAGACCATTTGTGCGGGATCGCTCTACATATATATAGTCAGAATCATCGGTAATCCAAGGATGTTCCTGAGCATACCTTGTTCGCGTTGGTGCTAAGCGCCTGGAAGGCCTCGAAGGACTTGTTCGCAATCTCTTCAGGAAAAGAAAGATTCAGCGATAGAGCATCACGAAACGCACAGTGATTCCTTACTCAGATCTGAGCATAGCAGGGGAACGACCGGGGTCTCACGGATATCCGCCGCCGGCACATACGCGAACAGACTGGCGTCACCGTTGAGCGATTCATTCAGAGCCTTGTTGAACAACGGGAAGTCGGGAGCACTACGCAGCAGGACGCTGGCGCCGAGCCGCAAATCCGTCGGCGTAACAGGAGTATTGCATCCTTTGCCAGGCCCGCACTTGCTTGCTGGGATCGGCTGCTGGATGCTACGCGCTAGGACGGTCTCCCAGGCCTGATAAAGCATTCACTCAACACAAGAGCCAAAAATCGGTTCCAGTTACATACCTTGACGACGCTACCCTTGCCTTGGCCATGGAACGGGCACGAAGTATCATTGAGACAAAAGGCGTCGGCACGAAGGAGGAGGCGATTAATGGCTGCAACTTGGTCCGTCACCATGTCTTGAAAGGGCTATAATAAACAAGTTAAGAATCGAATATACAAATGATAATGCAAGACCACAAACCATCCCGTGAGGCAGAACGGCGTCGAGAATAAAGCGTCCCACGCGCTGCGGGAAGCGGGCAGCATATGCGGCGCCGACGAATGTTCCACTGGGCAGAATAACGTTTAGAATGGCGGGAAATTAATTAGCTTTGTATCGTTCAGCTTACTAGGACACTCCGACGAGATGCACCTGCTCGTACCCCAGGGCAGCCCGGATGGCGTCCCAGTCCTGGATGACTTCGACAGTCCCCACATGCTCCACGATGCCCGCCGGGCTGCTGTTGCTCGCACATGAGTCGATGAATTTTTTCATCGCAGCCTGGTATGTATCGAACTCTGTCTGCGAGCTGGGGCTGCCGAGATGTCAGCTATTAATTCTCGGGCAACGAGTGCGACATACAATGCGAATGGTACGTCGTTGAAAAACACGCCCGACGAGCAGTTGAGCGGGTTCGAGAACTGAATCCCGCGGGTGTTCACCGCTGGATGAAGGATCCGTGAGCACTTGTTTCATATAATTATCACACAAAGCAGACTAACCCAGAAAGTCGAAATTCTCGAGACCCGCAAAGGCAGCAGCCGTCGACGTATTCAGCGCGTTCGCCCATGCCTGCGACACCGCGTCGATTCCCGGTCCGCCTGGAATACGTCGCGTTTAATAAGTACTCCTCAAAGATTGATCCAGGTACGGATGCCATTACCTGCATGGCTGAAATCGAGACTAAGATGAGTGCATGGACGCCAATGAACCCTATGTAAAAACCCACAAAACGAGCAGTCCGGCGGGGTTCTTGGGCCTATTCATCGCGAACCCAACAGTGATCTGGTTGTCGGGCGCGCGAGGCTTCGCGTAATCCATCGGCACGTCCATCTCGCCGCAAAAGAGCGTGGGCGGAAGCGCACCGGGGAACGTCGGCGTCGTGAGGTTCAGCGCCGCCTGCACGGGCTGGGGAACGTGTGTCGCGCAGTCCACCCAGCGCAGGGCCTG
Source organism: Mycena crocata (assembly GCA_029281795.1). Lineage (NCBI taxonomy): Eukaryota > Fungi > Basidiomycota > Agaricomycetes > Agaricales > Mycenaceae > Mycena > Mycena crocata. Next base: position 229,195 of record JARJCP010000065.1, read on the forward strand.
GTCTTGGCGCGCCACATATGCATCGCGCGGAATGTACGCGGCGGAGGAAAAACAGAACAAGGTGAAATGGAAGAGTAGGGAGAACATCGCCCGTCAAGGGAAATAATTGAAGACAAGGAAAGAAGGAGCAGAAGGGAAGAACTGAAACTAATGGACAGGGAGCGGTCGATGCAATTTATATATGCGCCTCGTTTAGCAGATTGACTGGATGTGGCGTGCAACATCACGATGCTGAAACAGGAAGGGTGTGTTGGTTGTTGGGATTATCTGAACGTTGCCTGCTTGCGAACAGCATACCTGCTGACAAACTCCGTAAGAGTGAGGATCATAAACTAGCGAATCAAAGGAAGAATATACAAACAATCCACACATGCGCATAACGGGGGATTGTGTTGTGTGCGCAGTATCTCAACCGCAGCACTAGCATTCAGCAAGGGAGAAAAAGCTGTGTCGCATCAACGGTCGTCGCGTTCAGGCTTCAACACTCGAGGGGCACAGCCCCAGGCGCATCACGCGCAGCTACAGTGCGCAGTCCCAGGCGGGCGCTGCGTAGCTGCTTGCCAGCCGCAGTTCGGAATTTAGATGTCCGGTCTGCAGTGATGCTTTTTGTTACCCGAGCGCTGCTGGACATGAATGCAGCTCACCTGACCGAGAAGCGGCGCTTTCCAAGTTCGCGGTGTTGAGGTCATTCGGATAGGAGCGAAAAGAGAAATGGCTGCTGTGCAGAATGTGTATTATTGATACAAAACATCCGTGGTGTGCGCTACAAATCTAAAATACACGGTAGTCGTTTGCTCTGTGAGAATGTTAGTTCCATGAGATATGAGTGAGTGAACGAATCGCGTCAACCATTATCCCACCTCAACCCCCCCTACACTGACTGCGACCTTGACGGGGAATGGAGATATACCGGTCGCGTTGGTGATGAGCGGGACAGCCGTCCTGCCCTTCTCTGAGGAGGTGTGAACAAGCATCGTCTGCACGGCCTTTGTTAGCGTCGCGGCCAGCGTGGTTAGGAATTGTTGCCGATCTGTTTGAATGAGCGACATTATTTTGAGGACCAACAAGCGCACGCACCTCGGTCAGACTTGGGCTGCCGGAGTTCAGCATTGATTATCCTAAAGAGGTGGCGCTGAGATGCCAATCTCAATTGGATGAGGATGAAGACGCGCACCATTGCTCCCATGGAACCTCCTCCTCGCCCATATAAACCTGGAACCACGACTTCTTGGGCCGCTTCTCTGAGAAGGTGACCGTGATCTGCGGGATAGCGTCATCTCGACGGATGTTTACCAGAGAAGTAAAGCAAACCTGGCCCCGCTTGCTCACTCCGCCCTCGACCCCGCGCCAAAACGCATCCACCTTCTCGTTCACAAGCTGCTCCATCTCTGGATCCGAAACGCCAGGCTGTGACCAGGAATCAGTTATCCAACGTAGACGGCCAAAAACAGGTGCATTCCGACCATGGTGACATCGAGCACCTCGAACGTCTGGGGTTTCACGAGGCCAAAAAGCCGGTGGAAGAGGATCGCATGCAGAACGCCTTGGAGAACCTCTTTCGTCGTGTGTCGGTCTAAAACCTGCGGAATTTTTTGAGTTTTCTATGAGACAACAACCAGACGATTCGCACCAGGTCAATGGTTATCGTAGGATGAGGATTGTTCATGAGGGTGGGAGGCAAGGGAGATACCGGAGTCCGGACCGACAACCCGGTACACCGCCTCTGCACAGCTTTCTGCCTTTTTGAAAACCTTTGTTGTCTGCACACTCCGACCACTGCCCAGTGCCATATGTTCCTTTTCGCGTTCTTCTTCTGCGGTGCGGCTGCCTTGCTCTACTTTTGGCGAAGGAATCCCTCCAAACTCTCCTTCGACTGGACCGGGCATCCTACCTGAATTCCCTCAGCGGGGATCCGCAAAATCATACCATCCCTACCATCGCTCTCCTACCCTGCAACGAAGTTGTCTTCATCGTCCAGCCCCGGTGGGGAGACCACCCATTACATCCCTCCCTGAATCTTAGCGAGTGGGTAGAGGTCACCCACCAGCTGCTGGAAGGGTTGGCTTTTATGCACGAGCGAGGAGTTGGACATGGAGTACGTCTTTTCGTTTTTTTGCTCATCGATATCCGTAACTCAACCTTTGTACGAACAGGATCTGCATTTGGGTGTGCAACTACCACAACCGCCGCAGCGACGGCGACGGCTGCCCTGCATTTACCGAATTTAAAAAGAGCGCAGATTTCAAAATAGCGTTCATCGACTTCGGTGCCTCAGTCCGGGCTGAAGGGAAATCTGCTTTCATCCCTCCTCGTCCGCTTCTAGGGCCACCGAAGCCCTTCCGCTCCCCTGAGCAGGACGTGGAAGATAATTTTGACTTATTCTCTGCCGATGTTCACGGAATGGGTAAAATCATTTTCGGCATCGCTCCACCGGAGTTCGGTCAATCCAGTGTAGCTTTATTCCGAAATGCTGCTGAGCTTTTTCCTTCACATATCTGTTTTCGCCGGCGATTTATTCGAGAAAAAGATGAATCCTGACCCAAGCGGGCGGCCCTCTGCCCGCGCCGCACTGGAGCGATTCACGAATATCATTGACCAAGGCGGCCATGAGAATCAGCAAGGGTGTGTGGTTTCGGTCGAAGTAAGTACGTAGTACATGTGCTCAATACATCTGAACTGGGACTCAAAAACGGTCGGATTTCTCGACCTCTTCGGACACATAAAGTCAAATCCAACGAAAAAGACGGGAAGGTGGCGCGCACTCATCGATCACTGTCTCACTCTGATTTCGTCTTGCGTTCTGACGCTGATTATATCTGTGCCCTCCCCCCGAGGGGCGTAGGATCCTTCTTTGTTGATGGTCGACCTCGGATGTGGCACAGACCGCAACACGGAGAAACTTCTCCAATACCAAAACATACAGCAGATTATCGGCCTCGATGCGACGCCCGGGATGTTAAACCAAGCGAAACTGCGGTTGAAATACCCTCGTTTGCACCTAAACAGTTCGACATCATCGCCAACTCCCCACCGCACGAGTCGCTCCTACCAACGCCGGTGGATGCAGTGATCAACACCTTGGTCGTGGAGCATCTGCCCTCACTCCCTGCATTTTTTGACCTCGTCCAATCGATGCTTCGTGCGGGCGGGTGAATCTTGGTCACGAATATGCATGAAGATATGGGTAAGTTGACTGGAGCTGGCTTCCTCGATGAAAATGGTGTCCGAATTACAATGGACAAGTTTGTGCGCACAGTGGAGGACGTAACAACTGCTGCACTTGGGTGTGGTTTCAGACTTGAGTGCGAGCCCATGGTCCGTCGAGTAGAAGATGAGGAGCACGCGAATGCCTTCAGTAGCAGAGCGGGCAAGTGGGTTGGCATTAATATGCTATACGGGATGGTGTTCGTCAAAGTTTGATTGAAATATTTTAATTTCAGACAATCTAAAAGTTAACTTCTGATACAATAGCCTAGCGATACAATTGTTGAGCGCGACATTGAGGGTAATTAGTGTGTAGAACCTATAAGCTAATGCCGGCACCAGCCACACATTCTAGAAGCTCTGCAGGAAAACCGCTCGACGAGAGAATCAGAGCCTAGGAAGATCTTGCAATTCTGGTCCAAGCGGCGACGCCATGGACAGTGGGGAGAGAATCAGCTTGTCATCATTCCGAACAGCGCCTCTGGGTGTGGAAGCCGGGTCCTCTGGCTCTCCGAATGTGAATGCAGAGCCTTTGTTGGGATGTTGGTCGGGCGGCGCGGACATTTGGTCTTGAGCTTCTACCATATCGACTTGATTGGTGTCGCGAACATAAATCGGAGCCAGTGGTCGATATCTTGATGCGAGTGGATACGAAGTACCAGGGATGTGACCAGAGGGGTGGTCATCGACTCCGCCCACGGGGAATGGAACTTGTTCACGAGTTGGGCCGTCCGTAATCGGGAATGCAGCATAAACGGGAGGACATTCTGAAGGCAACGAGAAAACCGGTCTCGATGTGTGGTTTGGAGTCGGCAGATGTATTGAACCAGTAGAACGGGATGTATGGCGAGCAGGTTTATTGGGACTGTCCTCTCGGTCCTGCGAGAAATCTTACTGAGTTCGATCGCGGCAGGAATCTCTAATTGCGAACCTTGGTGTTAACCATTACTCGCGGCGGTACCGTACTTGCATCCATTTGAGGGACCGAGATAATAGACTGCCGCTTGCTTTTACGAACCCCAAACTTGCTATTTCTCAGAGGAAAAGAAGTCGGACCGGGTATAGAAGGGTCAGAATCAATTTCTGAATTTATTTCAGAAGGTAGTGGCAGCGGAGGCAAAGGTTTCTCGGGACGCGGAGTCTGTGGCATCGGATTGGCAGGGTGATATTTTATATGGGAAGTTGTCTCGGGCTGTTCAGTGAGAGTAGATAATTCTAGCGCCCTGCGGACACGAACATCAATAAGATCCAAGAAATAAAGCACTGTCAGAAACGCACTTGAGAAGCGTTGTAACTCTACGGTGGGCAATCGCCCCTTCCAACCAGCCTTCACGCATCCCAAGCTCTCTCATCTTCTGCGGTGAGGTGACGCCCTGCATGCTGCGACGCACAGCGTCCAGTTCTACATGGAGCTCCGGTTCAGTGAGCTGCCCGAGCTCCACCGAGAGGCGGGATAACGTTCTAGCGTCTCGAGAATGTAGATGCGAAGCTCGAGAGGAGGTAGTTCCTTGAGACTGGCGCGGCGTGACTCGTTGTCTCTGTGATGTTGAGCCAGCTTCCAGAGCGGCTTCAGATTGATGGAACGAACTTCTGTCGAACATGAGTGTGAAGCTCTGTGGCGTCTGTTGACTCGCTCACTTTTCTCGCATGCCTTCCGTAGTTCGCAAATCGACCGGAAACAGGTAGTCATGAGGGGGTTGTTCTAATGGGCGGGATCATAACGGCTGAGGAATAAAAGTGGGGTATAAGTAGATTTTGAAAACCAAGAGACAAGCAAACAAAAACGCCGCTGTGGCAACGGCGACGGCAATTCGGCGAAGTTTATTGTCTTGAAGGTACAAGAAGCAGGAATTTCCGGGAATTTCCTGACTCGCAGCGACGCGCATCATGTTAAAATTATTTTAACATGAATGATGCGCCACACTTGGAATACAAGGACAATGGTCGAAGAACAGTTGAATAAATCCACGACAAGGAATACGGTCAAGGAGATTGGGTATTGCATACGCTACAGTACTTCAAGCTGGTCGTCGTTCGAGGTAGAGATTGCGTCACTCTAGGCATGGATTGAAACTCCGATGATACATATACGCGGTCACATGACCAGCGCGGCTACGATCCAGAATGACAAATGGACGCGAATCCGAACGTAATTGACTTCCTTTGCTTCGATGTCATCGACGGAGTTGATAAAGTGTAAGTATGTGGAGTATTGAAACGTCGGACTTGTACAGTCCGCGGTAAGTGAACGGTGAACCAAGACCACTCGGTATATTTACTCACACAGCTTATGGGTGCGTGTATGAACGACTTGAAACCATTTCTGGACTCGGAGAACGTTGAGAGGATGGCGTTTATCTGTCGGGATGTGCCATTGCCGAATGGTCATGCGCCATGAATCATCCCTCAAATGTTAAAGAACACGATGCTCGGCCTTTCTGGGCTAAATCATAAAGTCGGAACATTGCCGCCGACGATAAGGCTGGCTTTATGAACCTCATGTGAAGACTTGAAAATTTAGAAACGGCAATTTTCTCGGGCCGGAATGAAAAAAGCCAGAGTATGGTGTGCTTTTAGGCTCAAGTTGCGCAAGCCGCGGGTCGCCTAACGCCATTACACGGCCACCAGCAAGATCATGAATTTAAGGCTTCCGGCGCGAAAAGTCTTCTCCTCATCCGCTCTACCCCATCCCGAACCCCATTTCTTCGTTAGGATGTCCTTGAAGAACGTTCCCAAGTGGCAGTCTCCAAGGCCAACCCAGCACGAACTTCCCTGGGCAGACATTCTCACAGTCGACCTTTCGCTATATGAGTCGCATCGGGAAGATCTGGTAAAAACCGTAGCCACGGCGCTTGAAAGAGATGGTTTCTTCTACGTCGTTGGGCATGGGATCAATGCTGAGACGGTAAAGTTCAACTCTTGAATGCTGTCATTCCGCGCTCATTAATCTACAGCTGAGTCGTCAATTTGACCTAGCACAACTGACATTCGACGCTGTCTCTTTGGAGGAGAAGCAAAAGCATCGAGCTCCGATTGCTGAAGAAGGATCTTTCATGGGATACAAAGTGAGAGTTGGCTCAACTATTGACTCATACCGCGACCATCTGATGTCCAAAGCTTCAAAATTACTGGGAGATCAAGGATGGAGTACGCGACCGGATAGAGCACTACAACTTTTACCACAACAAGTGGGTCTTCGAGTGGCTCTGAACGTTCTGTGTTAACACCCAGCAGCATTGATCCCGCCAGTCGCCATCCAGAGCCGCTGCAGCCCTATGTCGACGAAGTGAAAGCATTCGTACAGGTAAATTAATTTGCACACACTGATCTTTCCCTCATGCGCAACTTGCAGGAAGCGCGGCAGAGAGTATTACGTCGCATACTCTCCCTGGTGGACGCCGTACTGGGACTCAAGGAGGGACACCTCTGGTCATTGCACGAGACTGAAGACGGAGAAGCCGGAGATGATGTATGCCTTTTGAATGTTCGAGCATTATTATTCTTTCACTGATCCAGCCAAGCTGCTCCGGTATATGATTTACGACCCACTCACAGAGGAAGAATCGGTGAAAACAAACGGCGTCATGCTGAACGGCCACACCGATTTCAACTCCATCAGCACCCTAGTTTCTCAACCGATTTCTGCGCTGCAGGTCCTCATGCCCGACAACGTCTGGCGATACGTTAAACACAAGGATGGCGCGCTTGTGATCAATATCGGAGACCAGTTGTCGTTCATGAGTGGTGGTATTCTGAAAGGGACTATGCATCGCGGTAGGGGCTTACTCTACATACTGAACTGAGCTGCACTCACTTATTTACAGTCATTCGACCACCCGTCGACCAAGTGCATCTCCGCCGCCTTGGTGTGTTCCACTTCGCACACTTCCTTCGCGGCATACCGCTCGATCTTCTACCCTCCGAGAAGGTGCACAAAGAAGGGCACAAGATATTCGAGAATGAGATCCCGACGACCAATCAGTCCGTTTTTTCTGAAACTAATTTTTTAAAAAGCCACTGACGTGCCACAGATGGGAATCAACTCGTATCAAGAGTTATGGAAGGGCCACATTTATCAAAGGCGAAGAATTTGATATTGAGATCATAGCTGGCTTGCAGGCAGGTCGATTGTGTTGCTTGAGAAGCGTCCTTTTTACACACTGTTGCAGATTCGCCATTATCATTGATCATGAGCAATAGCAGGACTGCTGTAAATCAAAGGTCTTACATCATACGTGCTAGCGAGGAAACTGTAGAGTGGATATCATACTTTCCCATAGGGAAATGCCTGGAAGACACGACCAACCAACCCAGACCGGTGTGTGGACGGGGCGAAGACGATACCTAAGGCTAGCGCAACATAAAATGCGCGACTGATGAGTCGTTTAGCCTTCTCGCGCCGCACGAGGCCTCTCCACCGAGGTGTTGCCGTGACCTTGTAATCTGCCCACTCTGGTTGCCGCGTCCACCACCAAAACAAAATTCCCGGCCCGGGAAAGATGCTGGAGATTCTCCCGTCCCCAGCAGTCCGATACCACGACATGCACGACACGTGGACGGACCGGGAGAGCATCTCGTTAATCCGGTCGTTGTAGCGGTCGGTGGCCACAGGCGTGACATCGAACGTAGACACGACGGTTTCCAAAATCGGCTTGACGAACTTCATGATGTAATTGATCTCAAACCTCCGTCAATAAGCGCGACAAAGTTATGAGAGAGAGAACGGGAACCTGCAGCTCCTCGGTAAAGATGACAGTAATGTGTCCAGTTGCTGTGTTCGGGCCTATGCGATCGTGAGAGGAGAAAAATTTACCATGGACCGATCTCTTACCGGAAATTAAGAAAAGGTTCGGAAATCCAGGGATAGTCGTCCCAATATACGCTTTCGGACTTCCTCCTTGAGACTCGTAATAATCTTGGATTGTTGTACCATCAAATCCCCGAATCCCCAGCGGGAAACGGTCCTTGAAAATATATCAAAGGTGCTCTTGGACCAGAAGAGACGCTACAAACCGATACAAAACCTGTCGCGAAAATCAGGACATCAAATGCTAATTTATTTCCTGCGAGACGGGACCGAGTAAGCAGAAGCGAAGTCGCACACGGGAAGATATCTGGTGTACCTTTATTTGTGATGATACCATCCTCGAAAATGGATTGGATGCCGTCCCAGTTCAATGACACATTCGGACGGTGCAGAGCGGTGAGGTAATTAGTGTCGAAGATCACGCGTTTGCACCCCAAGTCTGCAAAGTTGTCAGGACAAAACGAGCTACGTCACTAGTTGCTTACCGTACGTCGGTATGAGATGCTCAAGATCCTTCTTGGGCGCAGTTGTAGTTATGTATGCTTTAGCGTGCTAGCAAGACCCTCGGACCAGAAAATTTCGGACAGTTCTGTGCTCACCTTCGTGAAATAATTCCGCACAGTAGAATTATGGAAGACTGAGAGGTAAAGAAGCTCTGACTGGCGACTGATGTCGTGGATGTGGGTAAAAATACTGGCTGAATGCTTACTTGAAGGTACAAGAAGAATCTATACCACCGCATGGCGAAAGGTACATTATTGAAGACCCACTTCCACCGCGAGTTATAGTCGGCTCTTATCTTGAATGTCATGAGATGCATTGTGAGGGTCTGATCTTGAGATCAACCAACTTACTGGCGGCAGGAACCAGTTTGGTGTCCTGCAAAATTCTGTCACCTGTACCGTTGGATCCTTGGAGATGATCGGCAGGAATTGCGTCCTGATAAATATGTCAGAATGAACCAGTTCGGCCAGCAGTGAGAAGACTGACGCGGAGGCTCCGTTACCGATGACACCCACTTTCTTCCCGCCTAAAGCGAGAGCGCTGTTCCACTGAGCCGAATGAAACTTGTGACCTTTGAAGGAAGAGAGTCCGGAAATATCTGGGAACCGTGGAACTTCGAGGATTCCAATTGCCGATATTAGAATCTTTGCGGTGGTCGTCTTTTTAGTGCCCAGCGCGTCTTGCGTAACGATATGGTATTTCTGTTCTTCACGTCTCCATTCTGCCGAGACCACAAGATGGTTGAAATAAATGTTACGATATAAGTCGTACTTCCGGGTCAGTTTGCGCCAATATTCGTAGGTGTCTGGCTGAGATCCGTGAGTCGACGGCCAGTTGGGATTTAAATCGGTGGAAAGCGAGTAGAAATGTATTGCCGAGTCGGATGAGGCGCCCTATATCGTACCAATATTAGAAAGGCCAAATAAGGCGTCCACGAAGGCAGCACACCGGATAGATATTGTCCTGATATGTTTGAGTGTGGCATTAGGAAATAACAGGGAACGCACCCTCCAGGTTCCCCCGACATCGGAGGCCTTTTCATATATCTAACGATGAATCAGATCGAGAAACACCCCGCCTCGAGCTAGCTAGATACCACAAAGTCAGAAAAGCCCAGCTGGCGTTTCAGTGCAATGCCAAACGAGATGCCTCCCACTCTGTCAGACTCGAACGGTCAGGTTATATAATCGGAGACGATTGGATGGACAGACCCAGCGCCAATTATCACGATATCCGGCATGGGAAGAGCAAGGAATGGGGAGCGATGCAGGATGGTCTTTGCGTTTTAAGGGCGGAGATAGAGCCCCCCCTTGCCACGGGTTTCTTCGGCAGAGCGCCGTGTGGGCAACTTCCGATCGGGGTCCTTCACCACACTAACGACTCAAGCACGATACGAGAATACCGGCCCCAACGAGGTACCCAAAAAGAGAGGGTACCATGCGAGGCAGTCCGATTACCCAGTGCCCTCCAAAATATGTCCTCCAAATAGACTAGACTGCCATGGATATTAAGGCTTTGAACCAGTTCAAGCACTGGAAAAAGCTTGGTCCGATGCGGTGTTCTAGAAATTGTCTAGAAATCCGGAATGTCGCTCAGGCGCAACGACAAGCCGAAGCATTACCAGACCACTTCTCTCGAGCAACGCCTCGCCGACGAGGGATTGTTAGATAAGTATAACATCGGGGCCAGCGTCCTGAGTTGCAGCATTTTGGCAGCACTCCACTGAATGATTTTAGGTTGGTTGGTGTTGAAGGATGTTGTGCTGATGAAGGCATAGACTTGTCAAATAAACAAATGATCCACAGAAAAGAAAATTTCTGACGAACAGGGCTGCAGGAGGAAATCATGAGTGGGATTCATGTATATTAACAATACCTCGTATGCGAGTCATGAATGATACAAATGAAATGTGTATGGTACAGAAAAGTCCTCATGGGTGATTGAATCGTCTATTTCTGGGGGCTAGGCTCAAGATTGGCAAAGACTTTAAGAGAAAACTTTACGCCGTTGGGTTTGAAGCCCTTGATGTCAAATCTACCGTAGGTCGTTAGGGTGGGTGAAAAGATAAGGGAGGGAGAGGACATACGCTTCTGAGCGCTATTCATCACCTTTCTCCGCGACCTGCTCCTTTTCCGCCGTACGATTGACCCATCCCGCAGGGTTCCCACTGTCCGGCAAGAGCAACTGCTCCTTGCTAGCCAGACGTGAACCTAACTTTGAGTCGGGGTCGCAATTGTCGACAACCTGAGTTCAGTTTATCAAAGCCTACAAACAATCCAGTAAGTCGGCCATGCTCAGAGCTGCATGCTCGGCTCTAAAAGTACCCGACTCGTGTCTTGAGATCTGAATAAGAATGGCACGAAAACTGCAAGCTGGTTCTTCAATCCTTCTTGCGCTTGAAGATCTGCATAATGCGCGTGATTAGTATCCGACAAACACGGTCAGGCAGAAGGAACGCACCTCGACAAGAACTTGTTGACGGCTCCCATCGTCGCTTTCCTTCGCCTCCGTCATGCGGTCGCACACGCCCACAAGCTGCCCATCGACGTACTCGAAGCCCGTGCGGATTGCGTACGCCAGCGCCTTGCGAATCTGCTTCTTGATGAGCCGGCGTCGCGAGCGGCTTGAAGGTCTTGTACAGCAAGCCGTGCTTCGTATTGCGGATGCTGAACTTGAGCAAGCCGACCTTCGCGCGGACGCGGCCCACACAAGGAGCTGGTGTCCTCTGACGAGGTGGAGTCACGGAGGCCTGCAAAGAGCATACATAGAGATGAGCGTGGAGCGATGCCTCAGAATGGGAGAAACATACGGTGAGACCATGACCACCGAGCACAACGTCTGCAAGCCCCGAGTCGCGCATCTTGATCCCCGTCCTGATGCGGAACGAGAAGGCGACGTCGCGGATATCCGCGTAGATCTGCGTATAAACGTGAACGGGAACTCGTGCCGGGAGGTGTCGCCCTTGTCCGTCGTGGTGTACGGACTGGAGCGGGCCAAGTTGTGGGCCTCGACCTCGACGATGTTGGGGAACACATGGCGACCCGAGAGCGTCAGTTTCTCCATCACCAGGTCGAAGGAGTCGTCTGTGTACTCGATGCGGGGGATCGGAATGTAGCCGACCTGAGAGTGGGTAATCAGAAAGGATGCAGCATATACAGGCTGCACGTACCTTGTCTACGAAGTTGGGCAAAATGACACCCCTGGCATCCTCCCAGAGCTCCCTCTCGAATTGAAGATTTCCCTCGGCGTCGGAAAGTAAGTGGCGGGTGAGGCGCGCGAAGTCCTGTACGAGGGCCTTGTTGAGTGGGTCCTCAGCGATAGATTTAAACCATCTGAGACCGACGTCAATGATTAATCGAGTATCAGATGATGGCACTCACTCCGCTGCAGCATCGATCACCGCCTCGAAATGCCCGCGGTAGTTGTCGTAGTAGAATGCGCGCAGCTCATGGGTACGCGTTGCGGTCTCCGCGGCGTAGCCTACCCGAAGATGAACCTGGCGAGAAAGAAGACGGTCAGCGTACGCCCCAGACGTCGAATAAGGAAACTCTCGCACGTAGCTGCCCACAGCCGTTCACCACCTGAGCGCCTCGTCGTTGGCGGCGTCGGTAGCCAGAACACGGGCGGCGGCGAAGATGGGATCCAGCCGGGGGTTAACGATGCGCTGCGGAGAAGGGCGAGCGCAGAGCGGAGATAAGGGTCATGGGAGAGCGTCACAACGGAAAGTAGCCCTTCTCCGTTCTTCGCACCGACGCCCACGTGCTGCCCAGGCGCCGACAGCCACGAGACATACTCCTGGTAGTCGGCGTGCTTTGAGCATTCAACAGTTACCTGGAAAGCGGTCAATTGTCGGTTTCTGCGACGGGGAAGTGACGACACAAACCTTCCTGCCCCGCCATATCCAGCGTTCCCTGCGCTCCTCGGGGAAAAAATCGTCGCTGAGCCACGCGCGTCCATCGTCCAGAGCAGGTGTGCAAAGTCTGCAGGCGACCGAGCAAAGTCTTCTTCCCTTCTAGTGGCCAGGATGAGAAATGTGAGAAATAAACCAATACGAAAACGCACCTTCTTGCTGCCGTTAGGCTGGGGACTGGAAGGTTCAGAGTCGGATGAGCTTGACGAATCTGACAGTGAAGACGGAAACGCAGAAGCTCTGAGAGTGTCTACGGTGGCCTGTGTTTTATCCTTGCTATTGGCGAGTGGGTCTGACAGGCGCGTAAGGTAATGATTAATCAAGCCAAATCAGAGCGCCCGCTCACCTTTTTCTTTGAAGTGCGGGGTAGTGTCGTCGACGCGCATGAGAATCGAGATCATCTATAAACTGCTCAATGCGTCTTTTCAGTTCGGCGTTCTCGCTCTCTCTGGAATTGTAACGTACATCTCGAGGTGCGTTCACTCGCTGAGCCACCCGCAGGAGCGTCGACACAACCTCCGAATGGCCAAATGAGGGATTTCAGGATATGATGCGCTCCAGTTGTTGGACTCCTATACAGCGGATATCGGTACTGAGGATACAGGCCTCATCATCTCCAAGAAGTATCGGAGGTAGCATATGTGCACACTAAACTTGAGAAGAGGCGTAGTGTCGAGATTATGGAAGAGGAACGCGAATCGCTCACTTCTGCAGCGTGAAAGAATCCAGATCCTCATCGACCAGATTGCAATAGAATTTTGTAGCCTATGGATAGTAGAATACATTTCGGGTCGCGGGACCGGATACAGAAAGACCCATCCTTGTAAATAACGAGACCTAGTAGTACCAGCAGGCTCAGCTCAAATTTCAAAAGGTGTGCGTCATCAATACCTAAGTTCCGCTGCCCGTCGCGTCCTGATGCAGCTCGTTCAGTAGCCCAATTTCTTCCAACTGCGAACTCGAATATTACGGGGAGTTGATAGCCTGGGTTTCGAGCTTTTCGTTGGGAGATGGTGGAAAGTGTGGAAAGATGATGGTTCGAGTCACGGTCACGGTCAGGGTCACGGCATGGTTTGCAGGGAGAGAGACGAAAAAAGACCGTGTCAAAGTATGTACGACGAATAAAAATGTTTTGAGAGTTTAAACGTAGTGTAGCCACTTTTGCTTCTTGTAAGTTATTCTCCGATCGGTTGTAAATTACCACGCGACGCACTTTCCCAATATAAGTACACTCAACTCCAGTAAGTACATTGCGTTCCCCAACGTCTACTAGTCGACCAGTGGTCGTGAATGAATCGGGATTTTTTCTTTTTATAATTTCATTAGATCCAAGGGCACGAAAACACACTGAAATTGTCGTAAACCAAAAACAGCCACCCCAGAACGATCTATAAATGTGATGGTTGAGCGACTTCTGTATACCCCTGCGTTTGTACACACCTTTGTTCGGCCAGCTAAGCCTGCAAAGCCTCCGCTTTCATTTCTTCCAGCTCCTTCCATGGCGGCAGGTCGCAAAACGACGGGAGGTTATCCCAAAACGACTGCCGAGCCTTTGTGTGTTCATCCCCCAAAAATATGTAGCAAACTTCACAACAAGATTTCTTCAGAGGATCCCATATGTACTGGACAAAAGGCATGTCCAGCGGTTCGCTGCCGATTGGCCCATCGAAAAAGGCTTGCACGTTATCGACGGCATGGAGACGGGCTGCGGCGCACTTCCAACTGCTCAAACATCCCGGGATGCTCTCCGGAGAGTGGAAAGGATACAAAAAGGCCTTAGCACCACGAAGAATTTTGAAATTGGTTTTCAGGAACAGAATTTGGTCGTCGGTGCTAAGTTTCGCCGGGCGTTCCTCGTAGGACGCAGTGTTAAGGACCTCTGTGATGTGGTCATCTTCGCCTGCGAGAAAATAGAAAATAGTCGGAAGGATCCACAGTGCGTTAACTTCTCGTGAAATCCGGAGTGCAGCGTTGTGAGCGGAGGGTGTCGTGGGCCCGTTTATCGAGCTGAGTCTGTGCAACTTGGAGTATTCGGAAAGGGTCGTCGGATAGCAGGATGAAAGGTGAACCAAAGCACGACGTCGAAGAAAATCGACGGAATATTTATTGCTGAGACGGAGTATTGAGATTACAATCTCCAAACTAGTCTTCGCCGGGTAAGGCTCGAAAAACCTGAAGCGCGTCCCATTATTTTGGAAACCAAGTCACTCCAAGAGACAACACCTACGAGGAGTCAAAGATCGCCCGAAAGAAGCAGGTAACATCGACTGCAGAGTCAGGTAGTCGCACAACCGGACATCCCTCAATCGTCTCCGCATCCCGAGGCTGCGGAAACGAAAGCATGTCTTTGTAAACTGGCGACCGAGCACCCAAGATACCACCAGAAACGCGGTAGAGGCTGTTCTCGGCCTGGACGACGAGGCCGCCGTCTGTCGATGTCCATGGTGGCAAGATGAAAAAAGAGATTCAAACTCCGATAACACGTCAACTTGTCAATACAACGCGTACACAGTCAACAACAATTCGCTGGCCTCGAATAAAAAGATCTGGGTCAAATCAGTGGTGATAAAATCCCTTTTCTACATAAGGTGTGAGCAATTGTTATCACGACTGAACTAGCAGCAACAGAACATCATAATGTTCAGAGCCAAAAATTACAGTTAACTACAGACCGACCATCGCTCGACGATCAATCCTTGAAAAAGGTTGTCGGCGGTCGGTTAGACAACACCAAATATTCGACGCGCGGCTGGACGGAAATTCACAAGGTCAGGTTGATTACAAGTTGATTAGCCTTTCCTCATCCGTTGAGCCGCGGATTGCGGTCAGGACTCGGAGAGCGCCAAGTGACAACTTGTTCAAACGCTCAGAAAAAAAGGATCATCCGGCTGGGATAGAAATACAGACGCCAGCGTCCGCATTGATGTACTATCATAACACAGTAGGAGGGAAAATTTAAGAGAATGCAGAGACAACGGCGCGGAGATTCTGATGACATACATTAGTTCTGCGCTAGCTCTTCAGGCCTTCAGGCTTGCAGAAAGACGTACCGTAACTGATATCATGTCTGGCACAGCGCTTCCGCCTTCATTTGTTCCAGTACGGTCCATTCAGGTAGCCCGTACATCCCTGGCAATTGAGCCCAAAGTTCGTGGCGGGCTTGCTCATGCGCCGTAAGTAGAGATTCCGAACATTTCTCGCAGGCTTCTGACAGTAATTCTTCCCCGTCGTTGTCTCGCCATATGCGCAGTGGATCCGCCTCATATGTCGTACTCTTGTGATAGGATTGCATCGAGTCCATCGCCTCCAAGCGAATCGCTAGGCAATGTGCTCCAGACAAACATCCTGCGATGTGTACCGGCCACTGCAGAAAACGTCTGAGGTCTTGGCGTTCGTTTAGGCCAAGAGACCAGTCAGAAAGAGAACCTGGTCGGTTGGGTTCAACGATATCTGGCGGCCATTGCAGATGTGAGCCCTGGACCATGCACTGGTGTCTGCTTTGGTAAAACAGGTGTCTGCAAGGGAATAGAAGGCGATGGGAAGAATCCATGACGCATTGACCTCTCGGGCTACTTGTATTGTTTGTATCCAGAACGGGGGGTCATTCGTGATCCCAGACGGATGGCGCTGAGCCATCCAAGTGTCAAGTTTGTCAATGGCCGTGACGCAAATCGACGACAGATGAACCAATGCACGGCGCTTGAGGTAGTCAACACCGTACTTATGTCCCAGTCGAAGTACCCCGGTGACGGTGTTCATGTGAGTTTTGGAGGGATATGTCTCGAAAAATCTGGAAGTTGTTAGTCGAAAGCGTCGGCTTGGAAGAGTGGCCTACTCCGAATCGAATATCGCCTTCAGGAAGACGGTCACTTCCGCCGGATTGTCATGCATGTGCACCAGCGGACATCCTTCAACAAGTTCGGAGTTTGTGGGCTGCGGAAAGGCGAGCATGTCCGCGAAAACTGAGGACCGCGCCGCCAAAACGCCGCGATAGACCCGGAATTAGGGGCAGTCAGAGTAGACGGTTCTGCTCGATTCTGCGCCGATTCTGACAACGATTCTGCCCCGATTCTGCAATTTTTAATAGGGCAGAATCGGCCAGAATCGTGAGAGAATCGAGTTCAATTTTGACCGCTCGAATAGTGCATTCGATTCTGTCTGGTTCTGCACCTCAGAACACCATCAAAATGAAATATATGTGAATAAATCCCGAGCTCCGAGTCCCGACGCCTGCGTCATAACAGCACCTACCAGGCTATGCGCCGACCGACGTACAGGCCATACAGGCTATGTGCGGCACAACAACATCAGGAAAAACCTCCCTGACATATTTGCGATAATTTAGTTCAAGTTAGTTTGTCCACATATAATTTGAGCATATTGGCGATAATATGCCATAATTTGTGATAATTTGTGCAACATGACAGCAACATTTGATCAACCTTTGATAATATCAGATGGGAAACCCTAAACCATGCTCCAAACTTCTGTATCTACCTCTATGGGACCCGACAGTGCTGCCAAAGGGATAGTTTTGGAGTTGTAATATTTTCTACATACTCAGCACCACCGAAGGAATCATTTCTTCTTCTAAGTCTTTCAAACTCCGATGATGCCAACAGGTGCTGGCACCGTTGTCAAGCAACGCCAATATAAAAGATGTCGTACGATGTCGTACCATTCTGTCCCTTTTTCCTTCTTCCCCCCATCTTCTCCCACTTTCCACCCCTCAATCTCACCACCCGATTCTACTCCTTGCCCGTAATATCCTCCTTGTAGATCCACCCCCTATCTAGGTCCCGGCCAGCCCCCATTCTCATGATCAAGCAGCACTTCAAGTCAGCCACATCACCAACATACAACATTCTTCAAACTACAATGCACTTCAAGCCCCAACTCCTCAACATCCCCAACTTCTCATCATCAAAGTCTTTGCTGTCGGGTCTCAGGCCACAATCGGCTGACTGATGACGTCGTTCGGCCTCTTTGCACATCTCCGCACCTTAGTAATTATGTATATTGTAGCCATCATTTGTCGTTTGGTAGACTTGTATATCAATATAATCAAATTTTCTGCCTAAACTTGTGTTGTCTATGAATTGAAAACAGCAGATGGGACCGGAAAGTCTCCTCGAGATTAGCTCATATTAGCTCAAACTTTGCACAAATATGAATGCCTAAACTGGCCGAGAAGATTATTTGAGCTAATTTGAGCTAAGTTGCATATTGATGATAATTTGAGATAAATTATCTCAAATTAGGTCAAATTATCTGGGGGGTCTTTTCCTGATGAAAGGGCGCCAGCGTCGGGCAGCGGCGGTGCGCTTAGCCCTGGCCGAAGTGGTTGCTGTCCTTTTTTTCGAGCCAGACATAATATACGGAGTGTATGCTGAGTCTGGATGGAGTCGGGAGTCGTGGCGGGATGACGGCGGCGAAAAAAAACAAATGTAAACTAAAGTAATAAATATTTGATTTTTGGAGCCGGAGACATGAAGAGGAGAATCGCGCAGAATCGAAGTTAAATCTCCTCCAGAGCCGATTCGACGATTCTGGCCGATTCTCGATTTACGGCGATTCTCCCACGATTTTTAAATTCGAGAATCGTTGCAGAATGGTGTCCGAGAATCGAGCAGAATCTTCTACTCTGACTGCCTACGGTTGCCGATAAGTCCACGCTTTGATTTGTTTATGCAACTTTTGATTTCTTATTTCTGACTTCGCTCTGGTGTTCCCCATCGCACCCCAGGCCTCTTCTACGGCCTATGGATGCACTAAGCCGTCCACGAAGGGCCTGGAAATGTCGTTCATCCATCAATTGCGCGAGAATTAAGCCAAAAAATCAGCGAAAACGACTGTGGAGCCCTCTGACTTTGTGTCGCGACGGTATAAGAAGACGCTGGGCTGGTGTTACACTCGGAAGGGGAGGATGATATAGAAGTGTGATCTTGGATCGGTTTTTTTCTTTCTTTGATCAGTAGACGGTACTTATATTGCAATTTGCAGGGGAACTCTGGCGGGTGCGTGGCGTCCAATTTCTCTGTTTTGCCAGAATGTTGGTAACATGTTTCCTAGATGTGCACAAGTTTCCACGCTGGCGCTCCACGGCCGATTGACACTTATGGACAACCGATCTCGTTGTTTTGATGCGTAACATTTTTGCGCGGGAAGCCGCAACGCATGAGTGCGGGTTCCCTCCTTCGTTCATGATCCATACTGCACGGTTTTAAGTCGACCACTGTCGACCGGTCGCGTTCCATTGGCAGGGTTTGGCTGCCATCTATCAGCACCCCGTATACCCGCCCTACCCGACGCGGGCTCGTCCGGTGAGACCATAGGGTGAGACCATAGTGTATTCAGGATGTTACCTGTGTCGTATACTGCCCTGCTATGTACCCCTCCATGACGCGATTGGACGCGACCTGGCGCGTCAAATATACGCGTCCCTGGCCACCCTGGAAATTGTAATCCGGCGTCTGGGAAAGCCCAAAAGACTTGTAATCTCAACCCTCTGTACCTCAGAAACCTCCGGTAGCGTATACTGCCTTGTATAAAAGTACTGAAAAACTTGAATAAAAAGTTTGCATAAACAAATCAAAGCGTGGACTTATCGGCAACCGTAGACTGCCCCTATTGGGTGTTTTCAGCCTGGATGACGAGATTCCCGTCATCGAACCACAATTCGGGGATGCGAGGTCCAAGTGTGGTCGGTTCAGTGTTCATCTTGACCGTCAAAGCAAGTAAAGGAGTAAATTTCAAAGTCCGTCTTGACTCGGCCCGTACATCCTTGTTTCTTTCACCCACTTGCTCTAAAAATCCGTATTTGCTCCTCCTTCGGAGGATATGCCTATACTGCTACATGTCGCATTTCTGGCCATGTTGCACGACACTTTTCTCAACGGCCAATTCCACCAACTTTTCTCTCGACTTTTTCCGCTCCTAGACTTAAATCCCCATATTGATTTACAGAAGCTTCCCTATGCCATCTCCTAGCATCTCCTCTTACCCTCCTCGGGAGTTGGATCAGGTGTTGAATGGGTCTTCAAGTCCATGCGAACGCAACCAAGTATGGTGTTTCCGAATCCTGTTGGAAATGTTGCAATTCATTGTTAGTTTTGACAATGCGGCAGTATATTCTTTCCAGCCAGTTTATTTCCTGGTTCCTATCTCTGCCACTAATAATTCTGGGTGGATCTACCAATTCTGCAAGATGTTGAACCAGCGTTGAACGTTGAAACCCACATTATTCTATTTTTGTCTCGAACGTCGGATGTTCGGACCATATACCCGGATTATTACCTCACTAAAACAGCAGAGCACGCGACGAAAACCCAGCCTCTTCTTCCCTGCTTCCACGGTCGCTACCTCGTAGACTCAGTCGGATCGTGCACAGTGACTACTACCTGCAATGGCTGCACCGACAGAGCGCGATCCCCTCATTAAGAAGCCCGTAATCCATCATGTCCATGCTCGCAGCAATGCAGAAGGTACAGAGAGCGCACCCGACCCGAAACGCCGCCTGGGACCTCTAGAGATCTCAGCAAGAAATAGAAGGGGTATTTTGGCCGGGGTATGGATGGCTACGTTCCTTGGCGTGCGTGTATCATTTCGCTAACCTGTCTGTCAACTTATTTCATCCCAGTCGTTGAATCGTGAGACCTGTTTTATTCGAGGATATCAGTTCTAATCCTGGGTTTCCAGTTACACTCGTTCCTACAAGTGAGTGTGTTGTGTCTGAATGCATAGATTCATATTCACCCATCAAGTGATGCCCTCGATATCGTCCGAATTCCAGAAATTTCACCAGGCAAGTTGGCTGGGGACTGCGTAAGTTTGATCACGCTGGAATTTGCAACAACAATTCGAATTTTCACTAGGTATCTCCTGGCAACGTGCACATTTACACCCCTGTACGTTTAATCATTCTCGAGTCCCTCCATGGTCCCATTTGGTGCCAGATACGGCCGCCTCTGCAACGTAATGGGTAGACGCGGTGCCAACCACACCGCACTTATATTCGCCGCCGTCGGCACAATCGGTTGCGGACTATCCCGCAACATGGAATCTCTCATCGCTGCTCGATTTGTAGGCGTTCTACTTTCTACGTAGTCTTCCTATTGACACCGTTCCAGATCGCCGGCATCGGCGGAGGTGGCCTCTTCACTACTTCGACGTGGGATATATTTTAACCATTCGTCGATTCCCGCCCACTTATCCTTGCCAGAATAATTGTCAGCGATATGTACAGTTTGAGGGTTGGGGTTTCTCCGTTTATGTTGCTTCATTGCTGACATTTCCCCAGGACCGTGGACTCGTCCAAGGCCTCGCGAGTTGCTTTAACGGGGTCCGAACCCTGATTTACCCAGTCGTATCTAATTCTCATGTCAACCACAGCTCGGCATGGGCCTGGGTGGTCCTTTTGGAGGAATCATCACCGATTGGTTGGCCTTGATACTTTCACTCATGTTCATTTCGATTCATGATAACTCGCAGGCTCGGTTGGCGTGCCGCATTTCTCCTCCAGGTTCCCATGTACGCCACGGCGTTCTTCCTAACCTCGTACAACATAACCTACGTTACTCCTGTGAGCCCGTCCCCAACACCAGCTTTTTCAGTCATGGCATAATTTATTGTACACCAGGGAAAGTCCAAGGGCACCAAAGAGGTCCTCAAGCGGATCGACTACTTTGGCAGCCTGACGCTGCTCATCTCCGTCGGCTCCCTCCTCATGTTCCTCAGCACCCGTTACAACGAAAGCCTCACCGTAAGCTTGCGGCTTGCCTCATCCTTATCTAGAATCACGTCTCAACTGAAATAATATACACAGTGGTCCGACGCGCGCGTCATCGCCCCGCTCGTGCTCGCCATCGTCTTCTTCGTAGCCTTCTTGGGCGTTGAGACCTTCGTGGCGCCGGAACCCGTGATGGCGCCGTCCATGCTGCGGATGAAAATCCCCGTGCTCGTCGGCGCGTCCAATTTCCTCGTCGCGGCATGCAACTTTTCTGTCACGTATTTCTTCCCGATGTGGTTCCAGATAGTTACGCTCGAGAGCGCGTCTACGGCAGGTGCGTTGGGTTGGGTTTAGTTTCTTCCCTGTGACTTCATTTCGGGATTTGACATTCCGCGCACTTGCTTTCCTTGCTTTCTTCTCCAATGGCCACTGATTCCAATCTAACACTTCCACCTAGGCCTCCACTTGATGCCGAACAGCGTGTCGATGTCCACAGGATCGGTGTTCGCAGGATGGGTGATGCACCGTACTGGACGCTACAAGAAGCTCAATCTCGTCTTCGGCATCTTCCCATTTATCGGCGCCGTCCTCATCTCGCTCATGCGCGAGGATTCGGGGCCCATTCAATCTTGGCTCAGTATCGTGCGTATCTTGATTTGTGTCTTGCATCGTTATTTTTTCGTTGGCGAGAAGTCTTGTGAATCAGCACTGACATAGAACATAACTAGATTCCACTTGGATTTGGAAACGCCGTTGTGCTGCAGACTATGCTCAGTCGGTCACTTCTCTGCTTGTAACGTGGGCGTCGTCCCTGATGGTGATTTTTAGTTGCGCTGCTCGCCAATATCCCAGAATCACACATGGCTGTGGGCACCGGATTTGGGCAGCTATTCCGTGGCATAGGTTCACTTCTCTCTGCTCCCACGTCCTCGCGACTGCTGATGTTTTTTTTTCCACATGAAGGGCAAGTTGGTGGAGTGGCCATTTCCTCGGCGATCTTCCAGTCCCGACTCGATACTGAACTACGCAAGCGGATCCACACGCCCGACGCGGAAGAAGTGAATCATTTTTTTCTTTCGCCATCTACACTGACTAACAAAGTAAACCAGCTCATAATGAAAATCCGCCGCTCCAGCGCGTTCATTCGCACGCTTATGCCGGAACAGCAGCGCGCTGCGCGGGATTCATACTCTATCGGGCTCAAGACTGTCTACATCTTCGCCGCCTGTTCGACTTTCCTTGCGTACTGTGTCCGCCTCCCGGTGCGTTCAATTCTTCTCTCATTCCGCATTCCGTGATATCAACTTCTAATTGCGCGCACCGCAGATTCCAGACCAGGACCTAGATAAGGTGCACGCCAAGAGAGGGGGCGCCGACCGCCAGAATAGCACGGCCCCGGCTGTTGCCGCGGGTTCCAATTCGAATTCGACGCTCCCAGACTCGGCATCAGCGACAGAGACCGAGCGGGATGATGATTCAGAAGCTACTCCGCCGGTTGGTTGGAAACACCGGAGACGCCTGTCGACATTCGAATCGACGGACGGGTTCATGGATCTCGAGAGCGACCGCATTGGGGGCTCCGCTCGAGTCGTCCCGCCGCGCACTGATGCTACTAATTGATCTTAGGACTTTGATAATCATCTTGTTGACTATTTCTTGAGAATTATAGACGAACAATGCTATACTTGAACACGATGGCGACAGGGTGCATGTTGATTTTCCCCCCGCTGGGAAGGCTGACCGTGTGGATGTGCCTGGAGAAGCAACGTCGCTCCACTTATCAGCAGTCAACCTCTGTGATGGATTCAGAGAAGAAAGGTACAATTGCTTCGCTGACGTTGATGCACCGATAAGGGGTCGGGATCAAGGGTCGAGAGAATCTGGGTTGAAGACGAGGCTTCTTGAGCCCAACTTCGCTGAACATATGCGGATATAAAGAGTGCCTTTGTGCAGGTGGGAGGACAGCCTTTGAACATGTCTCCACCGCGCAATACCGCCGACGCCCGCTTCGAAAATATTGTGGAATATTTGAACGTTGGGGCAGCAGCTCTAAGGGACCTCATCGATGCGTTCGGGACGCCTTTCTTGAAAGCAATCGCGAACACAACTGTGTCCCTTTTGGTGGTAGCTCAGGTACGCACCTGCTATTTTTCTCGGTTCATGATACCTGGCTCACTGCGTTGTCCCAGTCTGTGAAAAGAAACAAGGATCAGTGCACCGAACTCATGGAGCATGTTCATACGCTCCTCTACGCCATTATGGCCGTTCATGTGAAATCGGAAGTTGGAGGGATACAACCGCCTGCGGTAATTGGCCACATTGGAAAGGTCATGGAGTATGTTCTCACTGAAATCATTCCGGCTATTGCGCACTACTTAAATGATAATAATGAATGCGTAGAGCAATCCAGAAAGTCCATGTTTTCGTTGAGGCCCAACAAGACGGCAATATCATCAGAAGCTTCCTTCGTCAAAGCGGGAACACTGCCTTGCTGAATGAATGTAAACAAGACCTTCAACAAGCTCTCGATGTCTTCAAGGTATGAATTCAACCTCAGGTTTACGCAATCCAATAATGAGACACAGGTTGATGTGGGGGCTGGCATCTTGTCGGATACCATGGATATTCAGAGGAATGCACAGAAAACTCATGAAGAGCTGGTTGAATTACTTGCCACGCTTTCCGACAACGGCAAATCAGACAGATCAATATCTGTATGTTGAATCCGATTCATAACTAGTACTTGGGACTAAAAAGTCTTAGATTAATGAAGGATTCTCCAGCTCAGGGAACAGGTAGGTCGCCCCAGTCGAAGTTGCCGGACATGTTCTCATTTCTTTTTTCTGAAGTTCGATTTCATTTTCGTTACTGCCAGGGGAGCCAAAAATATTCCATGGCCGCCAAGCAGAGTTGAAGAAGATCGTCGAAATGCTTGTGAAAGGATCAGCCAGGATACCGATCCTCGGCCCTGGCGGCATTGGAAAGACATGTCTGGCAACGGCTGCACTTCACCATCCCGCCTTGGCGAGTTATGCACACCGGTTCTTTGTTTCAGCAGATTCTGCTACCACAAGCCTTGAACTTGCTGCTCTCATTGCTGCCAATCTCGAATTGAAAGCAGAGAAAGATTCCACACAGTCCATTATACATTGCTTGTCGAACCGGTCTGCCTCTCTTCTCATTTTGGACAACTTGGAAACGGCATGGGAGCCCGCTCAGTCCCGTCCAGCTGTAGAGGAGTTTCTCTCACTTCTTACCCAAATTCCACATTTGTCTTTGATTGTAAGTCAACCATCCATTTGAATTGCGGATGTATGTCATAATTTTTATGAGTAGATTACCATGCGTGGTGCAGAGCGGCCATCTCGAATCCAATGGACTCGGCCATTTCCGCTTCCGTTGACGCCGTTGACGACTGATGCAGCCATGCAGACATTTATGGATATCACGGACGACGTCCATGATGAAAGAGATGTTGAACAACTGCTCCTTCTTACTGACAACGTTCCACTAGTCATCGATCTTATCGCCCACTTGGCTGACTATGAGGGCTGTCCTAATGTTATAGCTGGCTGGAAGAAAGAAAGCATATTCCTGATTTCTGAAGGGAAGGATCGAAAATCCAACCTAGACAAATCCATCACACTCTCAATTTCAAGCCCTCGGATGGCTGCTTGCCCCGAAGCCAGGGAATTGTTGAGCCTGCTCTCGCTCCTTCCCGATGGGCTTTCGGATGGGGAACTTCAACAAACGAGTCTTCCTCTACCGCACATTCTGGGATGCAAATCTACACTGCTTCGTACTTCATTGGCATATGTTGATCATGACAATCGACTGAAGTCATTGGTGCCAGTCCGAGAGTATATGTCGCATATATACCCTCCTGGCTCAAAACTCATTCGCCCGCTGCGCAAATATTTCCAAGATATCTTGAAGCTGTACACCGAGTACTACGGGCACCTATCCGGTGCCAAACTTATCGAGTCTATCACATCCAACATCGGGAATTTGCATAATATTCTGATGCTGGGACTATCTTCCGACCAGGATGCAAGGGACAGTGCAGAGTGTACTCTCGCTCTGGACTATTTTAATAGAGTCACGAACCGTGGACGTTCTCCGTTAATGGACCGCGTTGAAGATGCTATTACTCGGCTCGGGGACCAGAAACTTCGCACACAGCTGATTACTTCCATGTTCATGTCTAGCAGAGAATATCAGATCGAGAATCCCGAGCCGCTCATTCGACAAAGTCAAGAACATTTTCTCAGCGTCGATGATAAAGAAGCTGAATGTGAGTACGGGTCGATCAATGTTCAATTTTTTTGGTTGAAACGCATGATAGGTGCATTTTACCTCGCTGCCGGTGTTTATTACGTCGATTGGAAACAAGACATTCCATCCTGCATTGGATATTACAATCATGCCTTGTCTCTGGCCAAATCTTATGCAGATACCAGGAAACAGTGCAGCGCTTTGAATCAAATGGCCTGGGTCATGTACAGGACCGGAAATTTCCGGGCAGTTCAAGAATATACACAAGAATCTCAAAAAATTGCAAGGCTCTCCGCAAATCTATTCCAGGAAGCAGCTGCAGCCCGGATGGCATCTTATGCCTACAATGCATTGGGGGAATACAATTCTAGCCTCAGTATGTCCCGCAGAGCTAGGGAACTTCTAGACCGTTGTGGGTTATCTGGTGGAGACGAGGATCTCAGATCTCAAATTAGTGAGGCGGAGGTCCATCTACTTAAATCTGAATATTCTGAGGCTCGCAATATGAATGCTCAAATTATTAAAGGAATTTCGGCAGAGAAAGCTCCACTAGTCTATGCATATTCACGTCTAAATGTTGCCCAGATCGATGTTATGATTGGGGCAGCTGAAGAGGAGGTACACTTGAATCTGAACAGTGCGAGATCGATATTTGAAGGCATGAGCCATGAACCTGGGTTGACACAATGCGACACAGTCCTGGCAGATCTAGAGCTACGGAAGGGAAACTTAGTTTCAGCACAGAGGTTGTTTGACCAATGTCTCAAGCTATCTTGGAACAAGGATACCGATACAGTTGCATTTTGTCTAGAGAGACTTGCAGATCTCAATCGATGGAAATCCACTACCTTGAAACCTCAGGGTGCGGAAAATCGAGCAGTGATCTTCCTTGCATTTGTGCTAAAGGCAAAGCAAAAATTGGAGATCCACAAGGCTTTGCTCTCTGTTGGAGATGCGTGTCTCCTCCGAGAAGATGAGGCAACAGCTCTGACTTTGTTTAAAGTCGCATTAGATGGATTCACCCGGATGGATATTCAACGAAGCAAAGCAGATTGTATGCTTAGGCTAGGAGACATTTTAAGGCACCGAGGAGATGTGGAAGAAGCAATTAGGTTTTGGGCAGCTGCACGACCTCTTTTTGAACGCTCTTCCCAGTTTCATAGTATACAGCGGCTTGATGAGCAGATTTCTTCAGTGAAAGGAGTGTAAATACAATCCACAATTTATGTCTGTATTAGACCCAAATCAAACTATGATTCAACCTGACGCGGTCATTTGGGACTCTCAAGAATTTGTGGATGACCCTTCAGTGCCGCGTAATATTCGGTATCGTCTACCCGACCGCATATGATCTTATGGTCCCGCTCGAGAGACAGATCCTGGTACCCGAGGTTTGATCTCTTCCTAACCCGGTCTGTGGCCGCCCGTAGACTTTTCGCGTTGACTCGGAGGATCACTGATCGTGCATGATCAGGATGTTCCTTTGAATCCTTTCAGCTATTCGAAGTGTTAATGCCCTTTTAGTTAGCTGAGTCGTAAGCGATCCGGGCTCATATTTGGTTTGGACATCGAATTCAGGGCCAGAATCTCTTACATCTTGAGTCGAAGTACTATATGTGACTAGGTAGTGGGCCACACTAGGTAGTGGGCCATTTTGTCAGCAAGTCCCTAGGAGATGAAATAATCAGCATTATGGGTCTTGGGGCAGGCAATGGGACCTCAGACGGTGGTCCACACCAAATTTGGACGGAAATGGATAACCTGATCAAAAGCTGTGCCCTGTTTGACAGCGGGCCGAAGGGTGAGAATATGATTTTCTTATCTCCGCACCAACAAGGCGCACTCGTTTTTCTCCTTTCTCCCTCAATTCGGCGCCGATCCTCAAGTTTGTATGGTCTATGTGTTGCCCGGAACCGTTGCGTTGACTTTGGACTGATTTTTCCTCTGAGCCCCCGCCATTTCATCTCCTAGAACCTCTTCCTTGGACTCCTTCTGAATCCCAGCTGCCCAGTCTGACCAGGCGTATATCAAGACAGCTGGTTATCTGAGGGACCCAGTAATTGATGTGGGGCATTACAGTCATATTTGCATGACATATAGAGGTACCTCATCCGTCTCTCAATTTCCTTTCGCCTCAGCCACTGTCCGATACTCCCAATCATACATTTTGGATGGTCCAGAGAAATACATTTTTTCTGGGACAATGGTAGCATGAAATTGGCGAGAGAAGCACCTAGGTACATCCATATCCTTCCTGTGAACCATCTTGCATGTTTATCTCGGCCTCCATTGACTGTCGTCATTGCGTAGCGATCACACTAGCGGAAAAGCCGATTTTTTGGTCAGTGTTCCGTTATAAATATGATTGTGCGCGACCTTGATATGTTTCAGATGTGTCGGTTATATGTCTTGATTTGTCTATAAGACCATCCTGGATGATGCACAATACACCGCGGTCCCCTAATGAGCAAGGGCGTTGGGTTAAGGCTGGTGGCTTACTACCCCATCAATTGCCTTTTCGGGCCGCCCCGCCGAAATAAATTCGTAGAGATGTCAAAAGGTGAGGTAAATTCACCAAAGTTATTTACGACAGTCTTAGGATATATGCCTTTGATATCGTAGACTTTAGGGCTCGTTGAACATTACCTGTGCCTTCAGCAGTAGTGAAAACACTAAGGTGGCCCACTACCCGGTCACATACAGTAATTGTTGTTGATTGTGTACGCGTTGTATTGACAGGTTGACGTGTTATCGGAGTTTCAATCTCTTTTGCATCCGCCACCATGGACGTCGACCAAAACGCACCGACGCGCGTCGAAGAGCTGTGGTTCTCAGATGGCGGACTCGTTGTTCAGGCTGAAAACAGCCTCTACCGCGTCTCTGGTGGCATTTTAGCCGCTCGATCCTCCGTTTTCAAAGACATGCTCTCTTTTCCGCAGCCTCCGGATGCAGTGACCGTCGAAGGATGCCCTGTTGTGCAGCTTCCAGATTCTGCAGGCGATGTTACCTGCTTCTTTCGGGCCATCTTTGACTCCTCGTAAGTGTTTGGCCAATTGGCGCTTGGTCTTAGCTTTATTAAATGCTGGCGCCCAATTTCAGTTTTTTCGAAACCTACCCGATAAAAACCAGCCTGGACATCGTCATTTCCATACTACATCTCAGCAACAAATATGCTATTGAGTACCTCAGGCGTCGTGCACTGGTTCACCTCTCATCAGCCTTTCCAACGACACTTGCCGAATACGACAACTTAGCAACCGCTTCCTTCAAGGTTGGGGATGATATCGATTCCCTCTCATTCCATGTCGCTGCGGTTCAGATCTCGCGAGAAGTCAACGCACTGTGGGCCCTTCCCGCCGCTTTCTATGCTCTTACACAAGCAGACGATGCCGGCATATCAATCGTCCTGAATTGTCGTTCTTACAAGAACCACAGCGCAAAGCTGAGCGGAGATGACCAGATTTTATTTTTGAAAGGTAGTTTCAAACTAATTCGTAGCGCAAATCGTTTATTCGATGCCGTACACTCCCTGGAGAACGTGACGGGCTGTGCAAGCAGCCGAAGATGCCCCGCGGCCCGTCTTCGTGGCCTCGTCGACGTCAGAAACCATCTCAACAGCGACGATGGTGACGATCCACTTTATATGATCTCTGCCTCGGAAATATGGAATCCTCTGTATGCATCTTGCTGCACAGCTTGCTACAACTCTTTGAAGGATAGACACCGAGCGGCCAGACGGGAGTTGTGGGATAAACTTCCGTCATTTTGTGACTTGCCGCCGTGGGAGGAGTTGGAAAAAATGAAGGCGGAGGCACAGGGTTAGCTGACTAGTAGACCCTCCGAGGTATGTGTGAGTTTCACCATCTGGAACGTTACTCACACTTGGCTTTGCAGACATATTGTTTTCGCCGTGATTTACTTCGTACTGGCGCAATCTCGATGAACGTCGGTCCTTCTGTCCATGCAGTACCACAATCTCAAATTAACGAACTTCTTCCTCGTCGTCCCTTGAACTTGCTAAGTTCGTGTTTATTCTCACTGCAATATATTAAGCAACACGGATGATACTGCACCACCAAGCTGATTTCCACGGATCTGCAGGAGTCGGATCTGATGTGGATTCACGTATTATTGATACAGAGAAATTCATTGAATGTGGTGTATGGTGCACACCTCTGAACCATTCGTTGAGGGTCGTGTGCATATAATTCGCAGGAGGTCAGCTTTGATTCCCTGTGTTCAAATTTGATTGTCAAGAGATTCTTTTTCTTCCGTCCCTGCTGTTCATGCACCGCGAACGGGCAGGCTAATGGAGGTTGAACTGTGAGAGAAGGAATCAATCTGGTGTATGGTGCACACCTCCGAATTCTAAGCAGATCAATATGATTCTGGAGGAGGACAGGGTTCGATTCCCTGTATTTGAATACATTGTTTCGATCCTTCTTTTTACTTTTTTATTTTGCGTCTGTTGTTCTTGGGAAAAGATACACTGTACATGTATCATTGAGGGTAGAATCGAGTACCGGTGAATTCCTCCAAGATTGAAGACGTGCAGTTCTGGAGGAGGAGACATTTGTCTTCAAATGCTGTTTTGTGCGAGATGTGCAGACTTATTGAGGGAAGGATGTGGAGAAGTTAACTGAATGTGCTGTACGGTGCACATCTCTGAATTATTCGTTGAAATCAAGGTGTATGTAATTCTGGAGGAAGTTGGGGTTCGATTCCCTGTGTTCAAATTTGATTTTTTGTGTAAGACATTTATTTTTCCTTGGTCCTTGCTGCTCATGCATCCTGCCAGGTAGGTAAGGGCTAATGGATACGGAAGAAGGAATCAATGCACACCTCCAAATTCTTTAAGAGCGTACGAAGATGATTCTGGAGGAGGATGGGCTTCAAATTGGCAATTTCCTGTGGTTGAATGTTTGAAACATTTTACATACTTATTTTCACTGTTCAAGTCCGATGGCTTTGAATTCTGCTGGAGATGTGCTGCAGTGTTTCGACCGATTGTCCACAGGGTGTGTCGCATTATTCACAAAACCAGGTGTTCACTCAGTTGAAAAATCACAACAAAATCACCATAAATGATAAGCGGGTCAGGTAGAAAAGAAAAAAAGGTTTTGACCTCAGTTCAGGCGTCTGTGTGAGTTCTCGGTTCACAAGCCTCCGTGATGCGTGAATCCCAGTCCACCCGAAATGTCCCGATGCGTTTGATCGCACAGGGATAATATTAGGTCAGCAAGTCTGATCTTCTGTGGAACTCCACCGACGATTGATTTTGCGCTGCCAGTAGCAGCCTTACTCTCCTTCATCTTTCCCTATACCACTATTTAACGACCCCGAAAACACACACAAGAATATACCCGATGTCCCTGTGTGAGTTCATCCCCGATTGCTCCGTCCCTCGTTCCGTTATCTCCGGCCGAGCCACGCTTTGAAGGCGTTTACCTGTTCTATTTTTTGTACTACTACTCCACCTTCTCTTCTCTTGGTGTTCCTGACGAGCCATGTCCTCGACGAGCGCGCCTTCGGGCCCATCGAGCAGCGTCCCACCCTCCTCTGGTCCTTCTCCTATCCTTCTGCCACCCACTACGATTTACTGACGATTTTTCCGAATTCTTTTTGGATATAGCACTACCACTCAGTGACCCCTTCAGCTCGCTGCCGATCTCGCTGCCAGGTGGCGGAGGGGAGAGCGCCTCAGCCAGTGCGAGTGCCAGTGCCAGTGCTAGTGGCGATCCGAATGGTGGCGGGAGCGCAAGTGTGCCACCAAGTGATTCCGCGAGCGTCCCACCATCAAGCACACCCCCGATAACCCCAAGCCCCAGTCCAAGCGTCATTCAGAGCGACTCGGTCAGCATCGGCTCGTCGACTATTGTGTGCGTGTCTCTTCTTGTCGTTGTCTCACTTTTGTTCCTTTTTTTCTTTTCTTTTTTGTGGCAATCCTTTCGGATGCGTGGAACATTTACTCCACAATTTTTCTATCTGTGTTTCTATCGCTCGGGCTCGTGTCCCCGCGCTCCACTTCCACTGCATTCCTCGTCGAGTCGGGATGGTGCGATTTCGTGTGGGCGTGCCATGCATGCACCCTGCCAAGCCGACACGACACAGTTACGCATGCCGCCGTGCCTGGATGCACCCATTATGAATTACGCACCCAGCTTCCATTTCCCGAAGTGTACGGGGCGCAGTTTACTCCAATTGCAATTGGAGTGCTATTCGTCGACTGGAGTCGGGGTCGGGCTTCGGGCTTCGGTCTATCATTACCTGGCCCTTGACTCTATTGCGGCCTTACCTCGAATCTATCCCGGACGCACCTCGAGCCTCATCTGCGACACGAGCCTACTCTACTCTATCCTTACCTCGAGCCTACGCCTACCTGGAGCCTATCACCCCGGGGACCACGCATGCCCTTCTGCTCCGTCTTCTCGTGGCCTTCGCCTGCCTATCCGCCCCTTCGCCTACGACGCGATAGGATGAGGCATCCCCGCGTACGATAGGATGGAGTATCCCCGCGTACGATAAGACTAGGGTAGCCTTCTTTCGTCGCCTATCGCTTCCTTCGGGCATTCTCGGCGTTGTCTCTCCACGTCCGGACCGTGGACGTGAAAGGCTGGCTTCACCAGCGTGTGCACTAGCGTCTTCGCGACCTCCATTCCCTCCGTTGGCGCAGGTTGTCGCGGACTTCGCTTGCAGGCATTCTTCTTTGGCCCTTCTACCCCCGCTTTCGCATTGTTCGCAGGCAGTATCTCTGTCCCAGTGATGGCGCACCTTCATACCCCCCCACACTCCCCACTTCCATATCCACCTTCGCTCGAACTATCTAGCTCGCGAGTGCTTCTCGCACTCCTTGACTGGTTCGCAGCGTTCGCTGGCAGCCAGCCTTCCCTTCCCCCGCGCCTACGCCTTTTACGCTTCCCTTCGCGCCTACGCCGTGTATACTTCGGCTTCATCCCTCGGAGACGCAGCGCCCCTCGGGCCCGCGCTGTCTCTCTCGCTACCTGTCGCTGTCTAGCCCCCGCGTGTTTGTGTTAGCGCATAGGCATAGGCGTAAGGATAGGTCGATGTGCATACTTCCCGTTAGCGCATAGGCGTTTACTCCCGCTTCGACGCCGAGATGCAGGAGTGCGCGAACTGTGCGTCGTGCCACGCGGTCTCGTGCGGGGGAAGAAGGACTATGTTTCGTATGGTGCCGAGCCCCTGCGGCGGCATGGAACACGGAGGCGCGACGATGGATCTTGTGCGGGAAAGGAAGCTTGTTCCCGTGTGCAGGGCGTCCCCCGGCGGTGGCATATCTGGCGGCACTCTTCGTGCTCGCCTCCTCCATCGTTGGTCCCACTAGCTGCAAATGGACATTGGGTGTGATGACGTCATTGCTGGTGACCGGTGTCGTCTGGCGTTCCTGCGATGTGGTGGCGGGAAGAGGGGATGTGCTTCATGGACAGTGGGGTGCCGACGGGCGGGTGGCGGGTTACATCGGGATGGCCTCCGAGATTTTTCTTCTTGATTCTCTACTATTTCGTTCTTATCGTTACTTCTTCTTCTCGTCCTTCTTCCTTCTCTCCCTCCAATACTGAACTCCTGTTCATTCATTCTAGCGCAACCTCCAATGGCGTCGTCTATACCTCCATCGTCCTAGCAACCCAGACCATCCCTGCGGGCAGCACCATCACCCCCTCCACGCCCGCCGCCAAGTCGAATTCGCATACAGGTGCACCTTTTCTTGGTTTTTACATTGATGAGAATGGCAGTGTTGAAATCAGCTATGTACAGGCGCAATTGCCGGAGGTGTCGTGGGCGGAATCGCCGCCTTGGTACTCGCGGTGCTGGGAATTTGGTTCGTGCGGAAGCGGAGCAAGGAGCGGAGGCTGAAGGAGGCGTTTGATGGGTGAGCGTCCGCGCATTTTTCATCTCCCGTACCACTGCTGACCTGCTCTTTCGCAACTAGGAACTTCGACCCCGGACGTACAACGGGCCCAACGCTACCCCATGTGACGCAAGACGGGGGCGAGCTGGGGATGCAGGAGGAGGGCGACGACGGCATGGGCGGGCGCCTCGCAGGCAGCAGCATCGGCGGAGGCGTCGTCACGCCGTTTACCACCGGCGCCGGTGTCGGTGCTGCCGCCGCGTATGGCGACCACCACCACCATCAACAGCACGCCCAGGGCCAATATCCGCAGCAACAGCAGTATTACGCCGACGGGCACCCCAGCAACCGGCACTCGCAGTACCACAACGGCGCTGCGGCAGGAGGGTACGAGACGGCAACCAGTGACGGCCCGCTGAGCCCAGGGAGCAGCAGCGGGTACTACCCCGCGTCGTCCGCCGGGTACCCCACCTCCTCTGCTGGGTACCCCGCGGCCCCGATGAGCGCGGCGACGAGCAGTTCCGGGGGCGGGTACCCGAACCCGATGAGCGCGAAGGAGCGCGAGGCGCGCGGTGGGGGGCTGGGGGTGGCGAATCCCACACCGCAGATGAGCATGGCTATGCCTGGTGCGGGGATGAGCTCCATGCCGGCGCTGCCAAATCCGCACTCGCCGGGCTCTCCTGGGAATGTGGTGGTGCACCAGGATGGGGGGCGCGTGCCTGTGGAGGAGGAGGGCGGGGAGGGGATGCGCGAGATCCCGCCGACGTATGACAGCATACGGTCGTGAGCGGGCGGGCGTATTTTTGGTTTGGCGGGTGGGTGGCGATCTGAGTAGTGGGTGATGTGCGCGGGAGGGGACGGAGCTGCTCATTTTTGGTTTGGGTGCAGGTCCTGGTGCGGAGAGGGTGAAAGAGAAAAACCGCCGTGTAATGGGGTCGTTGTATTCATCCCGCGACTGCGAAACTTTTATGCGAAGCCACACCACTTCCCCTCTCCCTACCCACTGACACATCTATCTCTACTTTACGTTACACTATTAGTATTACTGACTGCGGCTGCGCTGTATGGACGCTTGCGATTGTTATGCATGTGATGTCGATAAAGCTGGACTGGTACGGAATTAGAACTGACCGTTGCCGCTGAGTTGTTAAGAAACTTACTGGATGTTAAGACGACAACAGTCGCCGAGTCCTAATGTAGTTGTTCCAGCCGTTGCCTATCGCTGCGGCTCGCAATTCCTCCAATTCCTCCCAGGGCGGCAAACTGTATAATTCAGGTAAGTCGTCCCAAAACTTCTGTCGCGCCTCCTGATATTTCTTTTTCAGGGACACCAAACAAGTGGGGCAAATATTAAACTGCCAATTTATCCAGCAGCGAAGCGGATCGTTAGAATCGTACTCCACAGAGGCCACATTGTCAATGTAGGCATCCAGACGTTTGGCGGCACACTGTGTTGGAGTTATGCAGCCATTAACAGTATCGGAATTCAAGAAAAGTCGCAGGATGTGTGTGACCGTCCGATGGCTTTGACCATGGTGACCACGGAGAAAATTTTCGCGATCCAGTGCCGATAGGCAATTGGAAACACCATCGTAAGAAACCGCATTGAAAAACCCCACGTAGTCACGTCGCCGTCGTCGGAGTAAGAAGATGATAGTTCATAGAACGCGAGAGGCAGAATCCAGGGAGCAGTGGCTACACGAGCCAGCTGTATGACTTCTATATGACCCTCCGCGTCATGCTCACGATTCCACGACGGTTGCGGGACAACATATTCGGATAGACTTGTAGCGTATCTCGACGAGAAATGAACGAGAGCACGGCGGCGGAGAGAGTCAACTTCATATTTCTGGCCGAGACGAAGACAGCCAAAAATAATGTTGAATTCCGTCGAGTATGGGTATGGTTTGAAGAATCTGAAGCTAGCATGAGCGGCACAGTGACAGTTTAAGAATGGCACACTAGGGAGATCCAGTACTCATGATCAAAAATCGCTTTCAAGAACACCGTGACATCCTCCGAGGAGTCCTGAAAGCGCACCAGGGGCATCCGTCGACGGCCTCCGAGTCCGCAGGCTGTGGCAACGAAAACATATCCTCGAAAACGGGCGAGCGCGCCGCCAAAATGCCACGGAAGACACGGAACTGGCTGTTCCCGGCCTGAATGACGATATTTCCATCTTCGAACCAGAGGTCTTGGACGCGCTGTGGCTCAGTGAGGGCGGTGTCGACGTCCATGTTTGTGGTTCGTGGTAAATGAAAATTAAAATTCCGCAAGACGCGTACATAGACCACAACAACCGCTCTCGGCGCGTCATTGATTTTCTGACTTTTTTTCTGGTTGGCGCAATTCACAGTGCTTTCCGGCGGTTACTTGACCCGAAAATGCATTCCGCTGTTGTAAGACAGTTTGAGAAGGCTTCTCATATTGGAGCGACTAGAACTACTAGTGTACTTTGATAAAATCCCTCGGACCCTCGCCGTCTAAATTAAAGTATTCCGATTCTGTTGCATGCGACATCAAGGCCATGACAGTCTAAGTGTTTCCCGTTGGTTAATAATATCTCGAGCGGTGACCGAGGCTCGCCTACATCATGCTAATCAATATTCCATCGATTTACCTAACTATATTCTAATGGCGTGCGAGACAAGTACAACAAGAAGAATGAATCGGTCGTAAACTATGGTCATGCAATAAACAGGAACAAAAAAGTTAGCCATAGGTACTAGATGATGAGACCGACGAAAGCTCACTAGCTGGAATCTCAACAAGCCAAATTATAAACCATCTCCTATGGCCGCATCTCGGAGCCCCTCCAGTTCAGACCACGACGGCAGTCCGTATATTCCAGGTATTTCGTCCCACAACTTCTGCCGGGCCCCTTGGTGCGATATTTTGAGGGACTCCAGACAAGCGGGGCAGATAGTGTGAGCGCTTTCCAGTGAAATCCAATCATACTGATTCCAGAAGTCAAGTGGAGAGTTCGGATCAGTCTCCATAACCTTCAGGGCGCTCGTGTAGGCATCGATTCGTCCTGAAATACATTGTGCTGGACTGGTACACCCGTCGACAGCAAGAGGATCTAAAAAGAACTGCAGGATACGAGAAACCGTCTTGTGGCTTTGGCGATGGTGCCCTACGAGAAATAGATGTTGGTCCCGTTCGGATAGACCAGTGGGATTGCCTCGGTAAAGGATCTCCTCGAATATGACCTCTGACACATCCAAAAAGTGAATAGCAAAGTAGTAGAAGGCGAAAGGAAGGATCCAAGGACAGTCAAGCTCGCGGCAGAGTTGCATAACACATATACGACAGTCCAAGGGAATTCGATCGTTCTCCTGCCATGCAAATTGGTCGAAAGCAGAAAGTGACATAGGGTATCTCGAAGTCAAGTGGATGAGGGCACGAGATCGAAGATAGTCCACTTGGTACTTTTGACCGAGACGGAGGCAACCTGTGATAGCATCGAAGTCGGTTGGGGCAGGGAATGGCAGAAAGAAGCTGAATTTGATTGAGAACCTGCTCAAGTGCCACAAACACGGACTTGCCTGGGCTCAAAGATAGCTTTTAGGAAGACTGTAACGTCCTCCGCTGAATCTGTAAAGCGTACGAGCGGACACACATCGACGGTTTCGGAATCGGTCGGTTGCGGGAATGAAAACATATCCTTGAAAACGGGTGACCGTGCCGCTAAAATGCCACGAAAGACGCGGAACTGGCGGTTTCCAGCCTGAACAACGACGTTTCCGTCTTCGAACCAGAGTTCTTCGAACCGCTGCGGTTCGTTTGGGGTTGTGTCGACGTTCATGTCGTGGTGAAACCTGGCTGAAAGCTGCAGAAAGAGACGAATGATTTGAAACTCCGCAGGTCACGTACGCTTGTGTGCGCGTCTAGCGGAGTTTCTGGCGGAGTCTCAATATCTCCTGCCACCCGCCACAACATGGAGGCCGACATATCCCCAAGTAAACCACAGCGCGTGCCAGAACTGTGGTTCGAGGATGGAAACATTGTCCTCCAGGCTGGGAACAGCCAGTTCCGCGTCTTCCGGAGCATTTTGGCGGCACGTTCGCCCGTATTCAAGGACATGTTCTCCTTTCCCCAGCCAACCGACTCCGAACTCGTCGACGGGTGTCCACTTGTACACTTCCCGGATGTTGCGGAGGATGTAACAGTCTTCTTAAAGGCTCTCCTGGATCCAGAGTCAGGACTTGTCTATTGTTTCCCGTCGGCTAATGTCGTTTCACAGATTCTTCAAGCCGTACCTCCACCGGACGGAATTTGACACTGTCGTCGGCTGCCTACGCCTCCGAAGTCATAAATACGAGGTCGATTCACTGCGATCCCGGGCGCTGGTCCACCTGTCCTCGGTCTACGTTACGACGCTGTCCTGGGCCGAAAGAAGGCGTCATGGCGGGAACCTGATTCCTGGGCCCATCGGCTCTGTATCATCCAGCTCGCCCGAGAGGTTGACTGTCCTTGGGTCTTACCCAGCGCCTTCTACATTTTAGCCACTTACTTTTCGGATCTGGGTCCGGACATATTCCACGACGCGGTTCACAATAGTGTTCCCGTACGGTTGTCGATTCCAGACCAACGATCCTTCCTCCGAGGCTACCACATGCAGAGCGTAAGTTCGTTTAACGGTATCTTGTCCTCCTTATTTCGTCCTTCGACCATGGAAGACTGCACCACCCCGGCGCGATGCCCAGCTGAGAGGCTGCTTGCGTTGAACGGCGCCACATGGCATCTCACCACCATTCCCGCTTCTCCGCTTTCTTTATGGGGAACAAGCGATTGCGACGACCGTGTGTGCCCCACATGTCTGGCGTCACTCAAAGAGACGCTGCAGGCGTCCCGGCAGAAACTTTGGGACAAATTGCCCGCAATGTACGGACTGCCGCCATGGTCCGACTTGGAGGCGCTCCGGACTGTGGCCATAGGCGACGAGCTGGCATTCTTCTCCTGAGGTTCCGATTTCGCGAGTTTCCCTCAACCTCAGCATCCAAGGTGTCTGATTGCTTAGCTTGTATTCCGCGACGCCTGAATGTCAATCCTTCTTGTGATAGACTATAGTCCTCTCTGCCATTTGGGATTTTGGTCATGGGCACACGACGCTGGCAGGTCTGTGAACTTGTATCCAGCCTCACTCCACGAGCCTCACTCCACGAGTTGGATGTAATTAATTTCCGCTGACAGCAGGAGAGGCTTTAAATTCATCCTGCTTCTTACTACCCAGTATACTGCAGCGTCCTTTTCCTTCTTCTGCAGTGCAACACGCTGCCAGCACGAATAAATCCATGAATCCATACACATCGACGCAGGATCGAAATTCTGGCTGTTGCAAAGGCCCGGGCATGCTTGATTCATCCGCAATACGCCTGGATGACTGGAGGAGCGAGAATACCGACCGGTTTTTCTTTTCTAAAATGACGCGTTCGGCTTTCAGCATGCAATGTGCGGTTTTTATTTTTGGGAAAGCATCTTGTCCATTGCCGCATCTCAAACTACCCATTGTGTACACAGGTAGTAGACAAGAGTCGCGAAACCGTGTTCAACGAGAGCTAAGGAGACGTACGTCGTAATCATATTACGTTTCACCAACGTTTGGGTTTCACACAGTTCTTCCTTGCTTCTTGCCCTCCTCCATTATTGAAGTCTCCTACGCGCAACGATAGGAAGAAGGCTCCCCAATCCTTACGCTGTCCGCTTTGCCGCAGCTTGTCGAAACCCGTTCTGCAATCCTTGATTGGCGACAACTGTGCTGAAGATTTGGATCTTCCTCCCTCCCGCCGTCAAAAAATCCCGCAAAAGAGGGTCTCGAGTGGTGGAATCACTTCATCGTCACTTCGTAAATACCCACATCTTATCGGACGTGAATGACTGATGGCCCATCGGACTCTCTTGACGGTAGATCCAGCGCAAACATTCTCGCGGCGAATTTTGCTCACTTTGTGATAGCCCGCCGCGCATACCAATCTCTGGCGCAACGGGTGTAAGATAACCCAGAAATGAGACCCCACAAGGTTCTGGCCCTCTGTAGCGCATTTCTGGCCGTTATAAGTCTTCCTTTAGTTATCCACTTTTTATACATCGTTCAGGATGGCCAATTTTCACGTCGGCTAGATCTCGTGTCGAAAGTTCGGGAATTTCCTCTCTCTTTCAAACTCCATATAATGCTTACATGTATGCGCACTAGTGGTTCAAGGAGTTCCAGGACGGCTTCTCCGAGTAGTTAACAACACTGCATCTATCACCCTCTTCGCCTCATGATTGTACTGGACTGGACCGTCGCTGTGGCGCATGAAGTATCCAGGACCCCAGCGCATTTCTTGTTCACAGGGTCTGAAACTCGAAAAGTCGGTTTGTTCCCGAAGAAACACGTTATCGCCCTTTACTGAAATCGATATCGTTGAGAAAATTCACATTTGTGTTTGGCTGCCTTGCAAATTGTTGTGCACCAGTTTTTTTACTTCTTTCCAGTCAATGTGTCAGTGGTCATGTCAGCAGCATAAAATATGGAATTTAGTTTGCTTTTCAGATCCAATAAATTCGCACTGGAGGACCCTCAGCCTGGCATCACCGAATTTATTCTCCACCGAACACTAAAATAGAATTCCAATTGGATCCCAATTTCTGGAGCCTTTTGTGTTATTTTACTTTTCACACGACATATTGTGCTCGCGTATCATAGGTACCCGTTTTCGAACTGCCTTTACTGACGCGTCGTGAATGCTGTTGTGGTTTGTGTACGTGTATGGCGGAGTTTCAATTCTCTTTTTCACCCGCCGCAACATGGACGTCGATACAACGTCGAACGAGCCTCAGCGCGTACAGGAACTCTGGTTTCAGGATGGGAATCTGGTCATCCAGGCTGGAAAAAGTCTTTTCCGGGTCTACCGGGGCATTTTGGCCACCCACTCGCCCGTTTTCGAGGACATGCTTTCATTTCCACAGCCTCCAGACTCTGAGCTCGTCGACGGCTGTCCGCTGGTACGACTTCCAGACGCTTCCAATGAAGTCGCAGTCTTCTTGAAAGCGCTCTTAAATCCACAGTAGGCCATCATCCGTTGCCCTTCAATTGCGGCTCATCCACGATCGTTAGATTCTTCCTGCCATTTCCCGCCCCAACACAATATGATACTATCGCTGGGTGCCTCCGCCTCAGTCACAAGTACGGGGTGGATTTCCTTCGACGCCGCGCGCTTGTCCACTTTTCATCGGCATATACCACTCTACTATCTGAATGGGATGTCCTCCCTGTAGACAGCGCTGCTCCGCCTCTCCCCCCTTTGACATCATGGCAAAATCCATCTAATCCAGCATTCAACCTTCACTTTATCCAGCTTTCTCGCGAGGTTGATGCTCTTTGGCTCCTTCCCCTCGGCTTTTATAGGCTTTCCGCCGCTTTGAGTTACTCTGCACTCGGCCGGGATATCTTCCACGGCGCCATTTATAACGACATTCCGGCCAGCCTGTCCATTCAAGACCAAGATACCTTTCTTAAACGTCACATCATTCAATGCTCTAGTACGACGGCGGATATCATGCGGTTTTTGTCCCATCCTGTGGAGATCGAGGGTTGTACATCCTCCACACTTTGTCTTGTGAAACGACTTAGGGCAGTCGAGAGCAGTCGAGAGATGCTCCGCGCCAATCCCTCGATCCCACTTGATGTATGGGACTCGGGAGATTGGGAAACCCTCACGGACCTTTGTCCGATCTGTTTCCGCGTACTTGAGAAGGCTCACAAACACGCACGAGTGGAATTCTGGGATACGTTGCCAGAAATGTACGATCTTCCTCCTTGGGAGGAATTGGAAAAGATGAAAACTGCTGCCATTGGTACCAGCATGTTTCATTGACAGTGATCCTCAGCGTCGTGCGTATTCTCATCATCTCGTTCCTCAATTTGAATTGACTGATGCATGATCTCCAGGTCTGCGATCGCATACATCTCAACGTACATTTATTGCACCCAAGGCTTTCGCTCCGAAATCTATATATTCCTCTTTGTCCCCATTCTCAGGGAAAATCTGGCTTCAGCTCTCCAAGAATAACGTGAGACATCTGAGCAGTCTGTTGTTGGTCTATCGATTCGGATAAAGACAAGAAGATGGAAGTAGCTGACGCTCCCTCACTGTCGAAATTTGCAATACGTAGAATCGATTTGTGAAGCACTAAAGACGAGTTTTCACCGGCCACTGCGGAATTGAGGATGCGCAGCTGAGTACTTCAGCGCTGTACATCTTGGTCGCTCAAGGATTTTTATAGCTAGAAGAAGGGCATCCGAAATCAAAAACCACTCGCATTTTGCATTGAACAAGAGTTGACCTGATTGACGCCCGAAAAAAAAATCGCGTCATTTTTGGATTGCTTGCGCGCCTATTTACGCGTTTGTCGGAGTTTCAATTACATCTCGTCACTGACACACATCTTTCCGTCATGAACCCAGCACACCGAGTCGAAGACTTGTGGTTTGAGGATGGAAACCTTGTCATCGAGGCCGGAAACAGCCAGTTCCGAGTCTACCGTGGCGTTCTGGCGGCGCGCTCACCAGTCTTTCAGGACATGCTCTCGTTCCCTCAGCCCCCCGACTCGGAGCTCGTTGAAGGGTGCCCAGTCGTACGCTTCTATGATTCCGCTGCAGAGGTGACCGCCTTTTTGAAATCGATCTTTGACTCCGGGTAGGTATTTTGAATGGTACAAAAGGCTAGTTGCTCATCAACCTGAACAGATTCTTTTTGCCATATCCATTTCCTACCGATTTCGACACCGTTGCGGGCACTCTTCGACTGAGCCACAAATATGAAGTGGACTACCTTCGTCGCCGTGCGCTCGTACATCTGGCATCGTACTATCCCACGGCGCTTTCTGACTTCGACGAGGTCTGGGGCGGCAGCCAATCTCCGTTGAAGCGACCCTCTTGGAACCGACCTACGCTGTCTGCGTATAGAATCTTCGTCATACAGCTCGCTCGGGAGGTCGATGCTCTTTGGATTCTGCCCTCTGCTTTCTATTCGCTGGCCTTTTCTTTCGTGGCACAGGATATCGGCATTTTCCATGGTACGATTTACAACGGCGTCCCGACGAGCCTAAGCCAGGAGGACCAGAAAGCCGTCATGATGGGCTATCGCATGCAATGCACTAGTACCGTTGAAGACGTCCTTCGCTTCCTATTCTCTCCAGTCGACGTTGAGGGGTGCACCAGCACCCCAGAGTGCCATAAATTGCGACTCGAGGCACTTACGATTCATCGAGGCTTTCGCAAATTTGGTACTCATAACCCATTGTTCTTATGGAATTGGGATGAGTGGGGCTTGCTGAACGATCTCTGTCCCACCTGCCTGTCGGTACTCAAACACACACACGAGGAGGCCAGGCAGAAGTTTTGGGATGATTTACCTGCAATATACGGATTGCCGCAGTGGGAAAAGCTGGAAGAGATGCGTAGTGATGCCATCGGTGCCGACTTGGATATATACTCATTTGATACTCTTTCGAATTGAAGTCAGTGTTTGCACCACCCTGGCTGACATCAAACTGACCCTCCTCCTCCTAATAGGTGACCTTTTCCCCTTCCATACAAGTGGTGGAACAAGAATGGGCACGGTCGCCGGTCAGGAGTAGTGTCCGGCAGGTAGTACCTAGCTATAGGCCTCTGAGGGTGGGAGGCTTTACCGAAGTTACTATTGCTTATGCTCCTTTGCTTTGAATAGTTGAACCAAGTAACACTTTGGCAATTTGACATACCTTGTATTATCTGGACGGGCCCGATGATCCAGTAGCTACCCGACGGAATGGCGACGGACCTCAGACAAGACCCTTGAACTGAACGGTCGAAATCGGAAGTATTGAACTCGCCCGACATGTCAGATGTCCACTTTCGCGAGTTGATCGCATGATTCCGGAGGAAGAACTTTTGGAGAAATAGAAATGGTATTTCTGCCGTTCAGCAAGGATCTCCACAATTCATTCTCTTTTTTGTACACTCAGGATCTGGGTCAACTATCGAGTCCGTCACCATCCTATTTTCCATGTTGAACTGAACGTTGAGTTTGGAAAACGGTTTTAGTAAGAGCGTCGGATCATTCCGTTTTGATGAATTATGACGGCAACAACATTAATTTGCGGAAGCAATTTTTTATCGCCTGCACACCACCTTGCACTGACCCTCCCAATTTCTTGTCCCAGCTGCATCCCAGACAGACAGGTAATGCCCCGAAACTCCTCAAAAACCGTCGAGGTCCTCCACTATACTCAAGCTGCCGCCGCGACGCTTCGCGACATTGCAAGTTCAATCGATGTTCCGTTTCTCAGCACCATCACCGCGCTTTTGTCGTCAATTATACCTCTAGTTCAGGTGTGAACAAACCGAACGAATGAATACATCCAGTCAACAGATTTTTAGGGCGCGAAAACCAACAAGGATCGTTGCGTACGCATGGTCGACGAAGTACACCAACTTCTTTGTAGCATTGCCAACCTCGCGATTGAGCCGGAAGATCCGACTCCGAAGTTGCTGGACCAAATTGCTGGTATCGCTCAGTAGGTTCCTTCTTTTAGAGTAAACAAATAACTTACGCTGGTAGTAAAGAACCCTTCAGAAATTCTACGCCTATCTTCGTTCTCAGCAAGAAATCGGCAGGATTACCCGTTTTTTCAAGCAGACCGAGCTCACCATCCAGCTTGATGCATGTGAGGCAGAAATAAGGGCCGCACTGGAGGTTTTCATGGTGAGTTGTGTGGTACAGAAGTGAATAAAATTCAAAAGGTAATAAAAGATACGATCCGGGGCTGAAGGATCGGTGGAAATCGCCAAGATGGATGCCGATATCGAACGAAGGCATCAAGAACTGTTGGATTTAATCGAAAGCTGGGAGAGCCAAGAGTTTTCCGATACAGCGTCATCGGTGGGTACATCCAAAATTCGTTACATCTTTGTGCTTACCTTCAAGAGCTATTGCAGACCCGTCGAACATTCACTGACATTAACAGCAGGTATGCCAGCGTTTTTTCTACTGGAACACGTTGGGTTCTATTTATGTTCTTCTTTCCCCCAGTTCGATGTCACTCCCACTGTTGCCTCCCCCGCCTCAGATCTTTTATGGGAGAGAGCCCGAAATTGAAGCTGTGGTTGGCGCCCTCCTTTCCGATTCGCCTCGAGTTGCTATACTAGGCATGGGCGGTATGGGTAAAACCGCTCTTGCCACCGCCGCATTATACGAACCCAGTGTCGTGGAAAGATACCAACAGCGTCACTTCGTGTCTTGCGAATCGGCGGACAACGCTGCAGCTTTAGTGACACTTATTGGGTCTTATCT
The DNA here is from genome assembly GCA_029281795.1 of Mycena crocata. Taxonomy (NCBI): domain Eukaryota; kingdom Fungi; phylum Basidiomycota; class Agaricomycetes; order Agaricales; family Mycenaceae; genus Mycena; species Mycena crocata. The sequence continues at coordinate 273,811 of JARJCP010000065.1, forward strand.
TGGAATTGAACCATCGGCATCCCTCTCGAGAATGATTACGAAGTACTTTTCTGACTGCGGCCCGTCGATTCTCGTCCTTGATAATCTGGAGACTCCTTGGGAGCCTTTGCCTACTCGGTCCGATGTTGAAGAATTTCTATCTCTCCTCAGTGATATTCCACAACTGGCTATTGTAGTGAGCATATATTGCTTTGCACCTCGTTAACAATCTAACTTGTCAACATCTGTAAGATCACCATGCGCGGTGCTGAAAGGCCTGCCAAGACCAAGTGGACACGTCCGTTCCTTTTGCCACTCGAACCCATCTCTTCGTTCGCTGCCCGCAAAACATTCGTCGATATTGCGGACGACCCATCAGAGGCGGCAGATGAGGAAGCCCTCACTGAGCTTTTAGATCTTACCGGCAACCTGCCCCTGGCGCTAACTCTGATGGCCAATATTGCCTCGTTCGAGAGTTACGCGGGCGCGTTGGCTCGTTGGAAAACGGAGAGTACTGGTCTTCTCTCGGACGGGGCGGAGAAGACGTCCAACCTCGACGTTTCGATCAAGGTTTCCCTCGCAAGTCCGCGTCTAGCGTCCTCTCCGCACGCGATGGAACTCCTGAGCCTAATATCCCTACTTCCCGATGGGATTTCCGAAGACGACCTTCTCGCCAGTAGGGTTCCTATTCCCGGCATTTCAAGTTGCCGTTCCGCTCTTCTTCGAACATCTTTGGTGTACATAGACCAAGATGGGCGAATCAAGAGCCTCAGTCCCATTCGCAGTTATATACAGCGATTTCATTGGCCATCCCGTTCCGTCACCGATCCTCTTCGGAGATATTTCCAAGATCTCATGTCCGTATGGTTTTCGCGCCAGCAGATGTCCTCCGGGAAGCTCGTTCCTCGTCTCACTTCGCATCTTGGAAATATCCGCAGTCTTGTTCTCGACCCTCTCCGAGCGAATAGACTGGAATCCGCGGGCTCGGAAATTGGATACAATATCCTGAGTCTGAACAACTTCTGCCACATTATGCTGAAGGGAATGAGTCCCCTCATGAAAGATGTTCCCCGTATCGTCGAATCAACCAATGATTCTCGCTTGCGCTGGAAGTACTCGGAAGACTGTCTTCTCGGATTAGGACCTCCTCTCACCAGGGAAGACGCAGAAAAATTGATACGAGACGGCATTCAGCATTTCGCCGCCGAAAATAATCGTGCCGCGCAAGGTGCGCCATTTCTTTCTTTCTTTAGTGGGAGATTACTGATGGCCCGCAGTGACTTTTTACAACACGGCTGTGACGTATTACATGAGAGTTTGGGATATGGCCAAGGCCCGGGAGTACAACAACCTTGCGTTCGAGCTTGCGAAGGACATCGACGATGTCCTGCCCAAATTGACGGCTTCTAGGAGCAGAGCGACTATCGGGAACCTCACCGGTCACTATCGCGAAAGTATAGAGTCCTCGATGGAGGTTATACGCTTGGCACGAATTATGGGAAGCGTACCGCATGAGTGCAACGGCCTCATGGACGAAGCCCTTAGCCGATCCCATCTCGGTGAACTGCGTCAGGTGCAAAGTATCTGCCTGCAAACGCGTCAATTAGTCCAGGCCTCTGGACTGGATGGCTCCAACAGAGAAATCGCAATCCTCGACATGGAAGCAGAAGTCCACCTTCTAAAGAGCGAATATATCCAGGCGCGCGACCTCAATACGGCCGTCCTCCAAATGACCAGTCCGGACGTCATGCCGTACTTCCACGCTAATGCGTTGATCTTCGTAGCCCATCTCTGTATCCTGATCGGAGTTGACGAAAGCGAAATCCGGGAAAAGCTGAAGACTGCGAAGGAACTGACGGACAAGCTCGGATGGACTAGCAGGAAGATCATGTGCGAACAAGAATTCGCAGCCCTCGCATTGTACCTCGGGGATACCCAGAGCGCCCATGCAGCATTCAAGGCCTGCATCTCCAGGAGTGGAATGGAAGACGCGGAAGCGGCATTCATCGGTCTTGAATATCTTGGTGATTGGACGCACAGTATGTGCACGCTTGATGAAACATTCCAGTGGGCGGGGACTTATTTCGCTTTGGCCCGGAAATCAAACGATTTGGGCCGCACGTATCAGGCCCTTCGCTGCTTGGGGGACATTCTGCTTGCGCAAGGCGACGAGACAACTGCCCTCAGCGTCTTTCGAGCGGTATTGGCTGGCGCGACGGAAATGGATGTCCATCGTCGAAGGGCTGACTGTATGGTTCGCATAGGCGATATTTTGAAGCGTCGCGGAAATGTCGAAGAGGCGAGGGAAATGTGGCAAACTGCGCGTCCACTGTTCTTTCGGTCGTCTCAACGGAAGGAGACCGTTTTGGTAGATCAGCGGCTAGCTCGAACCTCGTACGATGCTAGAGATTGATTGTCCGTTGTAATATTTTTGTCCTACTTTGGATTGTGGAATAACCTACTCGTTCGAATCTGGTCCATGGTAGATGGTGGTTAGGAACTCGGAAGAAAATCGACGGAAAGCAAATTGAAAGTCCGACCAACGCGTCTACACGCCACAACAAGGCAACACGTACACAATAATATCCTTACTCGTTGGATAAATCGAAGCGTGTTAGATATTAGGGGCGAAGCTACTTCGAAGCGTGGTGCATGCGACCTCAGACTCAGAAATCCGACTCCGAGTCTCTGTGTATGACAGAGTCGCTGACGTGCCTAAAGGATCACATAGGCCGTTTCTTCGTCTAGTAGTCTCTCCTAGACAGACGCTACAACAATTACTTACCTCGTACCTCGGTTTGTTGAACCCACTTACATGTAATCATCAAGATCAAATCAAGATAGAGTAATTTCAGGGCGACCAACGCTTGCGTCTCGGCTAAATGTCTATTTTTATTCTCCGGTGTCTATTTTTGTCTCGCACCATAAGAGAATGTTGACGGGATCGTTGATGGAATGGCGAAACAGCCACCAGGAAAGTGCAACCATCAAGAAGCATGCGGCTCACCACTTCCTGCTCGAGGGAACCTACTCCTTGGAGACAGAAAAAGTGCGGGGAACGACGAAGATGCATGTGTGTAGTCACAGTGCTGCACGCGTTCTGGGAGGCTTATCTCGACAGACACGCAACCTCCGCATGTTCAGTATTTCTCCGGGATCCATTCCTGTGGTACCGGGACAACTATAAAATGTAGCTCTCTTCCATGCCGCTCTCTTCAGTTGGAGTTCATTCACCAGCCTCTTCGGTCGACTTCATCCTCATTCATCTACTTCCCTTCCTATAGTCGTCATGTTCAACAAAGCCTCTCTGCTTCTTGCCGTCACTCTCGCTATTTCCGTTGCGGCGTCGCCTGCTCCCGCGCCTGCTACCCGTGGCACCACCATCCCTCTGCGCAAGAGGAGTTCGCTTACGCGTGAGGATGGTGTGTTTGACAAGGACAAGGCCATCCTTGCCACCATCGGTACCATCAATAAGCATCGCCAGAACCTCCTTAATCTGGAGAAGAACGTTGGCGTCAGCGCGTTCAACGAGGTGCGCATTGTACTTTTCTGTCTGCATTCACGTTTCTTAATATTGCCCAGGGTGCGGAAATCAAAGCCCTCGCGACCATCCCCAAGGATGTCGAGGCCCGCATGGTGAAGCGCCAGTCCGAGGCACTCACCGACGAGGAAGATGATCTTGAATGGGCCGGCAGCATCTCTGTCGGTACCCCTGCCCAGAAATTCTTGATCGACTTCGACAGTATGTCCTTAAGCCCTCATTGTTTTTTCCATCCTCACTTTGTTTCTTTAGCTGGCTCGTCGGATCTCTGGATTCCCTCGTCCTCCTGCACCAGTTCGACTTGCTCTAGCAAATCGAAGTTCAAATCCGCGTCCTCTTCGACTGCCGTTAAAAAGTCCGGCACGTTCACCATCGAATACGGCGATGGTTCAACCGTCAACGGGCCTGTGTACACTGTCGGTGAATTTGTAATTTCTCTCGGCCTCTCTGACAGTTGTTTCAGGACACTGTTTCCGTTGCGGGGATCAAAGCCACGAAACAGTACTTCAGCCCTGTGACCACCCTTTCCGCCAGCTTCGCTGACGACCCCATCGACGGGTATGGGGCCTTCAATTCCAGCTCAACCCAATTTATAACTCATGATTTGCACAGTATCCTTGGGCTTGCCTTCCCCGCCCTGTCCAACCTCGGACAGAACCCTTTCTTCAACACCGCCAGCAACGCCGGAACCGTCGACGCCAACCAGTTCTCGTTCTACCTCGCCAGCTCCGGCTCGGAGCTCTACCTCGGGGGCGTCAACGAAGATCTGTTCACCGGCGAGATCGAGTTCCACGACGTCGACTCCTCCACGGGCTTCTGGCAGGCCACCGGCGCGAAGGTCAAGGTCGGCACCACCAGCGCCGTGTCCAACTTTGACACCATCATCGACTCCGGCACGACGCTGATGTACGGGCCTCCAGCCGCCGTGAAGAAGCTCTACGCTGCCGTGTCCGGCTCGAAGGTGTACGACGCGGATAACGGATATTACTCGTACCCCTGCGCGACGCCGCCGAAGCTGGCGTTCAACTGGGGCGGCAAGGACTGGGCCATCTCTGCGGCGAACCTGAACCTCGGGCAGACTGAGACGGGCTCGAAGGACTGCGTCGGCTCGATCGCTGGCCAGGACATTGGTCTCGGATCCAACGTGTGGCTCCTTGGGGATGCGCTGATGAAGAATACCTATGTACGCACTTTTTCTCATTCACGACTTCTATTTGCATACTCATTTTCTTTCTACAGACCGTCTTTGACTTCGACCAGGAGGCTGTTGGATTTGCGGCCCTCGCATAAGATTGCTGACTGCTTAAATAAAATACCCTAACGCTCCTTTGTATTACCATCTCGAATATAAATTCTGGTTCAAACTGTTGAAACTTATCTCGAACATATTTTATGCTTCAGGATTCTGACTTGAAGCCGTCCATGGCGTCAGACTCACGGGCAATTGCGCGTTCAAATCCCTCCGTTAGAATATAGTTCAATTGTTACCCTCTTTTTCGAACACACGACGCAAGTTGAACTTCAAACTACGTGCAGTTCAAAAACTCAGAGCAACTTTGAACTCTTCACGTTTGCTCCACGTTCCTGGGTTCAAAGAATTAGGGCCCAGCCGCTGCAATACTCTTACTCGTTCTTCTCCGCTGCAATACTCTTACTCGTTCTTCTCCGTGTCATTCCCGAGCTTCAGGCTTCAAGCTTCAAGAGAATCATTTAAGGTACTTATCGCGTTGTTGTGGTCTGTGTACCTCTGTGTACACTTTCGGCGGACTTTCAATTATTTTTGCCACTCACCACAGACATGGAGGTCGACACAGTCCTAAGTGAACCATACCGCGTGCCGGAGCTGTGGTTCGAGGACGGAAATATTGTCATCCAGGCCGGGAACAGCCTGTTCCGCGTCTTCCGAAGCATTTTGGCGGCACGTTCACCTGTATTCCAAGACATGTTCGCGTTTCCCCAGCCTACCAACTCTGAGCTTATCGACGGATGTCCATTGGTGCGCTTCCTGGACTCTTCTGCGGAGGTCACGGTCTTTCTAAAAGCTCTTTTGGATCCGGAGTACAGGACTTGTTTGTTCGTTCCAAACTAACGTCGGCTAATGCGATGTATAGATTCTTCAAGCCGTACCCACACCGGACAGAATTTGACACCGTCGTTGGCTGTCTACGTCTCAGCCATAAATATGGGGTCGATTCTCTTCGAACCCGTGCACTCATCCACTTGTCATCGGGATACTTTACAAAGTTGTCCGACTGCGATGAAGAAAACCCGCCTATAACAAAGAAGGTGTCGTGGAATGAACCCAAATCCTGGACCCACCGCATCTCTGCCATACAGCTCGCTCGGGAAGTGGAATGTCTTTGGATTTTACCCTACGCCTTCTACACCTTGGCCAGTTGGTTTTCGGATATAGGCCTGGACATATTCCATGACACAGTTTACAATGGCGTTCCCGCGAGACTATCCACCGTAGATCAGCGGTCCTTTCTCCATGGTTACAACATTCAAAGAGGTAGCTCAGCCAGAGACATCCTGTCTTGCTTCTTCCGTCCTCCTACCATTGAAGGCTGCACCACCCCGACTCGATGCACAACTGAAAGGCTGGTCGTACTGGACGAGGCCATCTCACTACTCGACAATGTTCCTGCTTCTCCATTCTCTTTATGGGCACCAAGTGATTGCGACCAGCTGATAGACCATATTTGCCCCACTTGTCACGCATCACTTAAAGAGACGCTGCAGACGGCTCGCCAGAGGTTGTGGGACGAGTTGCCCGCAATGTACGAGCTGCCACCGTGGTCCGACCTGGAGGCGCTCCGAACTGCGGCGATAGGCGAAGAACTAGCACTGTTCTCCTGAGTTATTGAATTCCAGTGAGTTTTAAACAGTCTCATCATATGCGTCTACCTTGAAGCACTGAATCCGACACAACAGCACATCCTTAATAGCCATGGGAAAGTAAAGGAGACGGGACGGTGTCATCGAGGAACACATAGATACTGACAGGTACAGCAATTCAGTGATACAAGAATAAGTTTATCTAAGAGAAAAAAACATTCCCCAATTCTTACCAAAACGACGTCGTCTCAACATCGTTCTTAAACCCCCTGGCTTTCAATTTATTGAGCTCTCCCCATGTCGGCAAACCATACAGCCCGGGCAACTTGTCCCAGAATGACTGGCGCGCCTGGCTGTGTGTCTGCTTGAGCCACTTCAGGCAGGTGCTACACGCCGACGAGAGCCGGTCCCAGTCGGATGCGCCCCAGATATCGAGGGGAATAGCGGGGTACTCTACGCGGTCGGTCTGAAATTTCGTCACCGCGAGGAGGCGCGCGAGCGCACATTTCGAGCCGCCACTGCATCCGGTGATGGGCATTGGAGAGTGCAGAAACTGCAGGATGGCGGACATCTCGTTGTCGCGCTGGAGGAGATAGCCCTCCAGGAAGAACGCGAGGTCGTGTTCGCTCAGCTTGACCGGGAAGGTGCCGTACAGGGTGCCGGATATGATTTCCTTCATTCCCAAATTGTGCGCTGCGGCACCGAGGTTGTAGAAGGCGGCCGGCAGAATCCACTCGGCGCCTACTTCACGAGCGAGTTCAATGGCAAAGATGGACGTCGGTGCAGGCCACGACGTCTGCTGGGTGTCCCAATCAGCAAGTGTGGTGCTGTACATGGACGAGAGGTGGATGAGTGCCCTGCGCCGCAGATACGCAACATCATATTTGTGGCTCAAACGCAGAACGCCTGCAATGGTGTGGAAGTCACTTGGAGCGGGATGTGGCTCGAAGAAGCTGGGAATTGAGTGTGAGTTGGGCCTTCGACTAGCTTTGAGACATACCCAGAATCGAATATTGCCCTCAAGAAGACTACAACCTCTGCCGAAGAGTCCGGAAGATGCACCAATGGAGCACCCTCAAGAGTTTCTGGCTCTTGAGGCTGCGGTAAGCCCAACATATCCTGGAAAATGGGAGAACGCGCGGCCAAGACGCCCCGATAGACTCGAAAGAGATCCGTTTCCGCCTGGATGATCACATTTCCATCCTCGAACCACAATCCCTGAACCCGTTGAGGCCCGTTTGGAGCCGTGCCGGTTAGATTCATCGATCTAGTGAGACATTTGGCCGCTGAGGTTATGGCGGGATTGTGTCGAGACAGATAGAAGGCTGTGCTGTGGCAGCAGATCGGACCGGGTGTTTGGTTGGGCTTGTCAATGTCAGGAGCTTCCTTGCTACAACCATCCGCTTGCGCTTTCAGCTACTCGTATCGGAGTAGCAAACCCTATTTTGGTGATCGGAGTGGCATTCTTAGCCATTGCATCCTCCGTCCTAGACGACTTGGTCGACTCCGACGACATCTGTGGATCAGAAAAAGAAATTTGTGTACCCGTGGCAAAACCCGTGGACCCTGTGAACTTGAAGAATCTCGGGTATTGTGTCGTATCGCGTCGTATATCGGCGTTCTGCGCCAACCGTAGTGGCAAACCCTCTGCAGCTTCTTGTCCCCAACCACCATGTGGAACCTGGTTCAGCTTTTTCTTGATCCACTAAATTCCTTTGTCGACAGCTTATTGGACGATACCTCGTCAATAGAAGCCTTTAAATGGCTACGCGAATATCTGGCAGCTCATCCCCCGAAGTCCCTCGAGGAAGCCATCGTTGTCTATCCAGAGCAGCGGCCTACAGTTGCCCTCGCATGTGTCCAGATTTTGAATGGCGCGCTCACGAAGCCCATCGCGGGCACCGGCTTCATGGAGAACATCATTCCTCCTGCCATCCCAAAATTTCTGTCGAATTCAGACCTCCCAGCGGAGATTTGGTATGCATGCAAGTTCTGGATTCATCACGTTTCGGAAGTAGGGCTACCGGATCCCTCGCTCGCGGGCGCCTTGAGAAGGTTTCTCACGAAACACCTCAGGACGTGGATTGAAATCATGCTTTCAAGGCGACAGTTCATGGGATTGAATGGCTTACGGGCACGTCCTCTCCCGTTCCAGACTTTTGTTGCTTATTCTACTTCAGAACTTGTACCAAGAGGACGAGGATATCCAAATCGCACTGTACTCAAAAACTATTGCCCTGAACCTTCACAAGGTTGCACTTGTGCTGTCCAACACCGATGGGATTGAATGGCTTACGGGCACGTCCTCTCCCGTTCCAGACTTTTGTTGCTTATTCTACTTCAGAACTTGTACCAAGAGGACGAGGATATCCAAATCGCACTGTACTCAAAAACTATTGCCCTGAACCTTCACAAGGTTGCACTTGTGCTGTCCAACACCGATCGACTCGGGGAGGCGCTAGATGTCCAGTCCGAAGCGGCGGACATATTCAGAGGTCTCGCCCGCCGCCATCCCGACCGAATCACAGTTAACAACCTCCTCGTCGTCGCTGCTCTCTCCAGGTATCTGGCTCGCGATGGTCATGACGCAGACGCGGTCACTGCTGCACGAGAGGCCATAGACATAGGCCATAAGCTCGTTGTCATGGAACCACCCGCGCTGGCACCACTCAAATTTGCGCACTACATCTCCGCCCTCTCCACCAATTTAGTCAACGCCGGCATTCTCGACGTCGGGGTGGATCTCGCCCAGCTATCTGTTGACATGTGTCGAAAGTTGAGTGACGACAAAGAGTCTAGCGAGCATCTGCGAGTGCTCGTGCCATGCTTAGGTGGGCTCTTCATCGAGTTAGTCCAGAGCGGACGCAACACCGAGGCGCTCCCTTTCATCCGGGAGATCGTGGGGATACACAAGACCAAGATACAGCCACCATCGTTCCCCAATATCATCGTTCCCCGATATCATCGTCAACCAGTCCGCGCTTGGCGAAGCGTTGGCGCTCGCTGACCGATGGAAAGAGGCCCAGGCGGTTTTCGAAGAGGTCCTTGGTCTACAACGTTCTGTCGTGGCGGCAAATTTAACCGATCGCGCCGCGAACGTGCAGCTGTCTGAACTGCTTTCTGTCTACGCGTCGGTTGTCGGAGGTTTTGGTCGTCGCAAAGAAGCAGCAGGGCTGTTGGAGGAAACCCTGCGTATTCTGTCCAACCTTGTTCGCGAAGAGCCCAGCAGCGAGGAGCTTCAACGTCTCGTCGTCAACGCTCGCCTTTCCCAGCTCCGTCATTTTCTCCACGATGAATCAACTCTACACGAACTCGACCATATATCTGCCAGTCTGCAGGCTACATCGGACCTTCTTGATGTAGCGCTTGTGCGGGTTGACTGCTTAGGGGCATTGGAACGGCGAGAAGAGCGATTGGCTGTTGCAAAAGAAAGCTTGACTATGTGGCAAACCCTTCCCGAACGCCGTAACAAATCTAACAAATCTTCGACATTGGTACGGTGCTGTAAAGCGGTGAGCGAGGCGGCGTCACAGGTTGGACAGCGGGATGAAGCCCTGGCCGCCATTGAACAGGCCGTTGATGCCCTCAAAGGCGATGGAGCTGCGACGTTTACGCAGCTTGACACTGCGGTGGTTCTGGATGTATACGCACAGCGTCTTGCAGCCGTCGGAAGAAACGAGGAGGCGCTGGTGAATGTGGAAGCAGCACTCCGCATTTCGAAGCAGCTCTCGGCCGGCCAGGAAGAATTCATCATTTTTCGGAATAACATCGCCTGTTCGCTCGCCAGTCTTTCCAGCAGACTCTCGGAGCTCGGCCGCAAGGAGGAGGCACTTGCCGCCATTCAGCAAGCTGTGTCGCTGCCCAGGGCTCTTATAGCTGGAGCTGAAGCTTCGGATGAATTCATTCTCTCCGCTGTTCACGCTCTCAATAACCTCGTTGCACTCCTTCGGGATTCTGGTCGGGTCGAGGAGGCTTTGCCGATCGTCGCAGAAGCTCTGGAACACATCGACCGTCCCAACAATTCCTTCTGCCTCTTGACAAAGCAAGAAGTCCGGGCGGAGTCGTTCAATCAGTTGGCGCTTTGCTTGTATGCGCTGGGCCGCTTCAAGGACTCTATCGTCGAATCCCGTAAATCAGTCGAACTTTATCGGGGACTGGCAGCGGCGTACTCATCGGCTTTCGATCACCTGCTCGCCACATCGCTTGATACTTTGTGCACTTGCTCGAACGACGCTGCCGCTATGCGCGAGGCGGTCATGCTCCGTCGATCTTTGGCAGAGAAATGGCCAGCTGTGTTTGCTCGGGAGCTGGTAAAATCGGTGCAGAGACTGGAGGCTACTGTGGTGACAAATGGCGATGCAGGACGAATATAACCCTATCTTTTTTTTTCCGGGGAGCATTTCATTGGGTAAGTGAGAAGTGAACCAAAGGTTGGACAGTTGGACAGTTGAACTTTGGACAAGGTTCCGCCAGTGTGTGAATTATCACGACTTTTTCCGTTTACGCAGGCGACTCGCAATATCAAACTTCCGCGATTTCGAGTCCTCGTGACTTGTCTCGTGAATTTCGGGCTGTTGAATTTTGGTGTTGGTTAGTTTCGTAATTATTTTTTTTTTTGCTTCGGTGATTGGAATCTCATATATGAGAGCCATTTCTCTTATAGTTTAGTACAGCGAAATACGACAAGTCACATTCATGTTGATCTAATAACACTTTCGTTGCTTCAACTAATCAGTAGCGACGAGATCCCATGGCACGGGTGCAGGCAGAGCAAAATCCATCTACGTTTGGAGCTACGGAACCATTAGTGCAATAGTTCGGGGGAAAGTGGTGCCCACACACTGTACTGCTCAGGAAATAAATGGCTGTTGGCAGGCGTCAGCAAGGCTTTTCCACAAAGCTAGAATAGGCAAAACTTACTATTGATTGCAGGTTTTCTTGCAGCTTGGGGCAACACAACTGCCGGGATGATTTGGACTGAACTTGCAGTGGGCGCTTTCGCATTGAACCTTTCGTAACCAGTCAATGCTTCGGTACCTTTGAGAAATATGATGTTCAAAAACATACCTCGAAGGGTGACTGGGAAAAAAACGTCAGAAGATAATAACGCTGTATATCAGTGAAGTCACTAACAAGGTTCTCTGCGTGGCCACACCGCAGATATATGTTTCGAACGCTGTTGAATGTGGCGTCATTCAAGGAATCGATTTTTCAACTTGTAGGACTTACTGGCGCCAACGACACATTTTAGAATGGAAGCAAAACTGGAGAGCGGATAGGAGATGGAGATGTGGAAGGTTTGTTGCGGTTTGGTATATCTCGCCAGATCCCAGCGTTTTAAACCACAGCGCTAATTTTTTCCCCTTGAACGCCGGACGTTCTACCAGGCTCTATCAACCACTCTGCGATCCCAATCCAAACTACTCAATTCAGTGACTGTGATATCGGCGACGGAGAGAACATACGGAGAGAACATACGCCGGTGCACCGTCAAAACTCCGGTCGAAACACTCACCCATCCTGAGGCTGATGCGTATGTGTACATACACTCCGAGAATAAATTTAGATGGCGGATTCGAGCCGCCAAGAACTAGGAAGAAACAAAGGCTATAGCTAAATGAGCAGCAGTAACACCTTGACCGGGTTGACTTCAGGTCAGTTTAAACCGACGTGAATAACATTAGAACAACACTGTCGAATATTCCTTCACCAGACAAGGCGGCCCGCGATGGATGAGCTCTACACCATCATCGCCCCTGCCGATAGTGCGTACTGCTCTGCGCAACGGCAAAGTTCTCCCGCCCTCCGATCTGTTCCTTTACCGGCGAGTCAGCTCCGACTGATTTCATTGTGGTACTAATGTAACGGGATTACGCGTCGTTTTTTTGTGGCTCAGAGTTCAAAGTAAGGCGTAGTAGAAATGCATAGCTAAATGAAGATCATTGAATGGCTGCGCTATCCAACCAACATAGAATTCGTTGAATAATGCACTGAAAGGGACAACCTCGGGCATCGGTCATCGGGCAAGTTGAACATCCCCGAACATTCTTATCTTCTACCATGTCCCTCTCACTGACCTCACTATGAATCAGAGCTAGTTTTGTAGTATTTAAGCAGCCTATGAACTGCATGTATGATGTAATTAATTCATCACTGCGTCCCCCCAAATTTGTGTGAACCTCTCAGAGAATAACGGGAACTTCTCGTAATTTCCCAACAGAAGTTACAAAGCTCGAGTAGGACACGGAAAGACGGCGTGATGGTGCTCTCATCAGTGTTCCGGCACAAAAAAATCACACACAAAAAAACCACTACGCTGTTGCAAGAGTTCCCTCGGCGTCCGACGGCGTCCTTTCCCGGCGCTCGTGTATATATATCATCGGTTGGTCCGCTGGATCATAGCAGGATCAAGTTCAAAGCCTGTGCTTGTTTCAGTGAGTACTCTCAGGCACTCCGAGAGAATCTTTTATGGTCCTACGTCGAACTTTAACCTTCAACGTCCAACTGTCAAGGTCTCTCGCAGGTTATATGACATGCCCGCTGCTCCCAAATCAATGATGTTTTCTCACGGTTTTAAATGTACGCGTGAATTGCGACCACCACTTTCCGTAGTTCACAGCGAAACGCAGTGGAGTCTTTGTGCTATAAGCCGTCTCCACAGCCTTGCCCAAGGCCTGGGTAGTTGCATTCAGTTGGTAAAGTTGAAAAGCCGCCTACAGCACCGTGAAGTATAGCGTTGGACTGCTTTCAAACCGCCCACTAATCGATCTCCAGCAGATGCCAAGGACCGGTTTGGCTGGAGAAAAAGGTCAGAACATGACAATCACGTAGACGAGCCTCGCTGACAAGAGATTCCGCGTGGCCACACCGCAAGTACAGGTTTCGAACGTTATCGAAGTGTCGAAGGTGACGTTAGTCTGAATAGAATCGAGTTTTTCCCTTGAATGTCTCACTGGCGCCAACGGCACATGTTGAGTAGAGTGGAATATAGTCTGGAGATCTGGTAAGGTGCAAGTCTTTGAGAGGAAGAAAGGTGTCAGAGGTCCATGTGGTACATCGCGCCAGTTCTCTATCCTTTTAAACCACAGCGCCAATCTCTTGTCCAAGAAGGCCGGACGCTCTGCTCAACTTGTGGGAAATCATTTCGGCGACAGGGGGGGACCAAACCGCCTGCGTAACGTTGTTCTAGTTGGGCGTGGAGGGGTACGGAGGTTTTTGCGGTGACTTCAGGATCACCTGTCCCACTCGATATTTATGGATGGGCGACTTGGTCACGTAAACACTTCATTCTATGGCATGACGCGTACACTGCAAGAGTAAATTTAGATAGCAGGTCCGAGATGGCCACGCCTGCGGGGAAAACCAAAGGCTATAGCTGAATAACAACGCTCTCCGGCCTCCGTTCTTCTCCTTTACCGACAAGTCAGCTCGGGCTAATTTTATTGTGGCGCGAATGGGGCCTGGATTCAAAGCCGCGGTGTGTTATCTTTTGTTGCTTTGGATTCATGAGAAGAACTAATAAGTATAGATAACAATAACTTGGTCGTGCTAAGCCAAAATAGCCAATGCTGGAAGCCAGTTACGCTGCAAGACGAGATGGCATAGCTTCCAATTTCGCTCGTTTCACTACGAAAGGATTCACCCCGTTATGTACGGGCTCTCGCGGCCTCCGACGGCGTCTTTTCCCGCTTATTTCCCTTCTGTTGGTCCGTTGGAGCATAGTAAGAGCAAGTTAAAAACCAGCCCTTCGAATCCTGTGGTAATCTTCCCCAGAAGCTCCAATTTCTCATGTTTTTTTAGGTCCCACCTCAACTTTCAATATTCGACGTTGAATTCTTGGCCGGTTTGTGGATCCAAGTTCAAAATTGATCCCCGATCAGCGGCCAGTCCCTCTACAGTTGGAGACAGTTGGGGATCGATATCGTCCGACAGCTCCATTTGGAGGGGTCATTAGTGACGGAAGTTTTTCAGCCAGCCGCCCGCTTAGAACAACGTGCAGGATACAACACTATCGCTCAGATACCCGGGTGGAAATTTCCATGGCTACGCCTCGCTGAAATGCTTTGCAAACTGCGCATCTTCTGTACTGGATACCCTTCGACCGTTCGCTTTCCGAGGGGAATCGAACACTACAAAAAGGGCATACTGTACTATTAAGTTCAGCTCGACATGGGGTGTGACCCGTGACGTTTTGAACCAAATTCGACAGCCGACAACCGGTCGTGGTGACCGTGACGGACGGCTAAAATTCGACAATTTTCAACACGAAAACGCAAAAAAAAACAGCACTTCTAGGCGAGCCGCTGGGGATGTCCGAGTCACGGTGAACTAATTCGACAGTTGGGCGAGGTGACCCGTGACATTGAACAAAGTTCGACGTCGACAAGGGTGCCCGTGACCCGTGACTGTCGAACTGAACTTGATAGTACAGTATCTAGTTTAACTTTATCTCAACAACAAGATTTGCATGCTTCTTTGGATCGGAGAAGTAAGCAAACCAAATCGCCTGGCGATGGGCTCACTTTCCGAGCATATACCGGACAATCCACAAGGCATGCTGAAGTAATCCCCGCTATCCTCATACTTACAGGTCAAGTAGACTTGGAAAAGTGTAACCATCCCGTCATTATTGCGCATGCATGGAACTACGAGCTGGAACATATCGAAGACGCAATTTATGGGGCTGGGTAAAAATGACGCGGGTCGGCGCGCACTGACGCGCACTGCCGCGGAAGTGACGTGACGTGACGCGCAATTGACGCGCCGATCGGCGCGACGCCTCTGCTGCGTTCCACAACCCAACTCATGCCATAGAAACTGCGTGGAAGGGGTTTTCCGTTTAATCTGGTTGTCCACGGCACAAAAAGCCCTTCCTCTAAATTTTGGGATACTCATTGGACCAGTGCCCCAATTACACCTAATCAACCCAAGAAACAAACTGAAATGTCGCCGAATTGCCCGTGCCGTCTGCCTGGCATTACTTACCACTTCCATTACCCTTGATTTATGCTCGGCAATCCTTCGTAACATCAATACTTACATTGTTCTGGGGCAAACAATACAGAGAATACACCAATCACCCCAGCCAAAACCTCGAAGGATGTATGGCATAAACATTGGGGTACGGCGAGGCGTCTCACTAGTCACCTCTCTTCTCGCAGTATTTTCTATTCCAGGTCTTGTGTACACTTGAATGCTCCCTCAAGTTGGTCAAATCCGCTTCAGTCCCGGGCGTTGTAATATCGAAGTCCTGAAGTTGCCAACTATGCAACAATTAGCTGGTGCGGATAGTCAAACATTTAGTTACAGGTAGATTCGGTTCAGTCTCGTTTTGACGCTGGACCTGAGACTTTGGACGCAGACTCGGTAGCACACAGTTGCCTAACAACTAACATCATTATCATCGCAGTCCAGCCCGCCATGAGTCATTGAAAGCCCATATACTGACTTGATGGTCTCCGAATCTGGAAGCGAGTTTATTGTTATCCACGAGACCACACAAAATAAAAGACAAGACACCATGGCTGCATCTAACTGCCCAAAAGGTGCATCATCAAGGGATGCCAACAGAGTTGAGCTGGTGTCTCGAGATCTAGGGTGGGGATCCCATAGTTCTCATCCCATCCAGTTTGAGTGTTCACTACAAGACGGGTTCACGTAGGACTCTGCAATCCTGTGCAATCGTTTGCCAGATTGAACCGTGGGAATTTTATCAGTCTCAGATGCTTTATTGTATCTTGGTGTCATGTTGTCCGTCACGATTGGAATGCGTTTAATTGTGATGAAACCCGGATACAAGTTAAGCCGACACTCAGTATTCCGTTATGCATTAATTATCTATCCCTGCCTTCAGATGTTCTGCAATATGGCACCTTAGTTCGATTTTTAAACCGTCCACCGTCGCCGCAAATAGGGCAATTTGTTTCTTGACCTTGTTTGATGCGTGACTGGAGCTCTCACGAATAATTGAGTAGGTAGGCTGCCCGTAATATGGTATGAACGAATGCTGTGATGCAGCGTTGAAAGGTGAATAAAATACTTCCACCCAGCAAGCCCGAGGATTCGAGAACGCGGCGCGGTGGAACCAATAAGCATGATCCGCTCTGTATTTTGAAGTATGCGCTTGCCCACTTGATTTCTTTCCTAAGCAATCATGTGCAGTTGTTCATCTCTCTTGCTTCGGAACTGCATTGGGGGACGCACGCGTTTGGAAATGTCGAGTAAATCTGCTGGTGATTCTCGATCATGGTAGGCCCTCGAAGAACCGGTCGAAGCTTCACTTGCAGATGAACGCACGTGCAGATGTTCACCCATCTCGATTCAGCCGCACCAGCAGCGTTTCAATATGTTCCACCAAGCGAATGTAGGTTGTGAACAGAGTTAAAATGGAAGTGCCACCACTGTGGCAAAATAATACAACAGGGCAAGGATTTCGAGAGTAACACAGTTCCACAGAATTGGTTTCGGCAAAATGACAACTGAACACCCATTCAGTGTTAGAAACTAATCACCCACCGGGTCTGAATGTATACAGCGCTTCAGATTCATGTGGTGCCAACAAGGTGCCAAGGCCAAGCTAATGCAGTTTTGGAACTGTGTCCCTCCTCGATGAAGGGAGAAAGTTGGACCCCGGGACAGAATGAGCACAAACAAAAGCCTGAGGGACAATAAAACGCTCTAGCAATTGTATTTGCCTTACGAAACCTTCAATGTACATATTTCAGAGAAAATTGGACACCCAGGAGGCATGAAATGACGACGGAACTAGGATTGAAACAAGATTAGCGCCCGCGCGTCAATGACGTCATTGACGCGGCAGGACATTTGAACATGGCAAAATCTGCATCGGAAACTGTCGCAGCTGGCGATTTGGTGTCTTATTAATGACTGGGGACCGCTAACTGCTAACCAGCATCCATTCGCAGCAGAAAAATAATCAATCTTCGGTGTGGAATCACTTCTCGACAACAGTTGCGTTAAGTCAAGGTTGAGTACCAAACTTCAATGCTCCTGCTCGAGTTCTAGCTGAGTTCGAGCTTGTAAAGATATATCAGGCCTCCTTCAATGGTAAATGACTTGTTTGCAGGGCGGGGAGACAGGCGCGGTATTGACGCGCACTGACGCGCCCGTGACGCGCACTGACGCGCATTGACGCGCACCGGCGCGCAACCGACGCGCAACCGACGCGCAACCGACGCGCAACCGACGCGGACCCAGCGCGCAACTGACGCGGACCCAGCGCGCATCGGCGCATCGAGTGAAGCGGCACAACGTAACTTCACGAGCGGTTTTGTGCCCATCAACTATGGAAAATGGTGCCATATCTCACCACAAGGATTTACATATCCACTGAACATCCCGAACATTAAATATAAGGCCAGTATGTACAATATTCTACTCTGAATCAATACTTACTACCCTGAAACTATGTCCTAGGGTCTGTTTAACATCATCCAAAGAATGTATGAACCTTATTTTAGGTCCGGGAACAATAATTTACATGTTCAAAGTTGCTGCGCCAGTTCGCGTCAGTTCGCGTCAACTGCGCGTCAACTGCGCGTCAAAGGCGCGTCAGTGCGCGCCTGTCGCGTCATTTTCTCCAGGCCCCAATTTATGTCGATCACACCCACTCTCCGATACATCCTGCCGTTCACCCTTCCCTTCCAGTCTCCATCCCAACCTTGAACGCACCTGCAATGGGCCTATGAATGAGGTATATTCAAAGTGGCAATGCAAGGTACGTACGGCGCTCAGGCCTTGATCTTGTTTTCAAAGGATCCTCACATGTGCTGCAGTCCAACCGCCCGCATAGTGTCGAAACTTGTGTTTGCGACTATGCCTTAACATATTCGATTTAACGTTGAAACGTCGGCCGCAGTGTTCGACGGGACAGGGAAAAGCTGGACAAACAGCATCAGTTCAAGCAGCGTTGGGTGAGTTCCGAACTGAGAACTCAACGCATAATGTTGGTATGGACGAGATGATGGGTTTTCAAGGTACTCGGGCGATCGAAACGTTTACCACAGTTCGGACATGGATATTTCTTGAGGCTTTTGGTTTTCTTTTCACTACCGGCAGCGACAATCGATTCTCTTGTCGGAGCAGGGATTCCACACGACGCCGCATTGAAAGGTCGATTTTCACCGCCAGCGAATGAATTATTGTTCTGCGAGAACCTGCAAGTAATAATAACCTTAATTGCGAGTCTGTTGTATCTATAAGGAATTACTCGCATCGGATTCTTCCATGCGTCGGGGAACCCTTCCCGAAAGCTGGGGAGAATTGTTGAGCTCTTTGGAGGCATGTAGGCGGCGCGACTATCGACATTCGCCGTTGACACATGTGGGCTTTTAATTTATCCTGAGTCTTATCCATGACGACAGACCATCAATTCAAATAGAAACAAACATGAACGTGCTTGGCCAATGCTTGAGCGGGGATTGTTTCGAGACGATGGCCAGCGATTTTTTGTCGCTATTATCGAGATCGAGAGGTTAGAAAGTGTTCTTTTAAGGCCATATAACTCGAACCAACATGTGCTGGCGCGTCTGCATTGCACCTAGTCGAGAAAATCTAAATCTAAAATTGTATGTGCGATAACGTGAACCTCACCATTCGCGCCATAAGCCACTACACAATTAATCCATATATATACAAACTGCTCGGTCACCCGACGAATCCAACAAAACTTCGCCTCGTGACCGTCCTAGCCAGATAACTATATTCCTGTAAGGCATCAAACAAAAAACTCCCGTCACAGAACCCGCTGTTGAGGCGCAATTTGGCTAGTTACTGGTGTTGTGGGTAAAATCGTCAGCAGAATAATAAAATCCCAAAAAGGAAAGAGGGAGGGGAGAGGGAAAAAGAGACAGGGAAGATTCACACCAGCTATTCCAGATTTTCGATGAGAAGGAGGATGCATTCATATTTACATAATTGCCCCCTTAAAACATTTTTTCGGGCCTGCGGTGCCAGTTTTGAGCAACGCGGCTTTACCCGGGAACCTGTCAAGAAAATCGTGGGCGATTGCCGTTTTGGATTAAATCGACCATGTATTCCTGCGGCCGGTCCCGTGCTCGATCGAGATGCTGCAGCTCTTCAAAAGGAAAATTGCGCGGCAAAAGACCGGCAATCGGAAGAGATCGGAAGGGGGGCGGACAAAACTCCGAACTTGGAATCCTGTTTGACCTGTTAGCTAAATGGACCACGCGTTAAAGACGTACAGACTCGAGTCTTCCACCAATATGCTCCCCTGACTATATGTGCCTTTTAGCTTGAATGTTGAAAACATGCCCAAATGGTGTTTCAAATGTCGCACAAGTCAACTTCAAGTTCTGACTTGGTTCTGCGTCACTCTAACGTGTAATTGAATCCACTGTGAGGCCCATAACTCTGAACAAGCAAGGGCTCTCGGTGCTTCCTCGTTTCAATGTGATCGCTATAATTCTTGTATAATTCCGAAGTTTTGTCCCAATTTGGAATTGATTTGCGATCAGTGGCCGTGTGATGCGATCACTTCCCGCGTGACGCGCTTTCCTCTTTCAGACACTCCCTCAGGCTCATGGAATTGCCACGACATTCCGTCCAGTCCCCCGATTGAGTATCTTCCCGCAACTCGCAGCGTCAAGCGGTGCGACTCATTCCAGGTGCAAAATAACAGAATCGATGCAGGTTTCCTTGAACAGACGTCTCGGCACTCTTCGAGGTATGGCTTCCCAATCGCGACTACTCGATGGTGGCAGAGTTCTCCACATCATTTGCCATCCGGCATGGCGCACTATCCCGTTCACGCGCTCAGTTCCCACTCCGGATTTGTTGAAACTCCCAATCCATCGAAAAAACACGGCAAACACGGCAAACAAATACTACGGTCTACGATAGTATTGGACCACAAGAGTGTCCGTGTGCGTGTGTAGGTAGGCAGCGTCTCTTCGCAAGTCAGCACATCGATAACACAACTCTCTCAAAATACAGCGTCAAATGATTGACAGTCCCTCGGCCATGGCCATCTGAAACCGTCATTAAATGAGACAGATGAAATGGGAGGGGCAAAAACTCACTTATTCGATGACACGTATAACACCGTCGGGCGCCGTCGTTGCCTTCTCTGCCGGGATGGCGTTGACCGCGCGACCCTCGATAACACGGATGACGCCGTCTGGCGCTGTGGTCGCCTTCTCAGCCGGAATGGCGTTGACCGCCCGACCGTCGATAACGCGGATGACACCGTCAGGCGCTGTGGTGGCTTTCTCAGCCGGGATAGCGTTGACTGCGCGACCGTCGATGACGCGGATAACACCGTCAGGCGCTGTAGTGGCTTTCTCAGCCGGGATAGCGTTGACTGCACGACCGTCAATGACGCGGATAACGCCGTCAGGCGCTGTAGTGGCTTTCTCAGCCGGGATAGCGTTGACTGCACGACCGTCAATGACGCGGATAACGCCGTCAGGCGCTGTGGTAGCTTTCTCAGCCGGGATGGCGTTGACCGCGCGGCCCTTGATGGCGGTGATGATACCGTCGGGGGCCGTCGTTGGCTGCTCCTCCGGCATGGTGTTAATGGCGCGGTCTTCGATAACGCGGATAACGCCGTCCGGCGCCGTGGTCGCCTTCTCTGCCGGGACGGCGTTGACCGCGCGACCGTCGATGACGCGAATCACGCCGTCGGGGGCGGTGGTGGCTTTTTCCGCCGGGATGGCGTTGACGGCGCGGCCCTTGATGGCGGTGATAACACCGTCAGGCGCGGTTGTTGGCTGCTCCTCCGGCATGGTGTTAATGGCGCGGTCTTCAATTACTCGAATAACGCCATCGGGGGCGGTGGTCGCCTTCTCCGCAGGAACAGCGTTGACCGCGCGGCCCTTGATGGCGGTGATGATACCGTCGGGGGCCGTCGTGGGCTGCTCCTCCGGCATGGTATTAATCGCACGCTTGATATAAGCCGGGATAGTGTCAAGAGGCTGGGCGTTGCGTTGCTCCAGAGCATGCTGAAGGTTTCTGAAAGTGAGAAATGAACCTCGGAAGGAGTCAAGACAACTCACGGTCATGGGGATCGGGCTGGCAGTAACCTGACCTGCCAGGAGAACGGCCGCACAGACGAAGACGTATAATTGAGAGAACATGATAAAAGAGAGGATATGTGTACTGGGACAAAGTGCAGACGAGTGAAAGAGCTAGGAAAAGGGCGACCTGGCCGAAAAAGTGGGGAGGGGAAAGGGAGATGGGGGGACGAAGAGAGCTCGTTGCTATTTGTACAAGTTTGAAGTGGACCAGCGCATTGGATTTGATCATCATTCAATCATCGATTCTTTCCTTTCCTCCGCCGTGTTCCCCAGAATAGAGTTGCAGCGTTCTCTACAATGCGCGCTTGCCAGGCTCAAGTCGGATTCTCACTTCACAAGAACAAGTCCAAAGTCATCGTCGGTGACCGTTTCAAGGGTGTTTTTGCTTCCAGTCGAAAGGTCTACTTACCCAGGTCTATTTACGGTGCACAGGTTACTGAAACGCATCACGTTCAGGAGCGCGTAGACAAGTACCCATGAGTACGAAAATTCGCGGTGTTTCTATCGCCTAGAGACTGGGGATGACATTCCACCGCCTGCACTTTGACCACGCCCACGTCCAAGCCTCCTTGACTCGGAGTCGGCTGATGAAGGTTAAGAAGCAGACGACGACTCCGACGACGCCGGTATGGACCCCGCTGGAAGTCATTCTACCCATCCCATCAATCTCACTGGTAACGATCCTGACGCGGACGTAGATTTCGAAGAGAACAAGTCGCAACAATCTGCAGACCTGGATGCTTGGGCCGCTGAGTATGCACAGTCACACCCAGACGAAGGCCTTGTCTAAACTCTCAGTCAAACCGTCTTGGGATCATGTTCGAGCGGACCATGTTTTCAAAATATGCGCGCCTGTTTTTTCCAACCACATTATCCGTGACTGCTCTGACTGATTCGGAACGTTCGAACACAGCGGGACCACGCAATGTCGTCCACGACAAGGTCTTGAGTGTTTGAATATATCCCAGAGCGCGGGAAGAATAAGAGGGCCCACCACAGAGAGATTTTAAAAAGGCGTCCATTGGGGACGAGAATGATCATGACGGGGACGCTCTTCGAAGATATCAGCTGGAAAGACTATACGGTACGCAACTCGCACCTCTGACTATTCAGCAAAATCCATCAATTCATCCGAGTATGACGGATCGAAGTATCCTGCGTTGCGGTCAATTTCTCTGTCTCTCTCTTTTTCTCGTCGTTCAACTCACAAGACTTCCAGAAATTGACCTCTTTCATTGTCAAGCTCCCACCATGTCGTCCTCCGCCTCGACCCCACTTACCCACGGCGCGTGCGCTATTTCAACCAACCTAATATGCGCAAAACGGCCATCGATCACCCACAAATCTCGTCCTGCAACTCTTAACCGCTCGTTCCGTTCCACTGGCAAGTGGTCCCCCAAGGCTCCGTGTCATCCTCTCCGACGGGGTCCATTTCTTCCACGCCCTGTCAACCAGTGATCTCGCTCAACGAGCCTTTCCCCTCGGACCAAGCAACAAGAACGCCATCGTTTGTCTCGAAAACACCGTGGGCATCACAAGGGAGAGACGGTCGGTGTCTGCATGTTTTGTCGAGATGCGACTGAATAATGGAATGGTGCGCACCAGGACTTTGATTGTCACGGAGATGCGCTTTATTGAGGACCGAGATGGGATTATCGGCAATCCCGCGGACCTCAGTGACCACATGTAGTCAAGAGGTTCTGGTGCAAGCGACAAACTCCTGCGCCTGGCTCAGGCTGCTGCGCGGTGCCGTGGAGGTGACAGAATGAGTCTTTGGACTCGGTTGCGTCATTCTAAAGTCAAACTGACTTGAGATGAAGACGAGTCAGACTGAGGACCCGGTGAGGACTCGGCAGGTTACCAACAGGTACATGCTACCCGCTGTAAGTACGCTTGCTCGGAAAGAAATCGAGGAGCGGACGTTAAAACCTATTTAGCGTCGTCATCATGGACGACGAACAAAGCACAAGCAATGATTAAATTAATAACTCCTTGATCATTTCAAGTTGATTTCAAGGAAAAGACCGTTGTTTTGTGCTGTTTCCTCAAGTTTTGCCTTCAATTCTCAATTTCCCCTCTTCTTTTCATTTCGCTCCGAGTTCCACTTCCAAAGAATTCCACGATGAGCGCTGAGCGCTGAGCACGCGTAATTGCTCGTGTTGCAATGCGGTTCCAGCGCAAGCAGTGCGGTGGCGGTGCTCTAATGTTAGGATTAGATGGTGTAGCCCTTGCAGAAATATATCTTCCGCTTTTGGCTTTCACCACCGAGCCCATTCCCGCCGCTCCACCGCAGCACCGACCTCAGCCGACCGGACGGAGATTTTTTTCGATTTCAGATTCTCGACCACCTACATAATCCAATACCCATGTCAAAAGAGAAGACAATAATCGACTTATCGAGAGTACGAGTCTCTGAACTTGATTGCATACTTACGCCCGTCTATAACATCGTTTCGAACCTGGTGATGGAATTCGAAGTCAAGAAGGCTGGAAGAAGGGATTTAGACGCGTGCATCGCGCAAGTCCCGTCCGAGCACTCTCTTGTAAGTCGTCAAATATCTGACGCGTCTCTGAACTTGATTGCGTACTTACGCCCGTCTATAACATCGTTTCGAACCATGGCGATGGAATTCGAAGTCAAGAAGGCTGGAAGAAGGGATTTAGATGCGTGCATCGCGCAAGTCCCGTCCGAAAGTCGTCAAATTTGTTCGTTCTCCTTCCACAAAATCGAAATCTCCATGACGCTTCAGGCTAATGCAGAAGCGCGTACGCACATACGCCCACATTCTTCCATAAATGCCCTTGACGAGACTCTCCCTCTTTCTTACAATTTCTTCCTGATCTTGTCGCCATGCATGATGCATCATACAAGCATTTCCAAGTAAGTAACAGCTCTGCTTCAAATTTCCGACTGCGCTCCAATACATACAACATTGCAGTTAGCCTCATTGCTTTCGCACAATGTCTATCCCTTCCGAATCAGAATCGTCAAACATGTTTCTCGACCGACGACGACGCCAGAATCCTCTTTCTTTCGCAGCTCGTCACGCATAGAAACCAACTCAGCATCTATTTCTATCCCTCCACTGTATCTGAATCTCCGTTCCCTGGATTCATCTGGGGAACTTGACACCGACTTTTGGACCTTCGGTCAACAAAATCGATGCGTGAAGTATAGTCAATGCCGAACCCGACAACGTCGCGATGTTAATATCGATCCACTCTCAGTATCATCTTCCATCCATCCATCCGTCCGTCCGTCCGTCCGTCCGCGTCGCCGCCTCGCTTTTTCTTTTTCTAAATCGCATCTAATAAAACCCCGCACCAATCTAAAGGCTGCTTCAATCATATGTCCGACGACGCCGACGCTGACGGAGAGCGCCCAATAAACAGACAGATCGATCCTCCTCGGCTCGAAGGATTGTAATAGTATTCCAACTATCGAGCCCTATATTCCAAGGATACTTTCTCGTATCGAGTGAAGACTCCCGACGCCGACGGAGAGCGCCGGACAGACAGATTGATCAAGTTCGACCATGAACGCAACTTCAAGTCACACTGATTTCCAATTACGCTCGTCAAGCTCGTCGAACGCGACATATATTCAAACGTCGTAATTAATTTGTCCTACCCATCCCCTCCCTATCGCTGCGGCCATATTGAGATTTCCAATCATCCACAATCCCGACACCCGATATTCGTTCAACCAGCCCCATAGATATCGATATCGTTTCAGCTGCTCGCATAGCGTTCCAGCTGCCCGTCCGAACCTATTTCGATTGCCCGCCCGAACTTACATCCACCCGCGCCAAACATCTAACGCGTGTTCCGTTTCCCGTTCAACTTGCCCCATGCACGTAGAAAGTTCTAGTTCATCAACGCCTGATCCGCGCCTTGCCCTTCACGAATCACGGTTCGCGGCATCACCTCCAGCGCTCACCTGAGCACGGATCTGTTGCGCGTCGCCCGTTATCAACAACAGTTATCCAGTGCGTTGTCGAGGAAGCCCGCGCCGGCAATGCCGCATTGTCCTCCGTCATCGCGACATTTCATTTCGACCGCAACAACGTTGAAACAACGCATCCCGTCCGTATGCGATATCATACCGTTCTTTGCATCACAGGACACATATGGCAACGTAGAGTGATCTGCTCTGACGTGCAGCGATCTGCTGATTGATCCGTGTCCCGCCGTCTGATTTTCGACACGGCAGAGTGATTGGACCCCAGGAACCAACTAACCTCACCCATTTCTCAGTTTCACAACGGCCCGTTTGAGACGGGTATAGTCACTAGTGTGGTCTTTCCATTGAGCAATGTTCTATAAATCCAGCCATTGCAATTCAAGAGAACAGTCCTGGCCCCTCTCGTCTGATATTATTAGAGCGGCTGCTCATCTTCAGGCTTCAGCCACGAAAACTAGTTACGAAAGGACATGATGGTACGCATCTGGCCTCAACAGGGAAAAAAACCTATACTATCATTGACTTTGGGACAAGGAGTCCAGCAGCATTAGTCAGGTGCGAGCCAAGTGCGGGCAAAACGATTCTTTACTGGCAACCTTCAGCTTTTTGGTTTGCACGGGATGTCCCATAAAGCGGTGAGTACTATTTATAGCGCAAAAGTGTTCAATTCTCTGATGCTGGACCATTAAAAGGTCTATTTCCTTCAAGTTGCCGTACCAACTTATCAGTGTAAATACTGAAACGGTGGAAAGTCAACATCTTCCATTCGAGACACAAATAGCTTGACTGAAGCTCCCTCTAGTCGTTCATTGAGGCGTACCACTACAATGCCTATGGAACTTGAGGACCGTGTAATCGTCACTCAATTGCCAGTTTTGTATATTGCACTTGAATCTGAAACATGAAGCTGTTGAAAATTCGAGTCAAGTTCAAGGCTGTCAGCCTTTTGCACACTTGTAGTGACATGCCGGAGTTGAGCTAGCCATTGCTTCGGTCCCATTTCTACGAGTTGAATATCTTTCAAGAGTCGGGGATCTCGCTGATGACTGTTAACATGAATACTTACTCTGATCATTTCAGCGCAGATGTAAAGAATACATCATCAATATTAGGATACTGAGACAGAATTCTTCCTGGGTGCGAGCTCAAAGGCAGATAGCTTGAGTATATATACAATTCGAATAGGGACCAACAAGCAGTCACGATGACAGAAAAGCGTAGAAACCGAATAAGGCCCGGTTTGGGTAGAACCTTATTGAGTTGAGTGGTGCCGGGTTTCGTGCAGTGAGATGGATTGTAGAGACAGTCTCACTGGAAGCAGCCAATGGTTTTTTTGTTTTTCAACGACAGACACAGACCTTGACACAGACATGATTTTTCAACGCATTGACCCCATGGGCAGAGAAATTTTAGGACGTGGACGGGATTTGAAACAGGTCATAAAGGATAGACAAGACATGGTTTTTCCCCTGATGCTAGCGACTCGTTGAACATTTTCAACATCAACTGAAGATTTCAAGACGGCCTACTCAGGCCTGATTCGAGGGGCTAAAGAGTTGACCTCGATTGAACCACATACCAGGTTTTGAATCAAGGATCTAGAGGGACTTTTAAATGTGAATACTTCATTTTGATTGAAAGGGATAGGGGGACATCAGAGCGGAATACCGTGCCCTTACCGTGTCCTTTAACATTTTCAACCACATTGACTGAAAATGGACCAAGTGAAGAGTCAAACCATTCGTTATGGAAGGGAAGGAAGTGTCCGAGTCAGGGAGGACGTTTTAAATCCGTGGGGGACGGAGGCAGCGGTTCAACCACATTCGGCTCCCGTACAAAGGCCTCAAGTAACACAGAAAATTCTGTAAAATTGATATCGATTCGAGCACACACCGTAGCTTCATGAGTCGAACACGAAGTTGGAACAGAAGCAAGACTGAAGACGCCTGAAGCAAATTTACATCAATGGAAAGAAAAGGCATCAAGTAAATACCCACTGGAAATACAGATTGCAAAGAACTGCCCCTGTGCGACTGCAGGTACGTCATGTTTTCAGTTCCGTGCAGGCGCTATTTGGGTGCTATCCCTTATTTTCATCGAGCAGAATAGTCCATGAGGCGAGTCGGGCTAAGTTTACCAGTGAAGCCTGGGTCCCCAACGAAAGTGCGCAGTTTCGGCTTACGAGAGACTGTCCTTGGGTTGAGATTGTGAACGGATCCTGAGGCCTAATCAACTGGATGTTGCATGTCAATATTGTACAGGCACTGTGGAGATTGAATCACGGTTTGAATGAGATGTCTGCTGGAGATATTCTAGTTAGCCACTTGAAGTTCGTTCACCCATACGTGTTAAGAGGAAGGAAGGAAGAATTCTATACAACGCGACAAAAATGGAAGTGGTTTCTGGGGTCCAATCACTCTGCCGTATCGAAAATCAGACGGCGGGACACGGATCAATCAGCAGATCGCTGCACGTCAGAGCAGATCACTCTACGTTGCCATAGGACACATGTTCGATGGATGTTTCCGCGGATGCAGAATGGACGGCGTCCAGGTCCGAAGTCGGCCGTCCCTCCCGCCGGGATGCAAGTGCTTGTTTGAGAGCGTCGTTTGGCATCGGCTCGCCCAGGAAGCCTCCATGTCAATTGTGTGGATGATTCCGGAGATTCTCGTTCACTGCGGTGGTTGTCGCGACGCGCCTCGCTGCTGCAACATGTCTGATGAAGGCGTGACGGCGATTAAGTAAGCTCTGCCCTGTGACTCCAGCGCCGAGGTCCTTCTTTCTTCCCGCATCGATATCGGACGCAGGCAAAGTCGTAGTCTGCGGTATGGCAAGCTCCCAGTGCCATAGCAAGCCAATTGTTTAGTCTCCGTATACTTCTGTGCGTCCCTTGTCTTTTTTTTTTCTGGCCGAACTCATTTTTTTTTGTGATTCTCCAGAATCTAGGCGAATTGTTAGTTCTCGCGGCTAGTTCCCTTTGACGACCTCTAATTGTGTGGCTTTTTTGTGCAGAATAATGGTCACCGACTATCCTGCGGACGAAGCGGCTCTCAGCGCGCTGCTTATGCCCTGCAACGACCACGATCCGCACTTTTCTTTCACATCTTGTCCTCATTCCTCTTCTCACGGATTTGTCTGTACCACCACTGAAGCTCACGAAAACGAAGACGCTGGAAAACACTCTGTATATCCCTCCCCGCCGCCCACAACCTCCCAGCCAAAACGGAACGTCCCACTACCCGCCGCGCCGCGACAGCAGCAGTACTTTGGGGGCATCCTCGACTCCCCCGTGGTGCTCATGAGCGCACCAGCGCAGACGCCGCTGTCGCCGCCACCGACGATTCCGACCCCAACGCATGCCTTGCCGCCCTCTGACGGCCAGATCTCGCCAGACGCGCCGTTTTCGTCCCTGCTCCAGCCTATTCCAGAGCACGACTCGCCCCAGCAGCTGCTCTCTCCCATTTCGCCGGAGTGGACCACCAACCGCAAACATGAGGACGAGCTCTTTGACGGGGACGAATGCGTCCTCATGTCCCAGCCCAACAAGGGCGCCTACGATTATCCGTTCTCTTCTGATGCGGACCACGATATCCTAGGTGGTGTGGCGTCTTTTGGACGCCCTGCGCTGCGCCACCTGGATATTCCAATGTACCACGACCCAGACGCACAAGGTGTCCTCCTGGGATTTTCTGGTGTACCAAATACAATGGAGGAAATGTCGCCCTTCGAGTTCTCTCCAATCTCCTCGTCGTCCTTTGGCTCATTGTCGGAATCCGACCTGGACGATTTAGATTTGGGTGGCCCGTCGTCATACAACTCTCCATCCCTGCGCTCGTTCGCGTCACTTCCCTCGCCAGACCTTGACGACCTCGACCTCGACATGGACTTAGCTCCCGGGATCATGTCGCCCTCGCCCTCGCGCCGCTGCATCACCTCCCTCCCGTCATTCGACGAGAGCGAGTATCTCCCCTTGTCGTGCGCCACCGGCGCTTCAGATCAGGCGAAATTGCCGGAGCCCCAGGATATCTCCATGTCGCCACCGCATTCCCCTCCCAGCCCTTTGACGCCACACGCGAACTCGCTCCTGCTCGAGCTCCCCCCGCCGGAACCCAAACCCACGAAAACGCCGTCCATACTGGACACGCTGTCCCCCACGCAGCTCGCCTCGATGCTCCCCACGGGCTACCCGTCGGCCGAGCTCGACGCCCTCCTTGACGTGCGCCGCCGCGCAGGCATCACGCTCGCCGCACTCTCCTGCGGCACCAGTGCTTTCCCGAGCTCACCCAGCCTCGGCCTCGACCACGAGCTGCGCCGCAACGTGCCGCGTGACTCGGGCGAGCCGAGAAGACGGAGAAAGCGTGCGAAGGAGCTGGGGCGCGAGGTCGACGCTCTCGTCGGCCTCGCGCTGGGGCTCCTCCCCACGCCCACGTCAGACCCCTCGGCGTCCGCGGCTGCAGCTGCGGCGCCGCAGGAGGTCGACGTGCCCACACTCTTCCCGACGCCGCCCGCCTCTGCATCCGCATCAGGATCCGGGGCGGGGTACTTCGACGCCGTCGACGCGGAACTGCCGAAGGACGCCTCGGACGAGGCGGCCCCGGCGAAAGCGAAAGCGAAGGTGAAGAGCGACAAGGCGGGGCTCGCGGGGATCGCGAGCATGCCGCAGCTTGTCGCGCGCATGATCCTCCGTAGGCGGGAGCGGTGTGTGCGGGGGCTGGCGGAGGGCGGGGGGAATGTGCGCGGGCGTGGGGTGTCACCCCTGCGGGACGCGTGGTTCGCCGAGGACGAGCCGCCACCCCCGGAAGGCCCGTTGCCCGCATCCATGGACGTCGACGTCCATGACGGTGCGGGGCTGGATGTCCAGGTGTGTACATGCATATCCATATCCGGCTAGATCAGTGCACGGCTGACCGACTCTCCTTGCAGGCGTAATTGCACCGCGGCCGCTATGTACGCTGGTCCTCTCGACTCGTTCTCGTTCTCGTTCTGGTCCTGGCTCTCATCGATATCAATCTCGTCTCGTTTCCCGTATCTATTACACCCGCTGTCTGCTTCTGCTACGCGCCTTCCCGTTTCCGAATGCTTACACACATACCATCTACCTCTATATCTATATCTGCAGCATCATGCACGGTCCTCGCTTTTGCTTCCGCTTTCCCCGATGAATGATTCCGCGCCCCGCCCCCCAGTTTCCATTGCATGATTCAGACGACCTACCTACCTAGGCCTACTTCCCCTTGCCTCTGCCTCTGCATACTTGTTAACTAGTCCGTGTTCTGTGTTCGAGATCTTGCTGCACTGCATGTACATATCAACACACATACTTCACCTTTTCATTACCCATCTACACACATATCCACATATCCACATATCCTCCTTCCCTGCGATATCTCCGACCTTGTACCCCATCCCCGACCCCCGGCGTCACCCACCCACCCCCCAACAAACCCCACACCATCTCGGTCGGCAACGACCGGATGGTACGCCCCCAATGCCCCGCACCACTAGTTGTATTTTTTACTTACAGAAAGTATCCAGTGTCTGTCTGTTTTCCTTTCTTTTTTTTTGTTTGCCGTTGGCTAGCTACGAGCTACGTACGTACGTCGATATCTTTTGCCTGTTCGTTGTTGTGTTAGTGCCCGAGTGTTATTTACTTACTTACAGGAATGAGAATGACTGCCATGACTTTTTCAAATTAGCTCTTTTGTAAGTTGGGAGTGAATATTTTCAACAGCTCTTCGGAATCCCGAGTTGATCCCCAGCAAGTTTTTTGTGGGGACTTCCCATTTTGGCAATTGCAAGTTTCGGGTGTTTGCGGAAGGAGAGTCGCGGTCACGTTACGGCATAGCCTCTTGTCAGAACCGCCTTCATCGCAGCCGGTCCCAGCTAGATTCTCCGACCCTGGAGCCCTGGTGCTTTGGAGTGCTTGTGGGGTGGGGCCTCGCCACTGGTACAAACCTGTCGACGAACCTGCTCTAAATCCAGGACAAATCGGATGGAAGACGTTCTGAGCTTCCTAAAGCCTCTTCAAAGTCTGATACTACTACGACCGCGTCTGTACCCAGTCAAGACCAGCATTAGGCAGTGAAGGAAGATGTGTCTTTCTCGTCGAGGGGATTAACAAGATGTACAAGGGCTGCCTGGCGTGCTATGGACTTCTTGTTGCAACTGCCGAGTTTCAAGTTGGGGTGTGAACGGATGCTAATATCCCTTACTGAGATATCCCGCGGAGAAACTGTCAGCGCTGATGCATCGGGATACTTACTTTAGGATTGGAGCAAACTCCGACACCGATTGCTTCGAGGAACAAACTCGGCTCGAGCCGCTGCACACGCTGCACACTCATGACTCCTACCTCTGCGCTAGCTGCGGCTCGAAAGTGGCGACGGCAATGGCTTTTCTTACCGAAGTATAATTTTAGATTCAAAAACTGTTCTGGAGACCGGTGCCACCGGACTCCACAGCGTATACTGGGTATAAAGACGTCAATTTGTGTTAACAACTCGCTTCGTATTCGCTGTATTCACCTACAGCAAGTATGCACCCACAAGGCATCAATAGCCCCACTTTTTCTGCTACCCCACTCGATGGCTCGTTGACGGTTCCACAAATTCTCGACCTTCAGCTGAAGCAGAGCCCGGACCACACCGCGTATATCTATGACGACGCACAAGGCGAAATTGTGCACGTTAAATTTTCGCAGTACATTGGAGCAGTGCACGCAGCAGCCACGCGTATTCTGTGCGACATGGCGGCCTACCGCGGTCAAGGTGCCACTGTCATAGGCATCTTTGCTGACACAGGTCCGCGTCCAGCTCTCTTACTCGCATAATTATCTTACAAATTACTCAGATACCCTCTCATACTGTGAAGTTTCTCTAATTTTGTGTCTGTCGGGCGTGTCGGACTTACGCGATCATCTAGGTATGATGGTCGCCGCCATCATGCGTGCAGGATTGGTGCCATTCTGCATCTCGCCGCGGAACGCTGCGCCAGGTCTGGCGAACCTGCTTGAAAAAACGAATCCGACAGTCGTATATGTTTCCCCACATGGCACCTTGAAAGACGTGTTGTCGGAAGCTCTGGCAATTGCAACGAAGGAGCTCCCTGTCTTTCAGGCGCTCAGCTTCGAACAGTTCCGGGGTGAAACGTGCGAGCCGTTGCCTCCGATTTCGACAGCACCCATGGACAGCACCGCTCTCATTCTTCATTCATCAGGTTGGTCTTCACTTAAGCTTACCTTCCTTACAGCTCCTATTCATCATTGGGTTGCAGGTTCTACATCAGTATTCTCACGCCCAATATGTGAGCGATCTTTTTTGCCTGTCTAAACCCCTTGCTCAATGGCCTTAATTATAGACTTCCCGCACAAATTGCTCTTGCAATATGCCTCGGTTCCTTGGTCTGGCGCCGAGGATTTCTGTGGCATGGTCTGTGGCACCCAAAACCTACCAAACTTGTAGGCTTCCCGCGGCTGCCTTTGACCTCCGTTTTTCAACTGTTTCTCAGTCACGGAATGGGAATATTCCTGGGTAGCTGGCCATTTGTAAACGGGCTAATTCTAGCAGTTCCACGTCCTTCTGCTCCTCCGATACCGTACGACCATGCCTGCCTCATCCTGTGGTGTTGTTCTGATCTTTCTTTCCACAGGCCCACTCCGAAGAACGCGCTGTGAGATATTTTACTTGCCTGTGAGCTGCGGCTGAACCCTTCATTCAAGCAAAGCCATTATTGCAACGAAACCCGACTTTGTGATGTCTACACCAGCTTCTATCGAAGTATGTCAACCTTTCGATTATTTCGCTATTTCTTTTGTGGTTGAGCGCAGAACACATAGGTCTGGAGCGAAGACCCGATTGGACTCAAGGTTATGCAGTCGCTCAAATATCTCTCTTACCTCGGAGCGCAGTTGAACAAACGTGTTGGTGACGCTCTGGTCGCCCAAGGTGTCGTTCTATGCTCGTCATACGGCTCGTGAGTATTGTTCGTTTCTACGACGCTGTTTTGAACTCATTAGTTCGGTAGTATGGAGACCGGATTGGTGACCCCATTTCTGAACTGCTACGGAAAGGATTGGGACTATTTCTCTGTGCGACAAGATTTCAACCCCGTGCGCGTCCCGGAAGACGATGGCTCGAAGTTATACACCCACACGTACCTTGTCAGCCCCTCCTATGTAACGTGCTACATCAATAGCGAGATCGACGGGAGGCCAGGCTGCTCCGTGAGCGATTTACTGGAGCAGCATCCAGAAAAGCCAGAACTGCACCGTGTGTATGGGCGCAAAGACGATATCATCATTTTCTCGAGCGGGGCCAAGGTATACAAAACTGTCCTGGTATTGGTTCGGCTTGTCTCATGCCCCCACAGATGAATCCTGTCCCCACTGGTTCGTTTTTAAAGTTTTGATATTTACGTTTGGCAATAACCGCTTCCACAGAGGCTCAGATCAATCGAAACCGTTTCGTCGACTCTGCCCTTGTGTTCGGTCGCGGAAGAACACATCCTGGGCTGATTGTTCAACTCAAGCCAGAATTTCAAGCAGAGAATCTAAGCACGGAAATTCTGGATGCTATTTGGTACCCTCTTTTTGGCCATTACCTTGAACCCTGGTTGAAGGGAAATATAGGGTTTCCGTTGAGGAAGGAAACAAGGAATCGCCTACACACTTCCAAATTCAGAGAAAGGTTGGATCCTTCTTTTTTCTGTTGCACCGTCACTGATACCAACCAACTAGATGATCTTGGTTGCTGATCTGAAAAAGCCGTTTGCGCTAACGAGCAAGTTCCAACCAAGGAGACGTGTCGTTTTTGAAGATTATCAGCAAGAAATTAACGCCGCATATATGTAGAAAGTGTACACAAAATTGCATGCAATACGTCCTCAGTCCAAGTAAATTCTGCGACAGTGTTTTTTTTCTTTCGCTTGCCTATCCAAGTAGAATTAGAATACATTCATGACAGTGGATCTGAGTGGATCGTCATTTCAACATCGGGAGCTGTCGGAACGCGATTGCATCGTCGGATCATTCCAGTACTTCCTCCTGTACCATTCTACTCCGCCCGCACGGCGCATTGATGCCTCCAGCTGCTATGAGTTTACGGAAAGGTCCTTTTGCTTTCTTTGAACTTGTTTCCAGGTCGTACAGCGGCCAAAGGGCAGAGATGATTTGGAATGGCAGCGGTGAGGTTTCTTCGTTGGGGCCAGTTAGTGACTGATATTACCCAATTTCAGACCTTGCAAGTCTACTGTCTCGCATGGTTCAAGTTTGCTGTAATGACCTCCATTTGGACGTCTCATGTCAACAGTATCTTGTCAGTCCATCTCATATTTCAACTAAAGCACAATTGTCGGTGGGGTGCTTATGATCCGCGTCCATAATCGTTTACTGTCAGTGGCTTTGATCCATCGAGAGCCGTCAGCCAGCACCTAAAGCCTCACTTGGAGCCCACTCGCCAATGGGACGGCCATGTCAATGGCCTATTGTCAGGAGCCGTTTCCTTCGCATGTTCCGAGCAAGGAGCCCGAGGCGCTTACGAGTTAAATCCGACGCAGGTCAACTTCGGATACAGAGAAGCAGTTTTTACTTACGGCGTTTAATCAGTATAAATAGACTGCTTGACCCCCAGTCTTTTCCTGTCCATTTTATTCATTCACAGAAAATATGCACCCTCAAGGCGTGGACAGTCCCACTTTTTCTGCTGCACCTCTCGATGGCTCCTTGACGCTACCCCAAATCCTCGACTTGCAGCTCAAACAGAGCCCGAACCACACCGCGTACATCTACGACGACCCTCATGGCGAAATAATCCGCATTACTTTCTCGGAATACATCGGAGCGGTTCACGCCGCGGCGCTGCGCATTTTGGGCGACACTTCGTCCTACCACACGCAAGGCGCTACCGTCATAGGCATTTTTGCTGAGACAGGTCAGTTTTCAACATTCATCTTTTACTCTCCCTTACTCATAAATCACAGACACCCTCTCGTACTGTCCGTTTTTTCTTCTCATTGTCTTTACTGGCAGGAGACTGATAGGTTTTCTGCAGGCATGATGAATGCCGCTATCATGCGTGCGGGATTGGTGCCGTTCTGCATCTCACCGCGGAGCGCCGCTGAAGGTCTAGCGCAGTTGCTAGAAAAGACCGAGGCGGCAGTTGTGTATGTTTCAGCCCACGGCGCTTTCAAAGCCGTGTTGTCCAAGGCATTCGCAATTGCGGGAAAGGAATTGCCTGTTCTGGAGGCGCTCAGCTTTCAACAGTTCCTGGGCTCCGCTTTCGAGCCGTTGCCTGCGATGCCAACAGCAGCCATGGCCAGTACCGGTATTATCGTCCATTCGTCAGGTAATTTTTTTCTCAAGTCCTATATAACTCTCAATCACCACCGGCTTGCAGGCTCAACTTCAATATTTTCAAAGCCAATTTGTGAGCAAATCGCTGCCATATTTACTCACTTATCCAATGGCCGGGCAGATCTTTCGCACAAAATGCTTTTGCAGTATGCGTCGTATCCGTGTTCCGCCGCCGAGGATGTCTGTGGCCTGGTCTGTGGTGGCCAAAATCTGCCGAACTTGTAAGCTCTTGAGGGCTGCGTGCGTTTGATGTTTCTAATTGTTATCAGTCATGCAATGGGCGTAATGATGGGTTGCTGGCCATTCTCAAGTGGTCTGACTCTTGCAGTTATCCGTCCATCGACTCCCCCCATACTGTACGTCGATAAGTTGTCGGTGAACGCTGCAGTCTCATTTTCCTCGTAGATCAAACCCAAAGAATGCGCTGTAAGATCTTCCCTGTCTTGATGTGAATGAGCACCGGAAATTCTGAGAGTTTTCTCAAGTAACGCAATAATTGTCACGAAACCCGACTTTGCGATGGTTAAC
Organism: Mycena crocata; assembly: GCA_029281795.1. NCBI lineage: Eukaryota > Fungi > Basidiomycota > Agaricomycetes > Agaricales > Mycenaceae > Mycena > Mycena crocata. The sequence continues at coordinate 310,065 of JARJCP010000065.1, forward strand.
CCAGCTGCCATCGAAGTAAGTCATTTTTTTTGTGTCTTTCTATATTATCCTTGTAATTGAACACGAACATAGTTCTGGAGCGAAGACCCGGCTGGACTCGAGGCAATGAAGTCGCTTAAATGTCTCGTCTTTGGCGGAGCGCAGTTGAACAAAAGTGTGGGCGACGCTTTGGTCGTCCGAGGCGTCATTCTAAGCTCATCATATGGCACGTGAGTATCATTTGTTCAAGTCTACTCGCATCAACTCACTTGGCGTATGTAGTATGGAGACCGGCTTGTTGAGCCCATTTTTGGAGTGCCACGGAAAAGACTGGCAGTATTTCTCTGCCGGAAAGGAAGTCAACCCCGTTCGTGTGCTGGAGGAGAACGATTCGAATCTCTACACGCACACGTACCTCATCGGCCCATCATATGTGACTGCCTACACCAACAATGAGATCAATGGCAAGGCAGGCTGTTCCATCAGTGACCTATTGGAGGAGCATCCAACCAAACCAGAATTACACCGCGTCTATGGCCGCAAGGACGAGATGGTCATTTTCTCGAGCGGGTCTAAGGTATGTGCAAATCAAACCGCATTCCTAACGATGTAGCGTTTCTCATGCTCGCCATAGATGAATCCCGTCGCCGTTGGTTCGTTTCTCAGTGTTTGTAATTTAACTGTGTTCCACACTAACCGGTTAAACAGAGGCTCACATTAATCGCAACCGCTTCGTCGATTCTGCTTTGGTCTTAGGCAACGGAAAAACCTATCCTGGACTGATCGTTCAACTCAAACCAGAATTCCGAGACGACATAGCAACCGCGGAAGAAATCTCCGAGGCCATTTGGTGAGGGCCTTTCGCAGCTTCTATTCCTGAACACGCTTCTATGAACATTACAGGGCTTCCGTACAGGAAGCGAACAAAGAATCGCCGACGCACTTCCATATTCAGAGAAAGGTTGGTCGATCTGGTCATTTTACGGTACCGCACTGATGCAAACCGAAAAGATGGTTTTGCTCGCCGACCCGCAGAAGCCTTTTGCACTGACGAGCAAATTTCAACCAAGAAGACGCGCCGTTTTCGAAGATTATGCCGAGGAAATTCGCGCTGCATATTTGTAGAAACGGACACAAGTTACATCATGTAACTTACATGTACATGGACTTAGTAAAACATTGCTCCCCTGGTAATATACGGTTCCAGGTTGGTTTCAGGCTCAACTTCCTCAACTTGTCTACGAGAAATATAAGAGTTTTTCTTTTTTTCTTTTTGCGATTCTTCTTACTAATAGTAAGTTAGTCATTTTGTTCATTCGGGATCATTTCAGCAAAGGAACATCGAACCAATGTGACCCAATCAGAAAGCTGAGCTTGGCATGATTCGGAGTTGCTGCTCGCGCGTCTCCTTGTTTTCCTACAACTGGGTCTGAGCTGCGCGCTCGCTACGAGCACCCTCCATCCGGCCTCTTTCGTTGATGACACCAGCGTTTATCCTGGTGCTGCGAGCGGCCGACGTTCCTGCATGCGCGAGAAATGCATCCGAGACAAGCCGCGCACGACACCCTGTACGGGGCCGTACCTCATCGCGCTGCCCGACGTCACACCCGACTGTCTCGCAGTGGTGACGGATGTGCTCTGGGGCAACCTCACGAACGAGGAATCCACAGTGTGGCCACGGTGACCCAGCTCTCAGGCTGATGCCAGACGGCATTTGTGAATCCTGTCTTCAGCGGAATCAGAGTACAACAAGACATGTCAATGGGAGTTTCTGTGGCGATTTTTGACCCTTCATCGTCCCGGCCAAGATCCCCAGGACCAAAGGAGGAGCGGAGAGGATGAAATTCTGGGGGATTCTTCAGCGGTGAGAATCCTGTGTAGCGGTAGGGCTTCCTGAATGGCAGAAAGGACTTCCTCCTTACGGGGAGCCTGCTGGAAAGACTGCCACAGAGCGAACAGGCGATGTTACATGCTTCCTGACCCTCCGATTCGGGTGAATTCTACAAAATTTCAAGGATGGGACTCCGCGGGAATGTTTCAATAATACTATTCTCCATGAGACCATTGCCCACCATGGGCTCGGTAAACATCCGTAATTTGGACGCGCGCGTTAACAACATTGCACCGCTGCTCTGGATCGACGAGGATTCCGGCATTCTGTGCGGAGTTCTAAAGATGAGCTGCCAGGTAAGTAGCTTCTGTTGATGAAATATCGTCTAAGACCGTCTGCATCAGTGGCTCTACCGAAGACTGAACCAAACTGGACACGGTAAAAGTTGCGCAAGGCGTTGCGGAAGGCTCCTCCTGCCACCTCAAAAAAAATCCTTCCTCCCGGCATATCCTCCATTCGTTATACTTCTCATGTCCTCGCGTCCGCTCTTTTCCAAGGTCCGCTCTACGTATCCGCGTCCCATTCCTGGCTCAGTTTTTCCCACCTAATCCCCAACCAGACCCGCTCTTGTCAACAACCTCTTGTCAGAAACCGTCTCCATCGCATGTTCCGACTGCGCCCACGGACTGCTTACGAGTCGGCTGGAAGTTCATTGCTTTGATCCGTAGAAAGTCTGTACAACCCGCAACCAGACGCTGTTGGCACAGCATCAACGGCTTCTTTGATGTCTTGAGCCAGTACGATGTTGAACTGGTAGCCCATGGTATGTTCTTGAAATTTCGAACTGGGTATTGCAACAACTCAAAAACTTGCAGTTGCCAGGCTCGAGCGGCTCGACTGGCCTGCCGAATGCTGGCCTCTAATTAGAATTATCGACTATGGCCGGATCCTCCTTTTCACCGAAGTATAACTTTAGATACAGAAGGTCGGCCCCCACGGCGTATAATGGGTATAAACAAGGTATAAAGGCAGTCAGGTTTGTCTTCTCAAACCGCAGTTTTTTCTTCCCTTCACTTTACTCCCCAGCAGAAATATGCACCCTCAGGGCGTGAACAGTCCCACATTTTCTGCTGCACCTCTCGATGGCTCTTTGACGCTACCCCAAATCCTCGACTTACAGCTCAAGCAGAGCCCTAACCACACTGCGTATATCTACGACGACCCTCAAGGCGAAATAGTCCGCATTAACTTCTCGCAATATATCGGGACGGTCCACGCAGCGGCGCGACATATTTTGGAGGACACTGCGGCCTACCATAGGCAGGATACCACCGTAATAGGCATATTTGCCGAAACAGGTCAGTGTTCATTTTTTGGTCTGCCTCAATCAAGTACTCATGGAATTGGTATCAAAAAATCCCTCAGATACCCTCTCGTACTGTCGGTCCTTCCCAATTCTAATTACTCGTAGAAGACTTATGCCACTCTACAGGCATGATGAGTGCCGCGATCATGCGTGCGGGATTAGTGCCGTTCTGCATCTCGCCGCGGAACGCCGCAGAAGGTCTTGCAGACTTGTTAGAAAAGACGAACCCTGCAGTTGTGTATGTTTCAACACACGGTCATTACAAAGCTGTCTTGTCAAACGCGCTCGCCATTGCGGGAAAGGAGTTGCCTGTGCTGCAGGCGCTCGGCTTTGAAAAGTTCCTAGGCTCAACGTTCGAGCCTCTGCCTCCGATGCCGAGAGCAGATATGGATAGCATCGGTCATATTATCCATTCATCGGGTGAGCCTGTTCCTTGGCCCCTGTATGTATCACTAACTGGCTCGCAGGCTCTACTTCGGTATTCTCAAAGCCAATTTGTGCGTATTTTACCGCGATTTCCCAAATATTTACCCAACGGTTTCGTTTTATAGACCTCTCGCACAAGATGCTGTTGCAGTATGCCTCGATGCCTTGGTCTGGTGCCCAGGACTTTTGTGGCCTGGTCTTCGGCAGCCAAAACCTGCCAAACTTGTCGGTCTTTCCCATGCTGATTATAAACTCTCCCTCATGGTTTCCAGTCATGGAGCAGGGTTGCTAATGGTCACATGGCCTTTTTCAACCGGCCTGATTATTGGAGTGCTCCGCCCAGCGGCTCCCCCAATCCCGTACGTCTCTCTGTTTGCATGAAGGCCAGAGTACTCATCTTCTCCACAGACCAACCCCAAAGAACGCGCTGTAAGATATCCCTCGCTCATCTATGAATAGCTACTGGACTTTCGTTTTCTTCAAGCAATGCAATCATTGCGACGAAGCCTGACCTTGTGATGGCTCCTCCAGCAGCCATCGAAGTACGACCCGATTCTGCGCCTTCGATGCTCTTTATAATTAAATATGAGTATAGGTATGGAGCGAAGACCCGGCTGGACTCAAGGCGATGCAATCGCTCAAATGTCTCACCTATATGGGCGCGCCGTTAAACAAAAATGTGGGAGACGCCCTAGTAGCCAATGGAGTCATTCTATGCTCGACTTACGCATCGTGAGTGTTTCTTTGTGCAGTTCAATTCTATTTTATCAAACTCACATACGGCGCAGTATGGAGACCGGCTTGTTGTCCCCATTTTTGGAGTGCCACGGAAAGGACTGGGACTACTTCTCTGTGAGAAAGGAAATCGACGTCGTTCGTGTGCCAGAAGACGATGGCTCGAAACTCTACACGCACTCGTACCTTGTCAGCTCCTCATACGTGACTGCATACACCAATAATGAGATCGACGGCAAGCCAGGCTGCTCCCTCAGTGATCTGTTGGAGCAGCATCCAGTCAACGTGGAGTTGCATCGCATTTATGGGCGGAAAGACGAGATGATCATTTTCTCGAGCGCATCTAAGGTGGGAAGAAATCAAACTTTGCGATGTTGAAACCTCACCGTCCTCTTGGTAGATGAATCCTGTCCCCATTGGTCCGTATTTTCTTTACTATACCTGTGCCAGTACTAACCGGTTCCACAGAGGCTCAGATTAATAGAAACCGCTTCGTCGATTCCGCCCTGGTTTTCGGTCAGGGAAGAACCCATCCCGGGCTGATTGTTCAACTTAAGCCAGAATTTCGAGGCAATAAAAGCTTGGAAATTCTCGATGCCATTTGGTAGGTACTTTTCTGCCTAGTAGACCCTGAATTCGTCTCAAGTGAAATACAGGGCTTCGGTACAGGAGGTAAACAAAGAATCGCCTACGCACTTTCAAATTCAGAGAAAGGTCGGTCGTTCAGGTCTTTTTGAATGCATAAGGGTCGATGAAAAAACGAAATAGATGATTTTACTTGCTGACCCGCAGAAACCCTTCGCGCTGACCAGCAAGTTCCAGCCAAGGAAAGGGGTCGTTTTTGAGGATTATCGCGAAGAAATTGGCACCGCATATTTGTAGAATCGTACATAAATGAGTTCATTCCCGTGCTCCAGTAAGCTCGTCCGTAACTCTTCTTCACCCTTCGCTCGCCTAAGTAGAATTAGAACACTCTGAAATTGTATGATCCGAAATTCTCGGGACGTTGATTTTACGTCACAAAGCCGCATCATTCCGGTATCGCTTCTCTCCTCTTGCCCCCACAATGCGCCCACAATCAACAACGCCTCGCCTTCGGGAAGCTTTCTCATTTAAAGGAATTTGTAGACCCCTGTTCTTTTGTTCCTTCATACTTGCAGAGAGTATCACGCTCATATTTTTTCATGTGATACAACGACCCCCGCTGACCGCAGAGCATTAGGACAATCGAGCGCCGCCCGTCACGGTCTGCCGACCGCCTATTAACCGAGCTGAATATAAAAGAGGTTGGGACGAACATGATGATCAAAAGACCCTCTCTGCTGCCACTATGCCTGCCGCTTGGTGGTTTTTGGCGTTCGTTGCGCTCCGCTGCCTCCGACCAATAAAGGCCGATGGCGATGACACCCAGGCCATTTTCAGCAACGACGAGCCTACGGACGAACCTGCGATTCTCGGAGAGCTGGCAGACCTTTTGCAAAGCAGCATTTGGTTGGAAGAGAACAAGACGGATTCATCGGAGGTTGCATTTCATTGCGTACGTCACCACAAACTCAGAGATGGCCAATCTGACACAACCTGCCCAGTGCAATATTCTGAATAGCACTCTTCCTGGCCAAGTTTTCTTTCCCGACTCGGTTGAATATCAGGCTCAACAAGCTTCATATTACTCCCATATGCAGTCAGAACTCACTCCGAGCTGCAGAGTTGCTCCTTCCTCTGCTTTGGACGTATCAGCTATCGTCACCCTTGCGACCAAATACGACTGCGAGTTTGCAGTGAGATCAGGGGGCCATATGTTCTCAAAAGGATACTCCAACGTCGGCGAAGCAGGTTTCACAATTGACCTCGAGAAGATGAACCAAGTCTCACTCCTTGACGAGAAAAAGATAGTTTCCTTCGAATCCGGCTGCCGTTGGCACCATGTTTACTCTGCCCTCACACCGTATAACTTGACGACTGTTGGCGGTCGTGCCACAGACGTGGGCGTTTCTGGATTTCTGTTAGGAGGTACGAGCAGTTCACTATGCGTTCTTTCTCTATTGAATTTGACGGTCCTGTTAGGCGGGATTTCTGGCCTCTCGCATGCGCACGGTTTTGGGAGCTCCAATATCGTCAACTATCAAATTGTTCTTGCCGATGGCACAATTAACGACGTCAACCAGAATTCCATGCCAGATTTGTATTGGGCGCTCAAGTATGGCAGTACCAACTACGGGATCATTACGCGCTTCGACATGACCACCTATCCACTTTCGGGCGTCTGGGGCGGGTCCCTCGTCTTCGATATTTCAAAAGGACCTGCTCTTCTACAATCGCATGTTGATTTCGCAGCAAAATTAGCGGCCGACCCGATGGGCTTGAATGCCCTCGCGCTGGCTTGGGAACCTGTGCAGCAAACCTACGTTGTCTGGTCACCCAATATTTACTTCTCGCCGGTTGCATTCCCACCGTTATACTCTGACCTCCAAGCCCTGGCCCCGGATGCGCTCCTAAACACCCTGCGAGTCACTGACCTCTTATCCCTCACCACAGAGTTCCAGGCCACGGCGCCTGGACAGGGGCGAGTCCAGTGGTTTACGTTGACGGTAAAGGCATCCGATGCGACTTTGCTGTGGGATATGCACCAGAAGGGTGTCGAGCTGTTCGAACCTTACCTGAACCGTTCTGGGTTTTCTTGGGCGACGATCTTCCAGCCCCTGAATCACGGCTTTGCCACCGCGAGTGAGAGAAACGGGGGACATCCGTCAGGCATCTTGCCCGAGCACGGCGACCTTGTCGGTACGTACCAAATACCACGTCATGTTATGCCGACACGCTAGCTAACCCCATAACATCTAGTGGTACTGGGCACTGCCCTCTGGTCCGACGCGGCAGATGATCAGATTATGAAGGATACGGTGCATGAGTATTGGAGGTGGGCAGAGCGCACTGCCAGCGACCGAGACCTCCTCCATCCATTCATATACATGAATTACGCGTCGGAACTCCAGGACGTTATGGGAAGCGTCGGCGAGGAAAACAAGCTCCAGATGCGCCGGATCAAGGAACTTTATGATCCTGAGAATCGGTTTGGCGCATGTTGGAAAGGTGGGTTCAAGTTATAATGGTAATTACAAGTTTAGAGTTTTCAACATGGGGATCTTTTTTCGGCGGGACACTCGTCTTCCGGACCTTTCCGACGCATTTTTCATCAGCGCCGAGCCCGAAGTCAGGTCGGAAGATCAGTACCACCTTGGTAACTTATACCCTCTCATAAGGCAGCATTAACTTCGGGCTGCGAGTGGTTGTCATGGTGAGTTTGAACATGAAGCCAAGGAAACGGAGTACGCTCCAGGTAGGTAGGTAGGTAGAATTACACGGCACGGTCCAACTTATGAACGCCGGTTCCAGGGATTGCCTGATGTATACGCACTATATATGTAATACACCATTGTCCCTGGGGCCCTCTCAGAACTCCTCTCACTGAGCTCACGGTCACAGCAATCAGTCGTAGACTTCAACACTCGCCGCGGCCAGAATCTTATCTCATACATACTAGGGTAACACAGAAGCATTGTATAACTAATATAACCAGAAAGTCAATTTTCTCACTGTTATAATTAATTTTTGGAGCTCCAACTGGAGTTCTCCATGATCCAACACGGTGATGAACGCACTAGAATGCCCTCATGACCGCCATTTGGCTTCTCCGATATGACCGGAGTTCTACTGATCGACTACGGACTCATGACCGAGTTGGGTAACATCCGGAAGCGCCGGACAGATTTATATTGTCCTTGGATATCAAATGGAGGTATTGCTCCGCCACTACTAGTAGCGTAGCGGATAGCGCTGATAGCACTTGAGTCCCACCTCCAGACTGAAAAAGCTCGCCAGTCCATTTCATCAGAGTCCTCCTTTGATCCCTCCATGTTAGTTGCCCGCGATGTTGGCCCTGGACTCGATGGACAGGATATCTATGCTCTGAAGTTATTATTTCTGCAATTACTTGCGGCGGGCGTCTCTTATGGTACGAGTATTACCAGTGCTCTTTGGCCTCCTACAACTAATGTGCTAGGCATTTATCTGTGCATTGGGGTCATGTCAACCTACACTCTGATGTCCGTGCGATTTTTCAACGCTCAACATTTCTGACTTGACAGTCCTCTCTAGACGGAGGGGTCTCTCTGGTCAACGAGCGCGGCAATCGCTTCTTGGCATTATTTTGATCATGCTTCTCGCTGCCACCGCCCATTTGGCGCTTTGGACTGGCTACGTCTTGCTTCAGCTTCCAACTCTGGCTGCCGAATACGTGGATCCGGTTGTGACATTGAGACGTTTGGACATAGCGCAAACTTGCCTACGGAGGTTGACAGTAAGATTCAAATAAGCTGTTTATGTAGTCTCAACTCATTCTGCTAGTATTTTCTTAGCGATATCATCGTCGTTTGGAGGGCATGGGTAATCTGGCAAGATAATCGAATGGTGCATGCGGCTCTGGCTGTATGCCTCGTCGCAACGGGTGGTATGTGAAAAGTAGTACCCATCGTTCAGCGCATCAACCATCTCCGATAACAGCCACCTCACTCACCGTGTTGGTGTTCAACTTCAAGACGGAATTCCATGGCACTCATTATGCGACCCTAACGAAAAACTTCCTTGGAACATTTGGCCTCCTTGCCACAAATTTCTTCGTGACAGTCCTCATTAGCTATAAACTCTGGTAATCATTTTGAGGCCCTGTTATTTCCTGTGGACTGAATTCCTATAGGTACTACCGGCGGAATGTCAAGAAATATATCAACCGCGTAGAGAACGGCACTAAAGTTGAAGGAATTTTGATACTTCTGATGGAATCTGGAGGCATTTACTGCGTGTTCTGGGTGAGAAGAGGTTTAGTCATGGCGTCTCTTTATTTATATTCACGGATCTCAAAGATACTGCTCATGGTCGGGGACTTCGGCTACTACGGTCATGATTTCGAATTCGAGTGGTTTCAACCCAACATATCGGTGAGTTCCAACCCAAATCCGGTGTCCAAAAAGACAACGAGCTTTTACTCTAGGGAATATATCCTACGATTATAATCTTCATGGTTTCTCGACAGATGATGTTGAGCAAGGAAGTGCTCACAGGTGGCTCTACTTCAAGCTCAAATCACACCGATCGAACACTCTGGTTCTCCACCTCCGCTTCCAGTCGCGGAAGAGTAGCTGCGAGACGGTTCTCGGATGATTCCGTTGTTTTAAATCCCTTGTCGCAGAAAGAAAGTAATAGGGCATGAAAGAGATCTGGATATGTGTAGATTTTATATGTAACAAAAACCATCGGGTCAAAGGATAACGAATACTGGCCGGCCGTGTAATGCTATCTACTTACCTAGTACCTACCTACTCTACTTTGCTATGATTTTTTTTTCGTCAAGAAAGCAGAACAAAGACGTAAACGGTTGCCAAGTTGAACGTTGAATCTTGACTAAATATGGTCAAAGCGGTTGATTGGAGACTCGAAAAATTCCCAGACATCGCAGTTGTCGATGGACTGCGAAGTGAGGAAAGGCAACGTGACAAAGGCAGAACCTGCGAATTTTCACTACCCGTGCCACTTTCAATATCTGGCTATGCTAGAAAACGACCCCACTCGTGCAAACCTAAATCCCCACCGATTCATCGCGATCTGACACCAGTTAGCCCCACCGAATCACCGCGTTCGACGTTGCACGAGCTGTAAACGCGGAGTTTAAAAAGGAGACACGTACTATCACTATCACGATGGCGATTGCAAGTTTTCGAGACGCAACATTCGTCCTCGGCCACGATCACGACTCGATGCCGTCCAGCTCCGCCATCCTCGAACCCAAGGCACAAACCTCCGGAGGCATGGTCGTTGTCCTGAACGGCTTCCCCGGCACGGGAAAGCTCACCATTCTCAAGCAGCTCCAAACGCTCCTGCCCCCCGACCGGACCCGCCTTCTGGACAACCACCTTCTCATCGACCCGGCGCAAGCCCTGATCCCCGACCGTAGCGACGCGCACCACGGCCTGCGCCAGCGCATCCGGGCGTCCTGTTTTGGCACAGCCACGGAGCTCGCCCGGCAGGGCTACATCATCCTCCTGACGGCATGCCTCGCCGAGGACAACGGCGGCCGGGACACCGGGGTCCTCCAAGAGCACCTCGACATCGTGCGCGGCACTGACGTGCCCCTCTACTGGGTCAACGCGCACTGCAGTCTGGAGGAGCTGGTCCAGCGCATCGGCAGCCCCGAGCGCCGCCACGGATCCAAGACCAAGCTGACCGACATGGCTATTCTCAACAAGATAGTCAGCGAGAACAGCCTCATTGCGCCACGCGAGGGCGGCGACGGGACGATCATTGTGGGGACCCTGGATGCCAGCGGGCCGGTGGGAGACTCGGTCGCCCTTTTGATGAAGCTGGTCGGTATGGCGGGGAGCATCCAGGCGATTTCCAGTAATGGATCTGCTAGGTAGACCCACACCTTTAGGGGATGACTGTGCGGCTTTTCTGACTTTTCTCTTTTTGGCCATGTAGTAACTCTTGATCAAAGTTTTTCATCGCGGGTACCAGAAAATCCATGCCTCGGAAAGTCTACCAACGGTGGTAGACTTGGGATTCCGAGACTCCGGAGATAAACACTTAATTAATTCTCTACAAGAAATGCCGTCGCTACGCTCTGGCATACTCCAATGGGGTTAATAAACACAACTTGGGATTTCACCTGCGCTCAGGCGTTTGAATTTGACAGTCAGAAAAGACAGCGCTGTAAAGAAAGCATTGTTGAAATAGGCGCTTCAAGGCGTGACTCATCAATTCTAGAGCAGTAACTATTACACTGCCTGGTACTTAAATCTGGATCGGGGGGAGGCATCGGCAGTACTGTAATAGTATTAAGTCGAATCTTGAAAAAGGCACTTAGATCGTGAGATTACTGCGACAGCTGCGTGCAAGATCCGCCGCTTGACACAGCCTATTCCGTGCTAACCTCGGCCTCGTACGTTAAAGAATTGGCGAGAATAATTGAAAGCATCGATCTCAAAAATCCGGAAAGTTCACTACGGGACATGACGACAGCCATGTATTCAAAGGTATCAAGCTGAGAGCACAGAAAAATCCAATCAAGGAGCCAAAAAGAATTTAATTGACACCAGTACAAAAACCGCTGGCCTGTTCGAGGGGTATGCCCATCCTCGACAATAAAGCTCATCTATATTGCACTCCTCGACAGCAGGGAGCAGATGTTGAAATTTCGGCAGCCAATTTAGGGAGAGCGCTTGGTTTTTGAGGTATAGACACAATACGCGCCTAGCACTGCATAATTTGCGATATGTAGCGGGAACGACGAGGAACCACGGCGCAGTTGAGAAATCTTGAGGTGCTTGTTGCGAGCGGGAGGAAAGGCTTAGATGACGGAAATATCCACAGGCTGCTGGCTCTTTATAGCCTCTCCAGTCCGCAGCTCCACAGCCCATTGAATTACTACCGCAGTCTTCAACAGCCTTCACAGCTGTTAAGTTTAACAGCCTGCCGCAGTTGGCCAGAGATTAAAAAAGCCCCGAATTCCGGGCAGAGTGCGAACCAGGACTCCAGATGGGGAATAGATGAACCGGTGTCATTATATTGCGGTGGTTGAACAGAGAAGAAAGGACGCTGTAAATGACTGGAAGGGGATAGTTTCTCTTGGCGTTCTTGGAAACCTCGCCATTTGCTTAAGATACGAGTAATTTGGCCTTAGGTTCGGATCAAGCCCGCCGATCATTGCTTGTTGATGCGAACAGCGCTTGGATGCAAACAACCGGAGGTGCCCGGCTCGCCGGACCGGAGACAGGCTTGCTCCGAACCTAATTTGGCCTCGCATCAGAGACCACCTACAAAACTTCGCGTCGCTCTAATTTACCACCAAAGTTGGCATCGTCGTTCTTCAATGTGGGCGGCGACTGCCTTTACCAGCAATGAGATCGATGGAAAGGCAGGCTGTTACGTCAGCGACCTATTGGAGCAGCATCCAACCAAACCAGAACTGCACCGTGTTAGATCTATTACAAGATGCGTGTGCATATTCACACCCTTTCTTAAAATGCAGTCCCAAAATCAGTGCAACCGGCGAGTATCTATGGAAGTAACAAGTCTATTCCTCATCCACATTTGAATCGACCTGCCGACCAAAAATCTCAAAGCCAATGCGGTCAGTACGTTGTTTAAACTCTCCTGAATGCCAACCATCAACATATACATCACCTAGATTTGGCTTGTGGCGACTTCCTTGTGTGATATAATCGTCGTTATGAGCACCATATTCTATCTCTTGAAGGAACGGACGCCAGAATTTAGCAGAACCACAAATGTGACAATCTGGCGAATAATTAAAGTGGGTCGGCCATCCTCGGCTTTATAAGACTTGACGCCGCCATTAGCATTTTCCCCCAGTTAACGACCGAAACAGGCATGCTCTGTGCCGTGCTGGCAATTGTGGACCTGTTCCTGTTCGCGACGTACAAGGGAACCAACTATCACCTGGCAGTATGCACGCTCATGCCCAAAGCATACTCCAACAGCATCTTACTTCTTTATTTCTCTTCGTTGTTGGATATGGTGATTGATCGACTTGTTTTTAGACCCTGAATTCCCGTGCTCGTATCACCCACGCTGCACCCAACGAGATGGTGGGCCATCAAAATGTCTCCGACATCGTGTTCACAAGTGGGCCAGGAATCGCTGTCCCGGTCGAGAGCACACTTGATTTCAGGGATCCTATGGCCTCGGATGAAAACGAAGGGAAGGTTGTAGCTGTTTAAACCATGTTTGTTACTTATTAGTTGAAGGCGTACAGAGCACGAATATTTGAGTGGTTCAAACAGGGGAATACCTCCTCACGATGCCATCGTCCGCTGCACTCCACAGCTCGCGTCCAACGACACGAATACTCCGCACTGGGTCGCAATCTGCCCCCACGAGCTCCGCCTCCACTTGCGGGTCTGCGATTCGCGCCACAAACGGCAGCCCATCATCGGTGCTCACCACGAGCGTCTTCCCGTCCCCTGCGAATCGCAGATCCGCGACTCCAGCCTCACCCCTTGTAAAAGACGCCACCGGCACGCCCAAAGCACGCGTGTCGAATACCTCCACCACGCCGGCAGCGGAACCCGTCGCAAGCAGACTGTGCTCCGGCACGTACGCTATGCTGGTGAGCGGCGCCGCGCCGGGGGAGGAGGTATATACGGGGGCGCGTGTGCCGAGATCAAAGGCCTCGAATGTTTTGTTCTGCAGGGCGCAGAAGAGGAGTTTGTCGCCGGTGTCGACCTCGCGGGGGTCGGGGGCGGAAGGGGAGCTGGTAGGCAGGGCGGTGAAGGCGCGGTCGCCTAAGCTCATGCTCATGACGGGAGAGTAGCTACCTCCTCCAGCGGCCAGGACGTGGATCTTGTCGCCAGACGAGACATCCCAGAGACGAACGGTGCCGTCGAGAGAGGCGGAGAGAATGTTGCGGCCGCGCGCGACGATCGCGGTGGAAGTGATCGCGCGTCGATGGCCCATGAGAGTCCGAGCGGGTACGAGAGCACCGGAAGCTGGTTCGGGATCGGCCGGAAGGATGCAGAGGGTGAAGTCGGCGCCGGCGGAGAGCAGGACGCGCGAAGAGGGAAAGAATTGGAGCGAGGTCGTGGTGCTTTTGTGAGGCTTTCCGAAAGCCGACTCGACGGGTGGAGTCTTCATCGCTGTGCCGTATATATGGACGGAACCGTCAAGAAAGCCGGTGGCAAATTGAGAGCCATCTGGTGCAACGTCGAACGCGGTGATTCTGTGGGGCTAACTGGTGTTAGATGGCGATGATTATGTGGGGATTCGACATACATGCTGTGGGTTTGCACGAGTCGGGTCGGCATATTGATGCCTCGGCGTGAAGATTCTGGTTGTTAGACGTCCAGGCTTCGACGAAACCATATAATTCTACAAGACAAGTAACAAATGAATCCCTTTTCAAAGAAGGACATGAACTCACATCTTTACCGACGTCCTTTATCCCAATGGGTCCAGATGGCTCGAGGTTAACAAGATCCCGTTTCACGTCGTCGAGGGTGACGCGTACTTTTGAGTGAATCGATGGTTCCCCAGATTGATAACATGAAAGCCAGAAAGTGTCGGATGGGATGCCTCCAGACCGAACCTCTTCAATAACTTCGAGAAAGGTAGGTTGAATGGTCACCACCGGAAGCGTCGACGGACCAGACATCGCGGTTAAATGGCAAGAGCCAGTGGGATGACTCAGCCAGTGATTGATCCCGTTATTCCGTTAACGTTTCTTTCTTCTTCCCACCATCGTCCTGCTTCAAAGTCTGGGTTTAGTGCGAGGAGGACACTCAAGGCTTTTCTAGCGTACGCCAGGCTGTCAAGGATATATGCTCTGGACTTTTCCTTTGCAACGCCATTTCCATTTGATCCGCCTCAAAGTGACATCCAATCGTTTGCATTCCATCATGGCCAAGCGAAAGCTCAGTGACGAAGCGGTCTCTGGGAAATTAGTCAAAAGCGAGCTTACCATCCCTCTCTCGCAATGACGCAGACAGCGCCTCCGACTCGTTTCTTCAATGCTTATCATTCCTGACGTCCCGCTTGCAGTAAACGCCCCGAGACTGGCTGCCCGCCGCCCTGCCCGCCCATCCACACGCCGCGAACGCTGGGTCCCTGCGGCGAAGAAAATTAAAACGAGTCAGTCGGCCATCCTTTCAGGTTTGCTTCCACTCTGACTTCCATCACAAGCGAAAGCCAACGGAAAGACCAAAGCGAAAGCCGATCCTCCACAATATGGGAAAAGACCCGAAAGTCCCTGGAAAGTCGGCGCGCATGTCTCCGCTGCTGGTGGTATAGAAAATGCTATTATCAACGCCGCGGCCATAGGGTAACAACTTTTTATCATCATATGAAAAGCCTCCCAGCTCATTATTAGCAACAGGGCCAATTCTTTTGCTCTCTTTGTAAAATCACAGAGAAAATGGACCTCTCTTGCCCTGACAGAAACCAGCATAGCAAGCTTCAAAGCCCGACTGATCGAGCATGGCTATGATCCACGGCATATTCTGCCCCATGGCAGTTACTTGATCAACCTGGGGAATCCGGACGCGTTCGCTAGCTTCATTTCCCAGTTAAATTGGACATGCAACTAACCTAACTGCAGCGAAAAACGCCAAAAGTCATATGACTGCTTTCTGGACGACCTCAAGAGGTGCGAGGCGCTCGGGCTCTTGCTCTATAATTTTCAGTGCGTCTTGCGGGGGGTTCAATTTTCTTTGAGGTGGGGAAATTGACATTTCACAGCCCAGGATCGTCCGTTGGGCAAGCCACCACGGAAGAGTCTATTTCGCTGATCGCTGCGTCCATCAATGACGCGCACAGGGCGACGGAAACGGTGGTAACTGTCCTGGAAAATATGGTGATAATATCCAATCCTTTTCTCAGTGTCGCGGCTCGCTCACAGACGCATCAAGGCCGGCGCGGGAAACATCATCGGTGGAGACTTCCACCACCTTGGCAGTATAATCAGGCAGGTGGACGATAAGACGCGGGTGGGCGTCTGCTTGGACACTTGTAGGAAGATGTTTTTCCTTGGCACCTCGCCTTATCTCACCTGGAGTCTGCAGGCCACATGTTTGCCGCGGTACGTCTTTGAAATCGATTTACCTGCTTCACACCCATTCTCTATGTATAGGGGTACGATCTTCGAACCAAGGAAGGCTGGGAGTAAGTTTCTTGATCTCATTCATGGCTATCTAAAAGCTGATATCCCGTCGGGCATGGCAGAAAAATAGGTTCGCGCATCGAGTTTCAACCATTCACTAAGTATTGACATCTGGACAGTCACAGATTTCGACGCCCAAGTCGGCCTGTCGTATCTCCGCGGGATGCACCTCAACGACTCGAAAACGGACTGCAACTCCAAGCGCGACCGGCACGAGAACATCGGGATGTAAGAATGATTCTCCATTCCCAATCACGCATGAATTAACCAGTCGCAGAGGACACATCGGCATCCAAGGCTTCCACCACATTCTGAACGACGCTCGCTTCCAGAACATCCCGCTGATATTGGAGACGCCGAGCTTCGAGAAGCCGGAGGTGTGGGCGGCGGAAATCGCCGCACTACATGGGCTTTCGGGGGCGGATGCGGACGAAGATAAGCTCGAGGCCGTTGCAATGGGCGTAAAGGCGGTGGTTGATGTGTGCTCGAAGTCAAAGAAGGGCACAGCGCCAAAGACTAAGAAGCCCCCGGCAAAGAAAGGTAAGAAAAAAGCAAAAGCGGAAGCGGAGGATTCAAATGTGGATACCGACGGCGAGGAATAGCTACCTCCACAAATATTCGCCGGTTGCACTGTTTTTGGGATTGCATTTTAAGAAAAGGTGTGCATATCACACGCATCTTGTACTAGGGATACCTATTTGGCACATCGGCACCATCAATTTCTGATCATGATGGCGGTTGATTTGTCGGGTGATGGCGCACGTGGCGGGATTGGGCGGGATGAGTTCTGGGTGGTGTTAGTGCGTTATTGCTGCTCCAACAATCACTCCAATCGCTATCTCATCAGCTTGGTCAGAATGTTATTTAGCACCTTTTAGGTGAGCCTAAGCGCTGATTGCCAAACGATCCTGTCAGGATGAAGAGTTGGATCTCTGTGGCAAGTTGCTTCTATGTTGACTCAGTTGCGATCATGATGTTGTTACCCCAGTGAATGAGATAGCTATGGGGAACAAGTGGGGGGAGACATAAGGCATATGCAAGGATGTCATTGCTCTCGTGCAAACGTGAATACGAAAGAGTTGAGCCATATTTCACGACGGGCCGGAACAAATTTACTGCTGCGAATACGCGGCGCGGATTTCTTTTTCATAATCTTCGAACACGGCGCGTCTCCTGGGTTGTAATTTCGTCGTGAGCGCAAAGGGCTTTTGGGGGTCGGCGAGCAGAATCATCTGTTTGGTTTGCATCAGCGCGCTGCCGCAAAAACTGACTTCCGCCCCAACCTTTCTCCGAATTTGGAAGTGCGTTGGTGATTCTTTGTTTACTTCCTCCACAGAAGCCCTATAGTATCATAGAAGCGGGTTTCGAGAGGGAAAATGTGGAAAGGTGCTCACCAGATGGCCTCGGAAATTTCTTCCGCGGCTGCTGTGTCACCTCTAAATTCTGGTTTGAGCTGAACTATCAGTCCGGGATGGGTTCTTCCCTGCCCGAATACCAGCGCAGAATCGATGAATTGGTTGCGATGCATTTGAGCCTCTGTGCAGTTGGTTAATATATTGAGCACAGTTATAAATACTGAGAAACCGACCAACGACGACAGGATTCATCTGTGAGGAGCATTAGAAACGTTTTGCATCGGCATCGGATACGGTTTAATATACCTTGGCCCCACTCGAGAAAATGACCATCTCGTCTTTGCGCCCATAGACACGGTGCAGTTCTGGTTTGGTTGGATGCTGCTCCAATAGGTCGCTGACGGAACAGCCTGCCTTTCCATCGATCTCATTGTTGGTAAAGGCAGTCGCATAAGAGGGGCCGACGAGGTACGTGTGCGTGTAGAGTTTCGAGCCATCCTCTTCCGGCACACGAACGGCGTTGAATTCCTTTCCGACAGAGAAATACTGCCAGTCTTTTCCGTGACACTCCAAAAACGGGGTCAACAAACCGGTCTCCATACTACGCCGCGTGACTTTGAAGCAGACTCGGTAGAATTTGACAACTACTCACCTGCCATAAGTAGAGGATAAAGTGACTCCATTGGCGACCACAGCGTCGCCCACACTTTTGTTCAACTGCGCTCCTCCAAAGACGACACATTTGAGCGCTTGCATTGCCTTGAGTCCAGCCGGGTCTTCGCTCCAGAGCTATGTTCGTGTTCAACCACAAAAAAAAAATTGGACAGTGGAAAAGAAAGTTGGCATACTTCGATGACAGCCGGGCTAATCATCGCAAAGTCGGGCTTCGTTGCAATGGTTGCGATGCTTGAAAGCAAACAATTCCAGCCTTCATTGGCATGCAACAAAAAAAAAAGAGTTTACAGTGCGTTCTTTGGGTTTGAACTAATGAGGAAAACATGAGCACACCGCGGGGTTCACCGAGGGATAGACGTACGGTATCGGGGGAGACGAGGGACGAATAAGTGCAAAAGTCAGACCGCTTGAGAAAGGCCAGCAACCCATGAATACGCCTAATGCGTGACTGGTGTTGATTAGAGAAAGGTCAGCAGCCTCAGAGAACTCACGGGTTCGGCAGGCTTTGGCCACCACAGACCAGGCCACAGACATCCTCGGCGGCGGACCAAGGATACGATGCATACTGCAACAGCATCTTGTGTGAGAGATCTGCCCAGCCATTGAAGACGCGGGTAAATATGGCGGCTTTTTGCTCACAAATTGGCTTTGAAAATATCGAAGTAGAGCCTGCAAGCCGGTGCTGAATGAGAATTATGTAGAAGTGAAGAAACATTTTGTTTACCTGAAGAATGGAGGATGATGCCGGTACTGTCCATGGCTGCCGTCGGCATCGGAGGCAGAGGCTCGAAAGTTGAGCCCAGGAACTGTTCAAAGCTGAGCGCCTCCAGAACAGGCAACTTCTTTCCCGCAATGGCGAGCGCGTTTGACAAGACGGCTTTGAAGTGACTGTGTGCTGAAACATACACGACTGCGGGATTTGTCTTTTCTAACAAGTCTGCGAGACCTTCTGCGGCGTTCCGCGGCGAGATGCAGAACGGCACCGATCCTGCACGCATGATCGCGGCACTCATCATGCCTGTAGGATGGCATAAGCGTCATACGAGCAATAAGAACCGGGAAGGACCGACAGTACGAGAGGGTGTCTGAGCGATTTATGAGTAAAGGAGGAACACTTGAAGGTCAAAATCGGACACCGACCTGTTTCAGCAAAGATGGCTATTACAGTGGTGCCTTGCCTGTGGTAAACCGTAGTGTCCTGCAAAATACGTCGCGCGGCGGCGTGAACCGCCCCGATGTACTGCGAGAATTTAATGCGGACTAATTCTCCCTGTGCGTCGTCATAAATGTATGCGGTGTGGTTCGGGCTCTGTTTCATCTGCAAGTCGAGGATTTGCGGTAGCGTCAAAGAGCCATCCAGAGGTGCAGCAGAAAATGTGGGACTGTTCACGCCTGAGGGGTGCATATTTGTGAATGAATAAAGTGGATAGGAAGAGACTGGTGGTCAAGGAAACCGAGTTGACCGCCTTTATACTCACTATCCGCATCTAAACCTCTGTTAGAATAAGCATCACCGGGGTCGAAACTTCCGATCAACGCCAGATTTCACTACATGTATAGGCGAACGGATACGATTCGTTGAGCCGAGCCGCTTGGCCCACTGCAGACTAGTTGCGAGTTCGCTCAAGTTTCGAGCTGCACCAGAATTTTCAAGCCCTCCTCTCGCCCACAAGTGCTGGTCATTTGTCGCGACAAAGCGGTATGGCACGTCCGATCGTGAACATCCATCTGGGTGTCGTGTTCGGGAAATGCGAAGGAAACGGCTCATGACAAGCGGCCATTGACATTTGCATCTAATTGGCGTTTATCCCTGGGCTTCCAATGCTCGCTGTGGGCCCCACGTTGAATCAAAGCAACTTCCACCTAACGGCTATGGATCCGATTCGTAAACAACCCAACGGGTTGTAATTGAAACACGGGATGGTAAAGGTTTCTGACAAGAGCGTGTTGACAAGAGCCCGTCCACAGCAACTTGAACCCCCCACGCGAGGAAGATCAAAGTCCTGAAATTGGGTAATGGGCCAAAAAAACTGACCGCTGCCATTCAGCGATGTTCCGGTAGCCCTTGAGAGTTCAAATACCGAAGGACGTTACCGTGAACGCACAGCAGCTGGTTCTCGAAGGCAACTCAGAGGAGGCATTGTGGGCAGAGGAATACTGAAATGATCCGATGGTGCAAACCAGTTCCGATAGCTTCCGTTCCCATGTTAAAATGATGATGGGCGGGTTCCAAGCGGGTTCCATTGCGGCTTTGGCAGGACTTGAAAGGCGCAAGAGCGGGCTGCAGCAACCGCCTCGAGAGGCGCATGAGTCGGGGTGCACGTGCTTGAAGAGACATCGATATCGTCACCCGTTGCCCGATTATCCCGTCGTTGAGTGCAAGAAGAACAACCTTGAGGTTCTGGTATATGGCACCTCTGTCTCCGTCAGTGGAACTTGGTTTAGGTACAGTAAAGCGGCCCGTCATGGTGTTTGAGAACAGGATTGATTTGTTGTGCCACAGTTTGCTTCAGTTTGGGTTAGCATTCAGCGCCATCTTGAGTCTTGCTTTTCTCAGAATCTCTGCTTCTTGAATGGCAGTATCAACCGCCTGCTGCCTTATACTGCACACTGAGCACCCAATTCTCAACTTCCAAACGTGCATATGCCCTGATTCTGCGTAAAATCAGCCTTTCCGAGGACTCTTACTCGATGCGCATGCGGCATTGCGGATGACACTGCGTCGCTAGCGGACTGTCAATGAAAGGTTCACATAACGGCCTTGTGAACCTGGAGACCTCAAAAAGAGCACAATGCACCAACTCTGTGCCGTGAATAAATTCAAACGGTGTATTGCAGGTCTACATTCGCTATTGTGCACTAAGTGTTAAAACATCAGTGGGTTTCTCTCTCTCATTTTCGTGTTTGCCCCGTGGAGCCCATTATATTGAGATGGAAATCCCTTGGAGCCTTCTTCCACACACCACCGAATTCTCCACTGAATTTCTTTTCATAACGTTTACAGGGCGATACGTGGGATCTGTTCTTTCTTCTCGCTCCAGTTACCAAGTTTGCAAGCTTCGAGCGGACACGTAGTAGTGTCGCTGGCAGTCAGATTCCGAGGCTCTTGGGAGTGCGGGTCGGTTTGCCACACAAAATTATCCGGCCGAACCCGCTGAGCGCTGGCCGCTCGTGGTCAATTGTTCCGGCTAGCCTATCCTCCATAAATGTCCTTTGAGCTATACTAGACGACGTCCCCGCAAACAAGTGCTCGTTCTAGCCATTTATTGGACCTGCAAGGTGCTCTCATTTACTCTGACTTTTCTTTTTTTAACTACGATCACCGACGTCTATTTTGGGATCAGCGCCCGCCCATCACAACACTGCCATCGGGCATCGCAGGGTACTTTACAAGCCTGTGCCCCTCTAAATTCTCTCTTCACTCTCCACAGTTTACTGGTACAAGTACCCGCCTCCGGATCCCCGTCGAAGCAGTGCCCCACAAAAAGCCCCATATTTAGCCGCTTCGGTATAAACGTCATCTCTCTCGGCCCATGCTCCTCTTACCATGCGCGATCGCAGTCGCAGAAATCCATACAGTATGAGCAAGATCCTCGAGTCGATTGGACATGCCGTACATCATGCCAACGACAACGCCCATGATTTGGCGGCCGTAACCAAGTCCCTCGCGGAGGAGAAACTGCTCGATATTCCGTACGTCGACCTCACGATACAAGTAAGACATCAGATCCTATCTTGCTCTTGCACGCTAATCCCCCCCACCAGTTTATTGGAGCTTCGGGCGTTCCGAAAGTAGATGTCGTCGGATCAGCCGATCCGTATTTTGTCGCCAAGCTCGACAACCGTATATCCTTTGTGTGAGTTGAACTGTCTCATAGGGGGCTCCATTGACACAGTTGCAGGTCGACCGTGAAGACAAACACGTTGTCCCCCGTGTGGAACGAGATATGGAAGGTCAAGAACGTCCCCACACATGCTAGTCTGGCAGTCGAAGTGCTCGACAAGGACGACGGCGCGAAACGGGACGACTACATTGGAAAATTCACCACCACCGTCTCCCCCGGCGCAAAGGAGGCTGAGATACAGGGCCCACTTTTCCGCCGTGCAGGAGGGACATTCTGGCTCAAGGTCCGCATTTCCCCCCCTTCCACCCAACCGCATTCCGATCAGTGCACTCCTAGATCGATAGCACCCCCTCTGGAAAAGACCCAAAGGCCTACCCGTACATGTTCGATGGGCCCATCCGCTTCTCGCGACACTTCTCGCCGACGGTCGGCATCCTCACCAACACCCCCGTCTCCTCGGACGAGCGCACGCGCCTCTACTCGACGTGGAAGATGTACATCCGCGGCGTGCAGCTCTTCTTCGGCGACGCCGTGCAGCCGTGGAACCACGGCTACAAGGCCGCGCAGAGCATCTTCAACCCGGGGCCCTCCGCGCTTGCGGTGCGCTCGGGCATCCAGGCGGGCCACCGCCTCCTCTACGCGCGCACGACGACGAACAAGTTCGGCGTGATCGACAAGGGCGAGGACGTGCTCGCCGTCCTGCGCGGCGGCGCGCGCGTCAAGCCCGCGGTGTACACGTACATCATCTCTGCCGAGGACGACTCGCTGCGCTTCTCCGAGACGGGGGCGGCGTTCTTCGTCGACTTTGCGTCCAAGCATGCACTGCACGCCAACTGCCACCCATGTGTGCGCTACTCGGGCGAGTTCCATCCGCGCCCCGCGGGTGGGTGGGAGGCGTTCAGCGAGGAGACGCGGGATGAGGACGTCAAGTGGGAGATCGTCATCGACAACAATTCGGGCACGTACTCCCCCGACAAGACCCTGCTGCCGAAGCTTAAGGCGCTGCTCGAGTACAACTTCACGGACCTCGCGGTCTTCGCCTTGGACCGGGAAGACCCCGAGCTCGTCTCCAGCCGGGAGGCGTGCAGGGCGTACGCGCTCAACCACCGCGGCGTCAAGAAGGATGAGCTGCAACCGCAGCGACACGAGGGGGAGACCGGCACATTGGCCGACCGCGCCAGCGTGATTTCAGCGGAGGAATTGCAACGCGTCCATACCGAGTCGTGAAAAACGATTCAGTGTATATATCGCTATTGCTCATGGAGGCTTCTACATAGTGTAACTTATCTCTATTGTACCACAACTGTAACTGCTTACAATAAAATAATGGGTTTGGGGTTTTGTATATACATGTCATCCTATGCTGCACAGACCACTGTGACGGACTCTACCTCGACCTTGGCTTTCTTCCCTGGAGCGGCGGCGTCTTCGTCAGCAAGCTGGGCTGTCTCCGTTTCCGCTGCTGGTCGCTTCTTCGCCGCGGTCGCAGGAGCGACAACCTCTGGCGTAGGATCTGGATCGATATTGGTCAGTCAAAAAGAGGAGACTGGTAGGAAAGAAGCTGCACCACCTTTAGTTTCCGGGCGCCAATACGGCTGCGCAAGCCACCACGGCAGCAGCTTCAAGCCCGTCCCCTCCTGGATGCGCACCAGATCCGTCACAGTCTTCCTCTTCCCCTCCCTCTCGCTCTCACCCTCGCCAACCCGCTCCTTCTCCTTCTCCGCATCCTGCACCAGGCGCGCCCCCAGCTCCTGCACGATCTCGCAGTACGGCTCCAGCCCCGTGTCCCAGAACGGCTCATTATTGGAGGCTTTATTTTTCCCCTTCTGGTGCTGCTGCTGGTCGACGCGCACGCGGCCGAGGCGCTCACGCAGGTCGGGGTGCCGCAGCAGCGCGGGCGCAGGATTTTGAAGAGGTGGCCCTTGATCGCGCTCACGGCCGTCGCTGTGCGCAGGCTACGCACGATGTCGAGGTACTCTTCTGCGAGGCGCGCAATCGGGGGGTGGAGGGCGAGGAGGGTGGCGTCGGGGTCCTCCTCTTCAGCGTCGGCCGGCGCGTCGGGGACTGTCGCAGAAGACGACGAGGCGACGGGGGATGTCGGCAGACCTGCGAAGAGGGCGGGGTTGTAGAGGACGCCTTCCGCAGACATGACGCCGTCGCAGCCCGTCTGCCGAAGACACTCCTCGATGTCCTCCTGGAAGAGGATGTTCCCGTTCGCGAACACGGGAACAGAGACGTTTTGCTTGACCGCGCGGATGTGCGCGTATGAGGCGAGGCCCTGGACATCGATTAAAAAATTGAGAAGGGGGAGGAAAAAAAGGCATACGGCGTTGTGTCCGCGCTGCTCACGCAGTCGTCCGTGGCAGGTGAGGATCTGCGCTCCCGCCCGCTCGAGCATTTGCGCGTATTCGACCGTCTTCTCGATGCTGGGGAAGATGCGGAACTTGGCTGTGACCGGGACCGCTAAATTCTTGTGCAGGTTGTTGACTAGATACTAGTTAGCTCCAAGCATTATACGCAATAGAAGAAAAGGGCTTACTGAGGTTAAAAATGAGATCCCAGTCATCCTGCAGGAAGGCGCCGTATCGGCCGCGCCGAGCGATATCCTGCGGGCACCCGAGGTTGATATCGACGGCATCGCAGTGCTTCTCGACGACTTTCGCGGAGGTGAGCAGGTAGTCGGGGTCGTTGGCGCAGAATTGGACTATCAACGGCCGGTCGGTCGTCGGATCGCCCTCTTCGCTAGAGGGAATGTCAAAGAACTGGTGTCGGTACTTTTTGGTGGCGTCCGCAAAGAGCTATGAAGAGAGTCAGAAAATTGAAGCAAAATCGAAAATTTTAGGGATTGCTGGTACCCGTCCCGTATAGATCCTGGGTACGGTACGGGTCTGCACGGCGCGTTTAAAAGCTCGACGGTGAGGGTATCAGGAGCGACATCGCAGCTTCCAACGCACACCGAGATGTAAGAAAACCCCAATGCAGCATTTCTAGCCACCACCACCTCTTCTGCCACAAATCCAACCACTTTATACGGCGTGGTAAGGCACCAGAAACCGGCTGTTATGAGGCAAAACCACGCCCCGCACACCGCCGGATTTGTTATACGGCACGCGTACGATGGCAATCCTAGACCCCCATGTCCTGGGTACCACACTCAAGCAGAAGGAAGCGTCTAGAAAGCCTCGAATTACCTTTGCATTGATCATCGGGGTGTAAACGAGCTATACTCCGTCGAAACTCAGGATGCATCTTAACTTGGGATATATCTAACTCACTTGGCCTCCGTAGCGTCTGGTAAGCCTGCGGAAAGCCTACAGAAAGAAGAAAATATTATTAGAGCCCCGTATGCATCATCCAAGGACGTACCAGCTCACTCTGGTCTACCATCGGGGCTACGATATACTTTGGGCTGCCCAATATTTCGCGGTAAAAGGCATAGCCCTCGAGTTTTTTTGGGATTTCGGCGCTCATAGCTCCAAGCTGCAGGCCAAACAGTCTTCTGAGACCGCCGTACAGGCGAAGGAAAGCAATTGGGACGAAGCTGGATGGAGGCAAGAGGACAGATTTGCACTGCACGTGCTTGGCTTCAGCGCCTACTGAGCGCCTCACTGCTTGTCCTGAAACCACCACGTCCTCCTTCTCCTCCTCCTTGGACTCTGTGCTTCTGCTGCTTGAGGCTGCAGCTCCATGGCATCGCGCTTTGCTAGACTCGGCTTTCGTGGCGTAAATTTCAAGTCGCCCTACCTTCTTGGGGTCTCTGGCTCTCTGGGTCTCTACTACGCGTCAACTTACCGGAGAATCTATGCCGACGATGACATTCCTCCCGGCGAAAGTCCCCCCAGCGACCCTCCACCTTCACGAGGGCCATTTTACTCGATACCTCCACAAGGGGATCACATTTCGAATCTTCGCCCTCAGAAGGGAGTCCGCAGAGTGGACCGCGTTTTTTGGCCGGCGTACGTATTTCCAGTATCTGTCGTGTTTTGTTGACAAAATCGCAGGACCTTCCCCGCAGAGGATGCCTCTAGTACGCTGTACGTCAACGCCTGGGCTTGGTCGTTCTGGTCTGTTTTTGACGGGCACGTCGGCCAAGAGACCGCGATGGATCTCGCCACGAATCTCAACATGGACATCGCGAGCGCCCTGGAGCCTATGTATCAAGACCAGGATCCACTCGAGCCGCCGGAGGCAGAAACCATCCACCACATTGTCAAGGACGTTTTTATGAAAGTCGACGACGAGATCGTCACAAAACGTGCACAGTACATCGCTGAGCAGCCAGCTGGGGATCCCGTCAAGGGCTTGGCGGCGATCCTACTGCAGGCCGCACGCTCCGGCTCCTGCGCCTTGGTCGCATTCTACGAGACCAACGTCCGCCGCCTGCACGTCGCCGTTGTTGGCGATTCACGCGCCGTACTGGGGCGGCGGCGCACCACCCCTTCCGGAGCTGCCGTCTACGACGTGCATGTCCTCTCCGTCGATCATACCGCGCAGAACCCTACGGAGGCGGCGCGTCTGAAAGCCGAGCACCCTGGCGAGGTGCTCGTCGACAAGAACGGGCGATTCCTAGGCCAGGGGTTCACACGCTCGTTCGGGGACGGCGTGCTGAAATGGAGCCGCGAGATGCAGACTTTCCTGCATGAGAAGTGCCTTGGTGACAAGCCGCGCACGATGCTTCGGACGCCGCCGTACCTCACCGCACTACCCGAGATCACGACAACAATCGTCGAGTCGGGCGATTTTCTGGTCGTTTCGACCGACGGGCTCTGGGACAACCTCACGAACGAGGAGGTGGTCGGCCTCGTGGGGCTATGGCTGGAGCAGACCGGTGAGGGGAAAGGGAAGGACGTCATCGAGCGCGGCGATCTGCCAGTGGTGTTGAAGCCCGATTCCGAGCGCGACGCAAAGAAGCGGTTTGTAAACGAGTCGTCGAATGCGGCACACCATTTGGCGCGGAATGCGCTGGGCGGAGCGGACAAGGACTTGCACACGGCTTTGGTCTCAACCCCCGCGCCCCGCGCCCGCCAGCTCAGGTGCGTTTGTATGCTCTGTTTCTCTAGAACAGCTACTGACTCTTCCTTTTGGGCAGGGATGATATTACCGCCTTCGTGGTTTTCTTCGACTAGCACGCGGAAATAAGAATAAACCTCATTCTTCTCTTGCTTTGTAAACTCATTCCAGTTAATGGAAAACTAATTCCAGCTGATGGGTTACAGCAGGTTAGCCCTGTGTTCTTGAGCCACCATTTGGTTAGCTATTTAGTTGACCCTTTGGTCAGCCTTATTCTTATCTCGCAACCCCCAGGCTAGGATGGGCTGTTTACATAAGGAGGCGAAGTTGAAAGTGTCCCCCGATGGAAGATATTCGATGGGACAGTCTGTGCGGTTTCGGCCGTGTCCCTCACGATGGACATAAGTATCATCCCCATGATAGCGGACACAGCGCCTCCTTGATGCTGAACACGATGATGAACATATTTATCGACGGGCTAGAAAATGCAAATAGAGAAACGACAAAACTCATGTGACGATTGGTTACGTCTTCTCGTCACGGCCAAGATCCCCCAGGAGTGCAGCGAGGTTGATGAGCACCCGGACCTGGCTCGGACAGCTGATACGATGAAATCCTCGGGGGATTCTCCAGCGATGTGAATCTTGGTCGGCGATACGGCGTCCTGAATAGCGGAGAGACCTTTCTCCTTGCGACCAAGCTCCGAGACTGCTGTTCAGAGTAGCAGATGCGTCTATTCCTGGCCCCCGTCGGCTGGGAGCTCTCAATCCGGCAGGATTTCACTATGGTGGTTGGTACAAGTTGCGGACATCGCTCCCTGAGGCAGCACGGCCTTCTGCTTTATCATTCTCAGAATGTCCTTGAATTTCCTTCCTCCGCTCATCGGCTTCGATCGTTATATTTTTTGTCACCTAATCCCCAGTCAGACGCGTTCATGTCAACAGCCTCTCGTCAGGAACCGTTTCCATCGCATGTTCCGACTGCAACTGTGGGTGCTTACAAGCCGCCTGCTGCAAATGTAACTTATGATTGTTTTGATCCATTGGAGGTGCTGGCGCGCGCGGCCTATGATCCCCAACCAGACGGCGGTCGCAGTGTCAACAAGCTGTTGTCAGAAACCGCCCACATCGCATGTTCGGAGCGGGGCAACTTTGCGGTGCTTTGAAGTGCTTACAACGCGTGAAAGTACCTTTTGGTTCAATTCATTGAGCCCCTAGGAGGCAGCACTGGTGGCCGACGACAGATTGCGTTCGAGCCTGAAAAATTCTGGGTACTGAAATTTGCCACTCACTGGTATCGCCCCGCTCAACTGGTATCGCATCTCTCTAATGCTGACTTCTACTCGGAATTACCCACTACGGCGTTGCTTATTCTGACCGAGGTATAACTTTAGATTCAGAAAACCGGTCTCCACGGTGTATAATGGGTATAAATTCGCTCACCTTTTTTCTTCCCGAACAGCAGTATTGTCTTTAGCTATATCGAATATGCACCCCCAAGGCGTGAACAGTCCCACATTTTCTGCTGCACCTCTGGATGGCTCTTTGATGCTACCCCAAATCCTCGACTTGCAGCTCAAACAGAGCCCCAATCACACTGCATACATTTATGACGACGCACAGGGAAAATTAGTCCGCATTAAATTCTCACAATATATCGGGGCGGTCCACGCAGCCGCGCGACATATTTTACAGGACACTACGGCCTACCACAGGCAAGGCACTACTGTAATAGGCATATTTGCCGAGACAGGTCGGTGTTCATTTTCTGGTTTGCCTCAATTACTCATGGAATTGGTATTACAAATTCCTCAGATACCCTCTCGTACTGTCGGTCATTCCAAGTTCTCGTCACTCATAGAAGACTTATGCCATCCAACAGGCATGATGAGTGCCGCGATCATGCGCGCGGGATTGGTCCCATTCTGCATCTCGCCGCGGAACGCCGCAGAAAGTCTCGCAGACTTGTTAGAAAAGATAAATCCCGCAGTTGTATATGTTTCAGCACACAGGCATTTCAAAGCTGTCTTGTCAAACGCGCTCGCCATTGCGGGAAAGGATTTGCCTGCGCTGCAGGCGCTCGGCTTTGAACAGTTCCTAGGCTCAACGTTCGAGCCTCTGCCTCCGATGCCGACAGCAGCTATGGATAACATCGGTTATATCATCCATTCATCAGGTGAGCCTTTTTCTCAACTCCTCTACCCACTCTTATTCATCGCTGGCTCGCAGGTTCTACTTCGATATCTTCAAAACCGATTTGTGAGTAATTTACCGCCAGTTCCCAAATGTTTACCCAATGGTTTCGTTTTATATTAGATCTCTCGCACAAGATGCTGTTGCAGTATGCCTCGGTTCCTTGGTCCGGAGCACAGGACTTTTGTGGCTTGTTCTTCGCCAGTCAAAACCTGCCAAACTTGTGGGTCTTCCCCCATACTACGGTTTCAAAGCTTCCCCTCATGTTTTTCAGTCATGGAGCGGGGTTTCTGATGGCCACCTGGCCATTTTCAAGCGGCCTGATTATTGGAGTCCTCCGACCTGCGGCTCCTCCGATTCCGTACGTCTCTCTGTTTACATTCACACTGTAGTACTCATTATCGCCCATAGACCAACCCCAAAGAACGCACTGTAAGATATCCCTTGCTCGTCTATGAGTTCCCACTGGACTTTCGTTTCATTCAAGCAATGCAATCATCGCGACGAAACCCGACCTTGTGATGTCTACCCCAGCTGCCATAGAGGTATGACAGTATTTCCCTGTATTAGTTGTGGTTGAACACGGGCACAGATCTGGAGCGAGGACCCGGCTGGACTCAAGGCAATGCAGTCGCTCAAATGCCTTACCTATATGGGAGCGCAGTTGAACAAAAAAGTGGGAGAGGCTCTGGTCGCCAGTGGAGTCGTTGTATGCTCCACGTACGGCTCGTCAGTATCTGTGCAGTTAAATCTACCCTTCTTACAACTCACACACGGCGCAGTATGGAGACTAGCTTGGTGACCCCATTTTTGGAATGTCACGGAAAGGACTGGGACTATTTCTCTGTGAGAAAAGACTTCAACCCGGTCCGTGTGCCGGAAGACGATGGCTCGAAATTTTACACGCATACATACCTCGTGGGCCCCTCGCATGTGACTGCCTACACCAACGACGAGATCGACGGCAAGCCAGGCTGTTCCATCAGCGATCTATTGGAGCAGCATCCAACCAAACCGGATCTGCACCGTGTCTATGGGCGCAAGGACGAAATGGTCATTTTCTCCAGCGGGGCCAAGGTATGTAGTAATCGAGCCGTGCTGATACCGACGTAACTTTTCTTGTGCTCTTCGCAGATGAATCCTGTCGCCATCGGTCCATCTTCTTTGTCTTGTACCTGTTCCAGCAGTAACCGATTCTACAGAGGCTCAGATTAATCGAAATCACTTCGTCGATTCCGCCCTGGTTTTCGGCCAGGGAAGAACCCATCCTGGCCTGATTGTTCAACTCAAGCCAGAATTTCAAGGCAATGAGGAAAATTCGGAGATTCTCGATGCCATTTGGTGAGCACTTTTTCGCACTTGTCCCTTTGAACCCGTTTTAAATTGAATATAGGGCTTCGGTAGAGGAGGGAAACAAAGAATCGCCTACGCACTTCCAAATTCAGAAAAAGGTTGGTGCTTCAGACCATTTCCCATGTAAAGCATGCTAAGTAAACAGATGATTTTACTCGCCGACCCCCAAAAACCTTTTGCGCTGACGAGCAAGTTCCAACCAAGAAGACGGGTCATTTTTGATGATTATCGCGAGGAAATTCGCGCGACGTATTTGTAGAGTCTCTGATTCGCACATAAATCCAGTCGGTCCTTGGAAACCATTCTTTATCCTTAGCTCGTACGGCTACAACTAGAGTATTGTACTACGTTAAAATTCCTCAACGAATCGGAAGCTGTCGGAAGGTTCATGTTCGCGTATCACAACGTCGGATCATCTCGCGGTCGCTTTCTCTCTCGAACCTGATTGTGTCACATCCTGTGCTTAAAAGCTTATAGGATCGGCTTGCTACTAGTACTAGATTCGGCTTCAAAGTAACTTCACAGGCTTCCATCCACATCCTAGGAGTCCCAGGACTCCCAGGCTGCTTTAGGGCTGAGGCTGTCTGGGCTTGTGCTATGCGTCGACTTAGAAGGAAATTTTTCGCCGATGTCGGAAGTCTCTTTGGACCGATACCCAATCTGCCTGGTTGCAACTGATAACCGACTCCGCCTCCGACCAAGCCATTTACTTCCTTCATCCTCGCTGGTATCCTGGCGACGGCTGGTGTCGCGGAAGAAGTTTTTTTTTTTTTTTTGCCACGTATTTCAGTCCGTTCGGCAATCGTTTCTCGCTGGACATCTCTGGACATCGAGCTCGGATTGTTGGATTGTCTTGTCGCGACCTGCCGGTGACCCGCGGAAGCTGTTTCATTTCCTGGATCGCCGTCAATTGCCGTATTTGTTGCCTGATCCCTTCTGAAGCCAATTCACTCTCCCATGTCCCGGCCGGTTCAAACCCCATCACGGTCTATATGCATTAATTGGCCCAGAAAGATGCAACCATTTCGGGGCGCAACCATGGACCGGGGGCTGTGTTTCAATACCGCCAGCATAAAGCCCGCTGTCCATCAAAATATTACACCCGACAGGCTCCAACCCTCTCTCAGTGACTGTGCAGGACACAGAGGTGCTGGCCACCAGGACGAATTTTGGTGCAGGACACCCACGCCCATTTTTATTATCCAACATCCAATTCCACGCCCTCAATGCGCACTGCTCTCTGCATCATCTCCTTCCTTGCCGCCGTTCTCAGATCGACTTCGGCTCAAGAAATCTTCGATATAGTATGTTTCGGCTGCGTGGCTGTCCCGGCACCTATTATTGACGCGAGGATGTTCAGTGGCACACGGCGCACGATCAAAGCAGCCTATTCACTGCTGTAAACTTGTCGCAACCCGTAACCTTTTCGAAAATGAGCTCCTCCGCCGTATCGGATATTGTCCTGGACGAAACTACGAAGTATCAAACTTTGCAGGGCTTCGGTGCCAGTCTCAGTGCGTTACAATCTCCTGCCCATGATAGTAGGAATATATTTAAACCCACTCTTTGCAGCGGATTCCAGTGCTCAGTCGCTCAGCCAATTGAAGAGCAAAAATAAGACAGCATACGACGAGTTGTTGAAGAAGCTTTTCGATCGTATGTCCTAGGGAACATTCGCTTTAGTGAAGCCACTCATAACTGCTGCTGATAGCTGCATTTGACGCATCATCTGCTGGCATTACTTACCTTCGCGTGCCTCTTGGGGCGTCTGATTTCTCCCATACATGTACGTCAGCCCCTTCACCCCCCCGCCGTCGACACTCAATTGTGCCTCTTCCCAGCGTATTCGTACGACGACACACCCGATGACACGTCCCTAAGCAATTTCAACATCTCCGCCGCGCCAAGTTATGTTTTTGAGGTGTTGAATGATATTCAAGAAATCAACAAGAGTCGGTTGCCCACTTTTGATGATTTATTTCCCATGCTGAATATTACTCTAGTCCTCAGAATTCACGTTGTACCCTGGAGTCCTGTGCGTTTGTTATCCTCTTCTTCTTTTCTAATCGTTCATTCTATTTCTCCCAGCCTGGATGGATGAAAGAAAGTAAAACGATGAACGGCGGTAATTTCTCATCCGAGATGGCTGCATCGTGTCAGTTGAATCGAGTATGTCGACCTTTGGTCGAATCTGAATATTCCACCAGATGCGCTGTATCTCTTAAAGGCCCTCCAAGGATTTGAAGAAAAGGGGGTGCACATCTACGCCATTTCTATACAGGTTCGTTTTGCAAGAACGACATGAATTTGCCTTTGCCTTGACGCTCAAACTATTTAGAACGAGGTTTTAAACTCAAATCCCACACTTCCCTCGTGCAAGATGACGTATCAAGACGAAGGCGAAATTGGCACAGCGCTACGCCCGCTGATGAAAAGCAACTCCTTCTCCGCCGTGAAATTGATTGGTCTGTCTTATTGCCAGATTTGATCACACAAATTGGCGCTGATCCAGTCTTCAGCCTACGAGCACAACTGGGGAAGCTACGAATATCCGCTTTCTTTGGTTCGGATTTATTGTAGACCTCCACTGTCTCACATTCTGACATGGTCCTTAAGATGAAGTCTTATACCGACATTTTTGACGGTGTGGCCTTCCATTGCTATGGCGGAACAGCCGCGGACCAAGACAAATTTTACGACGTTTATAAGAACAAGGACATACATTTCACTGGTATGGGTGCATCCACGGTATCTGTGAATATTTATTTTGATACAAAGCTTCCCCAGAATGCACTGGAATGGACGGTGGGGACTGGTGGGGCGACCTCAAATGGCAGACGGAAAATTTGTCCGTACCTTGCTCGAAGTTCAAACCCACTCACACTGACCACCCCTCAGATTCATGGGCGCAGTCGAACACCATTCGCAGACGGCGCTCATGTGGAACCTAGTCAGCGGAGAGGAGTTACCGAAGGCAAGCAGCTGCCAAGGGAAGGACGGCAAGCCAAATGCCTGCCGCGCAGTCGTGACGGTCAACAGCAATGGCACATATACAGTGAATCAAGAGTACTATGGCATCGCACACGCGTCTCATGCAGTGCTCCCGCGCGACGAGGGCGGTAAGTTTGGACAGCTGATCAAGAGCACCCTCGCGCCAGGAAACCGCACGTCGGGTCTGCGCGTTAATGCGTTCGCTACTGCCCGTGCGAACGAGTCGGAACCCACGCGGTATTCGCTTCATGTCTTGAACAGTGCGTTTTCGGTGTGTTGTGAATATCTGTACGAATAACTGACCTTGGGGTTCAGTGGGCAACGAGCAGCCGTACTCCATTGAGTTTCAAAAACGAGAGGTTGGTTGTTTCAACAAGTCCTTACCGACTTGAAAGCTGACGACTCATCCCCAGCTGTCGTACACTTTCCCAGAGGGGGTTTCAACCCTGTCGTTCTATATGTGAAGCCGCATTAATTCTATTTTGGGCTCCGTCTTGGTTTTTCATGAAATGAACATGAAGTAAGATGTATGTTCGAATTCGGGTGGCGGTGTCTCATGAAAGAAGTTATGTTCGATTTCTTGGTTTAATTCAGAGGCCAGATCAGGTCTTGGGTCGAATGGTGAGTGCACCGCCCGTAGATACTGGTCATGGTTAGGCATAGAGATTTGGGTACTTGGTAATTGCCGATAATTTGGTTTTGAGTGGTCTCAGCCGAATATCCCCGTCACGGACGTTGTTTCGTTGCCAGTTTCAATTTGTTGCCAGTTCCTGCCAGTGCATGATTGACGCTGCCTCCAATGATATCTACCCCGCGGTCGTCATATTCTGGAACTCATATTCAGTCGTTGATGTATGCGTGTAATGGTATGCTGGAAGACTTGTACTCACGAGCAACGGTTCTCGTCTTGAGATAGTATCGACATTTTAAGATTTATAGCTATTGATGGTAAAATACAGTGCGGTATGGTCTGATCTATTATTACGAATTACAGTAAGTTACATGTATGTACATAGCAAGCGGTCCATGTCCGTGTCCGTGGGGAAATCCAATCAATACGCACTCCTGGCGGGTCTGACCGTGTCGTACGACGAGACAGAGCCGGGGGAGTGAGAACTGGGCGACTCAAGCGGCTGGGAGGTGTAGTACTCCAGCGTGTCTGCGAACGACCCGTTGGCATCCACGGAGAGCGAGTGCATGGGGAGCGGCGGCGGGCGTGTGCGACGCCGCTCCTCCTCTGGCGAGGGCGCCTCTGTGATCGAGTCGGCGCGCTCGATCCGCGAGGTCCGCGTCAGCGAGCGTTCGGGCGCCTTGGCGAGGCGTTGGGCGCGCGACTTGAGGAGCGTGGCGACGACGACGGTGTTCCCGCGCGCGAGGGGAGGCTCCTCTGGGGGGAGGGACAGGCGGAGGTGCTGCGGCAGCGCAGGGACGGGCGGGGGCGGGGAGCTGAGGTCGACGGTGTGCATGCGCGTCGTCGACGCGGAGCGCTCGGAGTACATGGACTCGGAGTCGGATGAGACGGGTGAGGAAGGCGAGGGCTTGCGGAGCTCGGATACCCACTTTGAGGCAGGGATGGGGGCGGATTGGGGGATGGAGACGCGCAGACCTGGAGGTGGCTC
The DNA here is from genome assembly GCA_029281795.1 of Mycena crocata. Lineage (NCBI taxonomy): Eukaryota > Fungi > Basidiomycota > Agaricomycetes > Agaricales > Mycenaceae > Mycena > Mycena crocata. The sequence goes on from JARJCP010000065.1 coordinate 345,167, forward strand.
ACGGGAGTGTGTTATTGGCCCGGTCTTGTGTCCGCCGTCGTAACTGTCCCCTGCATTGTCCGGCAACGAGGGTAAGTCAGATGGCTGGATCCGGAGCTGCCGTCCAGCGGGTGCCCAGTCGGAGGGATCCTCGAGTAGAGGACCCGTGGAGTCGCTCGACTCGCTATGGTGGTGGCGAGAATAAGATGCGTCGAAGACCTTTTCCCGTTCAGCCTTGCTCATAAACTGCTCGAGGTTACTGGGCGCGGGCTGGTTACGCGCCGCGCGCCGTTGTCGGATTATCGGGATGGTGAGCGCGACGAAGACGACGATTAAGACCATTGCTCCGATGACAATGGCCAGGATGAGGGTGATATTTGGCGAGGAGGACTGTGATGAGTCCCGAGCTGCGATGGCAGGCATGGATGCAGCAGGTAAGTGGGAAAAACGTTGTTGGGGCGATGAAAGGCTATAAGTAGGATGGCTCCAGGTTAAATGAGACCGCGCCCTTGATACACAGTTCATCGCTTCGAGGCCGCTAAGATGCGGGGATCGCGGCACGTGCGCTGCATTGCCTTGCCCGCAGTTGCGGGGGTCGCGGTTGTTTCGTGTAAACTCTGACAGATATCCGGCGAGAACATCCGGGCACAAGCGCAGTCCTCCTAGATCCACCTTGCAGGACCACAGTAAAGGCCAAGCCGCTATAAAACTCGCCACAGAACCCATCCAGAACCAGCTTCGAGTTACTCACTTGCGCGGCGGCGCCAGCAGATTTTGCGACCTGTTTTGAGCGTAGAACCGGTTGAGATATACATCGCGGATTCACGGGAAACGCTGGAGACAGTGCTTCAGAAAGGAGATACTGGAGCACAAAGATATAGAATTCAGTCGACCTGGTCAGTGGTCACTGGTGAGAGTCAATGTTTGCCTGCCGCCCCGAGTTGGGAGCCATGGCATTTGGCATCAAATATGTGCAAAGTCTTTTTCCGCTGCTCCCTTTCTTTCGTATTATTCACAGATGAATATGTAGAAAGCCTCCCCCACTTTTCCTCGCATCCATCCACCAGTGGAACCCTCAAGGAGCCCTGCAGAGCCGACCCAGCCGACCCCTGTCGACGCCCATCCATTGCGTTTCAGGATCCGAGTCGGCTCCAAAACAATATGAATAAATGCGTCGGCTGTCCGTTGGGTTTCAAGCCGGTCAATACCCAGCTATGCCCAGCCGCAGTTAGCCATTTGTCGACAGTGGAGTGGTTGGTCTCGACCGACGAAGCCGTGGACAACTACGCCGTGTATCCCGCAACCCTGGCAGCCCGTAGTAATTGCTGATCCCCTCCCAGATGTTTTTATCTTACCACCGGTGTGAAGGCCAAAACGGTGCGCATTCTGCGCCTACATTGACGATCTCCAAAGCAAGCCGGATGCTGAGTTACATGCGTTGCCTCGACCCAGACAAGCCAGCCATTCAATGGTGTCATATCTACCAACTATGCAGACATCAAGGACTCAGAGGCTCATCTCTGGCTTTGTTTTGCGCCCGTACATCCTGTTCACGGAAACGTTCTTACTCGGGGGACAATTCACGCGGCAGCTGCTGCAGGCTGAGCCATGCGTATGTCAAGAGTCATGGCCTCATCGGTGAGCATCCTCCAATAATGGGATACCACCAGAATACGACCATGGGGTAGATACTGGTAGATCTACCCTTGACTTGAAGTTGAAGATAGGCTGATAGCGTCATTCGTGGCGGGAGTTTCTCTGAGCAACGAAACAACGCATGGAGATATTCGGCTGGAACCACTGGTCGAATCCGAATTTAAAAAGGGGATATACCAGACGATAAGTAGTATCTACGTAGACAAATATCAGCACCCAAGCGGTGTAGGCAAGGTGTATGACACCCTTGAGGACACCTCTAGGTCCGACTTTGGTCGTGCGCCAGACGGCCCGGTCCCCGCCGTTCAAGTATGTGCTGCTTCAAGTTTCAACAAGTTTTAACCTATCAGACCCTGTTGCCTGTGGTCATCTGCGCTGATTCTTTCGGACAAACGTCCACTGGCATTCGAGACCTCCCTCGGGACACTTGCTCCATCGATTCCCCTTCCGTGGAAAATCTCCGCTGTCACCCAACCCGCTGTGCATCGGGCTTCTCGGATACTTATTAGCGGGCAGACAAAGGAGCGCGGAGAACCGGACCAAGTTGGAGAAAGGGGTGAAAGCGAAGGCAAGAAAAACGATCGCACCAAGATGGACGAAGAATTCATGATTTGAACCTCACAATTCTACCGAGAAGTGATCAGTTTAAGAAAGTACCAAACATGAGCATGGTGAGTATGGGTGCCGATGTCGCTAGGAAGCCAATCCGTTGCCAATCGCGGCAGTCTTCTTCTTCTCCAATTCCTCCCATGGAGGCAGATCATAAATTCCCGGTAGTTTGTCCCAGAATGCCTGCCGAGCATCCTCGTGCGATTTCTTGAGAGTGGCCATGCAGCCGGGACACACGTCGGCAAGGATCTCCCAGTCCTCTTCTCCCCAAAAATCGAGCGGTATGCAATCCATTCGACCAGCTACCGTACTCCAGCATTCGTTCAATTTTCAAGGCGTGGCAGCGCACATCGTCCTGCTTCTGTACAATCAGGGATACCGATGAACCCACCAGTCAAAAACCGTAAAATGTCGCTTTTTACGCTTTGACGCTGGATCGAATAGCCACGGAGGAGCGACTTTTGATCCGCAAGAGAGATACTAGCTGGATGACCATTGTAAACAGATCCATGAAAGATGTCTGTGTCAGACATAACGACAAGGATAGCATATAAAATGCAAGTGGGAGGATCCAAAGAGCATCAACTTCCCGCGCGAGCTGGACAATGGCAATGCGAAAGCCCGCAAAGTCAGATATGGGCCATGATGACTTGAGAGAAGACTCGTGAAGGACATTGTTCAATTCAGAAAGTGCTGTCGGATAATTTGATGATATGTGGACGAGAGCACGGCGGTGGAGATAATCCACATCATACTTCTGGCTGAGCCTGAGAACACCCCTGATTGTGTCGAGCTCTGTCGAGGCTGAGTAGAGCATAAAGAATCTGCAAAAGATTATAGATGTTACACTCGACAAGTCTGAAGGAAGGAGATTGCCACATACGATGAGTCAAAGATTGCTCTCAATGAGAGCAATCTTTCAGCAACGGAGTAACATCCACGTCTCTATCAGGCAAGTGGACCAGTCCCGGGGCAGCCTTCGACAAGCTCCGAATCTAGAGGTTGCGAGAATGAAAGCATGTCCTCGAAAACGGCCGAGCGCGCAGCCAGAATCTCGCGAAACACTCGGTATAGGCTGTTTCCAGCGTGAACGACGAAATTCCCATTCGAAAACCAGCGTCGATGTCCATGTTGTTGTTGGTGGCAAGGGGAAATTGGAACTCCGACTCGGACAGACGCGTACACAAATGACAACAAATTTAAATACGACGCGTCTTGAGAACGAGTTAAACAAAAGTTGAAACAAACAGCTTCTTACTGGTTGCTTCGGTCGCATTCGACCCCGGATAGCCGTAGATAACGACGCCTGACACGGGTCTTCGACGAATTCTGATCGAAACCCCCGGAATAAATAATTGCGAAAGAAGTCATACAGGTAAGTGCTCAGGTCATTTGTTTAGCTACAAATTGTCCACAATTTTGGTTGTGTCAAGATAAAAGGCTGCTATGGCACCGTTTTTTGCCTCCTTTATATCCAGTTTCTTATTTTCTTCCTCGATTCGCTCCCGACTTTTCAAAAGTTCCCTCGCAACTTCTTTCCACTCCGTGGATTTCCCCTCGTCACCCACCTCAACCGCCACAAGTTTTCCACCAGCCTTCCGAATCTTCCCATCCACAATAACCGTGTCGACGTCGCGCACCGACGCATGCAGCACAATTGCCGCCACAGGGTCGTGTTCCGCCGCACACACCATGCTCGGACTTTCGGCGTCAAAGACCACGAGGTCCGCAAGCTTCCCGACCGCAATGCTGCCGATCTGCGACCCCATTCCAACCGCGCGCGCCCCCATGATAGTGCCGAGGTTGTACACCTCCTCCACGGTGTTCCCGACCGCGCGCGGGATCTTGCCCGCCTGGATGAACGCCTCGTTGCGCGCCCCGCGTGCGCTCTGCAGCGCTAGGCGCATCTGTGACAGCATGTCTCCCGAGTTGTTGCTGTGGCAGTCGACGCCGAGGGACGCGACCTTGTGCATGTCCGGGCGGAAACATACGGGGAAGCCGTGGGCCATCTGGAGCTCTGTGTCAGGCGTGGACGAGACGTGTGCGTTGGCCGCTTCAAGCTGGGGTCCGTCCTCCACCGGTGCACCGGTGGCGTGCGAGAGGAGGATATCGTCTTTGAGGAGCCCGTAGGAGCTTAGCAGACCTACAAGGGAATGGTTGGGATCGGCGCTGGGTGGAAAATGGTTCGGGACGTAGTGCGATGTGATGAGCTTGATCCCGAGGTCGCGAACCTGTTTGAATAACCCGATGACCATGTCTTTCGGGAGGTAATAGCTGTCAAACGCAAAGCCCAGTTGCACGCGCCCCTCTCCGAAAGGCTGTTTTTCAGCGAGTTGGGCAAGCTGCGCTGCAGCCCAATCGGGGAACACAGACGGCGCAATTTGGAAAGGATTCCAGGAAGTGAGACGCGATGTTGGGCAGTAGCAGAAATATGAACGAATTCCTGAAGAAACGGTCGCCGAGATTGCGGACGATGCTGGTATTTTTCAGATAAGAAGACACAAAGAAATTCAACTCACAGTGTTCCGCAGTGTAGTTCAAGTGCGCATGATCAACTACCATCATAGTTCCTGCGTCGATGGCCTCCATGCATCCTCCCAGTTCGCCCCAGTAAATATCCTGCGGGTTGAACAATGAGGAGGTGAAGTTGCCTGTCGGAGGCGTCAATATTTAAGCCGGTGAGCCGAAAATCCGACCTTTGGGCATATAATCTAGCAACGTATCATTCGCATGTCTTCCTTTCAGTTGGGTTTGCCAGAGATGGTGGTGTGTATCCACAAATCCAGGTGAGATGATCTTCCCCGTGCAATCAAGCACTGCGGTATTAGGCGAGGGCGCAGAGATACCGTGCCCAATCTCAGCGATTGTGTTCCCGACCACCAGCAGATCCGCTTTGCGGGACGTGACACGATCGTTCTCATCGTGGATGAGGAGCGTTCCGTTTTGCAGAAGGATTGAAGTAGCCACCATGTTGACCCTTGGGAAGAACAGCAGCAGCCACGGGCCAGTGGCATGATGGAACACCTTATAAATGCTGCTATTTTAACCGCACTTGTAATTAGTTTGACTGATGCTGGTTCCATTTTACCGAAAGTGATGATGGGTTTGACCGCGTTCAATCATGCGGCGCGATGCATATACCGGCCCCACCGCGGGTAGGCAAAGAACTGTGAAACGCGTCGGGCCAGGCCGCCTAGAGATCGTTATGCCGCACAAGGCACGCGACTTGGATGAGGCTATCTGGGGAAAGGGTGGTGTCTCTCTAGTAGGTCAATAAGGTCAATGCAAGTCCCCCTATCTCCAAACATGCTTGTAGTGCAATTGTAGTGGAGAGCCAGAGACGCGTAGAGCCAAGATACTTGGCAGTGAAGCCGTGCTGCATCTCGTGATTCTGTGTTCTAAATGAGTCTGGATGCCGTAAAGTTCTCTTCTTTAGCCAGTGCGTGGCCACCTATGTATCGTAGACCTAACGTACCTCAATCAGCACTGCTTCGCTATCCAGGTCGTAATTTTGTGTCAATTTTTGTGCTGTAAGTTTTCCAAACCCCATGATTCGATCAGACTCAGTTTTCAACCCACAACGACGTCCGCGAACTGAGGTCTCCCTCTGAACGGAGCTTTAGCCCAACAAGCTTCTGCGAGATTCCTGACTTTGAAATTCGACCCAAGGAATGTGTGCTTGGTCTTCAACCCAACGAAGCGGCATGATTCCCACGGTTGAACTTAGGTCCAGTTGAACGGAGAGGGTCGTATATAAATAAATCAGAAGACAATTTACTCACATGGTACTGACGCTAATGAGCACCTAAGGAACCTACGACGCTATTACGTGGCGACCTCCGAGGTGGGTTTTTTTGTAGGTGGTAAACCCACCTCGGAGGTGTCCTTTAGCGTCGTAGTGTCGGAGGTCCAGATGCCATCACTCCGCGGATTTTGCGTACGATCACGTGTATTATTGTACCTCCGACGCGTATTTTCCTGTACCTCCAGCGTTTTTTTTCTGTACCTCCTCCATCACCATGTCATCAAAAGAGAGAAAACGGCGTTCTAGCCGTTCAAATCACCCAGCGTCGACTTCAGGAACTGGAGTGCACTACAGCAGCCCTGTCAGAAAGAGAGACTCGCGCCGCAGCCAAGTTGTACGCGCCCCAGGCGGACAGCGCAGAGCAGCACATCTCCATGCCGATTTGGATTCCCTGCTCCATCCTTCGCAAGCTCCGGCTCTACCAACCACCCAGGGTGTCCCTGCAAACACCCAGGAGCCCAGCGAGGACATAGAAATGGCTGGTCCGGAGGAATGGATTGACACGCAGGGGCCCCCTGCCCCCCGCGTTCCGATCCCTATTGCTTCTCGGGACCCTCTCCAGGCAACGAAAAAACGGCAGGCATCTTGGGACACCCTCTTACCCATTTTAGAGGAACATCTTGCGCATTACCAGCAATCCTCGTATGGACGGGGGCCTCCTACGATTATCAATTCCGTGCAGCATGAATGCACGACCTTCTGTGGGACTTCAAAGACTACTAGGATACAATGTCTATACATCTCCCGTGAGTAGGGATGTAGTTGTTTGTGCTCCAGCCTTCTTACTGACCCTCCACAGATGTTGAACAGGTGGAGGTGGCCACCTGCGATTGTATGCCCACTGCGGCAATTCTTGTGCGCCATGGAGTATTCCCCATGTCCCCTTCTGCCCCTCGTACAGCTGTTTCTATTGATCTATTGGAAGTGTATCGTGCGCTCTTTGAGCGCTCTTGCGATGCAATCACAGCCCTGGCAGCTGCGTTACACACCATCTATGACCGCCGTGGCTTCAGGGTTGTCTCACAGAAGGTAAGAAATCGGGACAAATAGCAGCTCAACATATTCTCACCTTCTTTTCAGCATCCTGGTGTTGCGGCGAAAGATCCCTTTCGGGTTGGGCTCAGCCAAGCGGTACAATCATATAGCAATTTGCGGACGCGCATGCAGGCGCGTTTAGATGCTGCCCTCACAGCTGCTGCCGACACTCTCTTTCCTCCCCCTCCCGTGACGGACGCCTCTGGAGTTAACACCAATACGGTGGGGGCCTCCGACGCCAGTCTGCCCTTGCAGGAACTGGATGAAAAGGACTCCAACCCCCCACATGCTGGCACCTCCGACTCCATTCCCACTAACCCTCAAGCGCCACAGCTCACACCTGGCCGTGCCGACCGCATACTGCAAGATAGATGCCCAACCTGCTTTGCTTCGACCCACTGGGGACGTCCATTCAATGAGTGGGTCTCCCTGTGCTGTCATTCGAACTATTCTAACTTTTCCCAGAGGAGGTGATGTGCAAATGGGATCCGATGGCTGCTTCAGCTATCGACACCTCCGCTCCGCCGGTGATGGTCCCATATCTTATGACCCTTCCTACTTTGTTTCAAAGGAAAAGGTTGACGCTGTTCGTGACCGAATTGCTGCTGCTCGTGAAAAAAAACCTGCCAAATTCACTCCGCCAATACCGGAGGAGGCCATCGACGCTTGCGCAAATTCATGGGATGCCGCCAATGAAAAAAAGAAGAAGGTTGATCCCAAACGGCATGACGCCAGCGGCATTTTTGTTGTTACCTGTCGCCATTCGCAGGTACTTTTCCTGTGTAATATTGACACACCTGGGGAACAGCAGCAATATGTTATTGCACTATTGGAGGAGGTTCTGTCGCATCTCCCGAAAGAGGCAACAGTGGTGCAATGTTATGATGTTGCATGCGTGACAGAGCACAGTGTGAACCTGGTAAGCCATCTGTTATTGTCTTGAGTCGTCATTTATTCACATATATTCTAGTATCCCATCCTGAAAGAAGGCTACCGTGAACGCATCAGTTTCGTTATCAATGCGATGCATGCGTATGGCCATCAATGGATTTGTCAACTCGTTTATAGCCCTCGCCTTCGCCGTGGGCTCGGCTTGACGGATGCCGAAGGAGTCGAACGGTTTTGGTCTCGAATCCGGAAACTCATAGGTATCACACGAAATCAGTGGGTGAGTGATTGTGGTGTCTAGCTGGGTTTTCTTCTTACTCGGTGCAGCACTCGCGTCGTATATGGATGCTTGACCAGTACGCAGCCTTCGTCAACTCTGAAGGCCGCGAAAATCTGGGTGATTGGATCATCCGGCAGCAGACCAAGAACCTCCCCCGCAAGCGTGCAGCTGCCGAGAAAGTTCTCCGTGACTGCAGGATTCCCGACGCTGAGTTGCGCCGCAATTGGGCAGAGCAGAAGGCCGCCCAAACCTCTGTCCGTGCTCGTAAGTCTACCCAGAGGGGGCCCCCTCTGCCACCACATTCCTTCGTACTCGCAAGAGTCATTCCATCGGGGGCCCCTTCCGGTATCGCTTTATTCTTTCCGCTCACAAATTATCAGATGCTCCTGCACGATTGCGGCGCGAGCTCGACAAGGTCCTGGTTCTCCAAAACCAGATTGATGTTGTCGAACAATCTATTGCAGACGCGAAGAAATCCATCACCTCTGCTGATGCCTCCTCCGATTCACTTATTCTTCTTCGTGGATTGGAGAAGACCCATGACACACTGAGTACACAAGCTGATGCGCTATATGCATCCCTCAACATCCAGAAGGCATTTCCTGAGCTCCAGGATTTGCCACTGGAGTTTGTCCGCACCCTTCTCATCATGCGTGATCTCAAAATTAACATCCGGTCTCGCGCAGTTGGATCTTTCCACGAGTGGGAAAATCTTGACCGCGCAGTTAGGGGACACAGAGAAGCGCTTGGTAAGTGTCGGAGGCCCCCGACGCGTCGGCCAAATGCTGATATTTAGGTTGAACAGGGACAAAGCTTCATCAGTCAACAAGGAAAGCCATCTCAAAGCGCCAGCCAGCCCTCCTCAGGGCGATTGCCAAGTTCAATGAGTACTGTGCAAACCTTGAGCAACTTCGCCCACCCGGATGCCAGATACCAATTCCCGAGCCCCTCTCCACTCAATTAAACGGGCTTAGAAACGACCCATCGCTTCATGAGGATGTCTGGATCACACCCTCAGCGGGTCAGATTCCTCGCTGGGTCGCAGACTCTGATGTCCGTGATGGGATTCGTGCAATGCATGGTTCTGACAGGTGCAAAGAGGAAGCCGTGCGGCTCAACTTGGAGCGCACTAATATGGGAAACTGGCTTAGAGACGAGTTCGCCATTGTGAACTTAGCCACTGCTACATGTGCAGGTATGTAACACTCTTTGTCAGGTTTTATTATTTCTAATGCTTTTGCCCCAGATTCTGCTCTGGAATTCTATCTCCAGCGGAGACAGGAAGATCTACATTTTCTCAAGAGCAGGTGGGCCCCTGCGCTCGAATACCGTCCTATACCGTCACCCTACATCGCTGCGGAGGGGGCCTCCACTGGTCCAAGAAATGACCCTCAACTACCTGCTGTGCCTAGCGTTTTCCCCCCTGCCATCGCAGAAGCACCCTCTCGTCCAGTTACAGTCACCCTCCCCTCAGAAGAGGATTTATTTGAGGAGGGTGACAATATGCTGGAGTCGGGGGCCACTGACATGATTGTCACCGCCGAGGAAATTGATCCCGGCCTGCTCTCAGATGCCGAGGACACCATCCTCATTACTGAAGTAATAAATTCAGACGAGGTAGATGAGGATACCTCTGGAATCAATTCTGACGAGTTCAAAGTGGACATTCAATGGGAGTCCCAGGCGAGTTCATCTATTTATTCCTACCTATATCTATATCTCATTTGTTTCCATCGCAGCATGACCTCACAGTCGACCGATCACTTCTCCACGAGCTCTACGACCGGAACAAGTCCCTGCAAGTGGACCAACAGCGCAGAGCACATACCGTCGTAGGCCTCCGACTTTGGCCTACTCTCAAAATCGAGCCTGATGATCTTGACCGCATCGCCTCCCCGACTGGTCGTCTGAATGGCTTTGGTATGAACGGCATCGCCGCATCCCTCTGGAGTATTTTCGCACATCCACACTCCCCCCACCTTGAAGCTGCCAGTCGGTGTGCCATCTTCAGCACATATGACCTTCCTCGGGCGCATTTCAAAAAAGGAGATGACAACATATGGTCTGCCACCAAACACGTTGAGTTTTGGGATAAACCTATTTGGCTGATCCCAATCCATCGACCTGACGAGGAACATTGGGTGCTTGCTGTGGTCAATATACCCGAGCAGCGTCTCTTCTTCTTTGACAGCCTCGCATGCCGTAGCGGGTGGCGAAAAGACCTTCACGACACGATGATCCTCATTACACGGCTCGTTGTGTTGGCCAACCGCAATAATCACCCTCTCCATGTCAGTACAGAGGAGGACCAGTGGACAGCAAGCCCCCTGTTTACTCTGGTGCGCAACTCCATTCCGTTTTTTTTTTCCGACGCAACTTACATCTGGTACATAGGGCCAACCATGTCAACACAACGGCCATGACTGTGGCCTTTGGGTATTATGCATGATGGCAGCCATTATGCGTGGATTTGATACCACGGGGATATCAGAGCAACATATGGGGTATCTACGGGCGACACTGAACCACCATGTTCTCACTCTGCCCATTACATGAATCGCGGCAGTCGTCGGAGGCCTCCTACATTTTCCGGGGAACTTTAAATTCTCGAGTATCTCAAAATAATGCAATTTCATACAGAAATTTCGTGCAAAATGCCCTGTAAATGTTTTATAGTTGCTATTACGGTTGATCGCCAGTCTGTCCTACAATTTCAGAATATCAGAATATCGTAGGAGGCCTCCGATGCTCCTCCCAGCTTGCCCGAAATCAGTTCAAAAGACAGAGATTTGGGATTCAAAAAAGAAAACTCGGACTAACACAAGAGGAGAATGTATATATCATGCTCCGTGCATCAAGAAAGTGACATATAAAGTAAAATGAGTTTGTAAATGTCGTACAAGGCCCCCGACAAAATACAAAATCAAGACTCATCGAGGAACTTGAGGTGATATAGATGGTAGATTGTGCGTGCCTGCCACTGGATGTAGTGCCGATGCATCTCCCACTCCCGTGGATGGTGGTAGCGATGGTAAACATCTAGATCAACGACTCGCGTCCAGTCAGACAATAATTGCACCACCTCCATCCGAAGTGCATCAATACCGGCCCTCCAACCCTCCGCCTTGAATGCTGCACATCGTAGGGCATCCCTCACGTTCTGTTCTCGCATACGAACACCATGCAGGACCGATGCAAGGGACTTTGTGAAACGAGTATAATTATCTGAATGTGGGTCATCGTTATCGTCATCTTCAACAAACGGCGGTTCAGTTTTCCAGCGTGGGAGGTCACTTTCGTCCAGTGCATCAGCGCTGGCCAGAGCCTGCTGGAAGAGCGGTTCGTGCTCTGGGAGAGGTTCGGCACAAAGCGCATGGATGAAGGAGGGAAGCGGAGCGAGACCTGGAATCGACTTGGGTGCATGCAGGCCATGTTTGCGAGTCGCTTCTGAAAGGTAACGGGACCGCTGGGTGACTGCACGAACAGTTTTAGCACTACGTAGGAGGCCCCCGTCACATCTTCTGGAAACTTGAATTCGAACAGAGGAAACGTACCGAGGGGTCTGCGAGTACCTCACATCACTATTATGGTGTGCCGAAGCTCGCTCAGCGCTTGTGAAGTACTTAGGACGCCGGCCCATGAGCAAAGGGCAAGAATGTGAAAGTCAAGAGCAAGTTCTAATTAGAAACGTGTTAGGCTTCGGGGTGCTTTCATGCACCGGATTTCAAACCTTCGGTAAAAATTCGATTAAAATCGGATCAGGTGGGGGCAGTGGTACTGTCGAGTTTGCATGCAAAAAATCCAGTTGTGGGCTCATGTAACAGTTCGCAATGAAAAAAATGGAGTACAACGATCGTTATTCGCATGCTGATTGGCTGAGACATGAGGTAAGAAACGCCGCCAGTTTTACGTTTGCGGAGGAGGACGTCGGTGGCATGCACGATGTAGGAGGAAGAACAGAGGAGGCCACCTACGGATCATGTGATCGACGTATGGTTAGGGTTCCCTCCTCTTTTTTTCTCCCTCTGCCGTTACTGTCCGCATCACTGTCTACCCAATCCCACCTCGTCTCGCTTGAAAAACACGCCATCTCGCGTGTAGATCCCCTTTCTGGACATCTGTGCTCACCCTCGGCCTTTTCGGCTGCCAAAAAACCACCTGCGACGCGTCTTTTGAGACATCGTTGGGGGTCTCTGTTCCCCTAAATCCCGACTCATCGCGTTATAAGTACATGCAACCTCATGCATGTATGGGATTTTGACTGACCTCTGGCCAGAAGTCCCCCTTTTGTTGCCTCAAAAAGCCTCTTTCCACTTGTCACTGTGGTTTCAATCTTCTGTCTTCTGTTTTGTCCTCTGAGGTCTCTGTCGTGCGTAACGAACACATTCCCAATCGTAATGTTGGCTAATCCCGCTTCAGTCCATTTTTTTTGCTCTAGTTTTGCTCGCAACACCAACTGTCTGATATCGTCGGGGGCCTCCCTCGATTGTCAAGTTTTATCTGTTCCGGTATGTAACAACCCTCATTTGTCACGGATATCCTTCTCATACTCTCCGGTACTCCCTCCGTGTTGCGTTCACAGGCCCACAATGGAACCGTCGACTCCGCTGCGCGAATTGGACGCCTATGCGAGTAGTGTGGAAGCCACCCCCGACCGCCCTGATTGGCCAGACTCGGCCTCCCACCCCGCTGAACTTTTCGCCTCGCCTTTTGATGCTGTGTTTGGCACCGGCACATCCGACGCATCGTACATTGCTGACAACTCATATCTCGCCAGCACCTCATTAGAGAGTGACGTCTTCGGTCCGCGCCCCTCCCCTCCCTCCCCTTCATTCGGTGGCTCTGTCAGCGCTCTCGCCAGCCCTGAGCACGATGAGCTCGATTCATCAGCACCGCCATCGCAACGTCGGGGGCCTCCGTCGTTTGCAAACCGAGCTCCGACGTTCGCATTTTCAAGCACGGAGGTGTTGTCGCAGCCTCCCATTGCAACCCTCCCCCCGGTGCACGTTGCACGCCGCCCTCTGCCGCGTTCTTATGACCATGCAGAGGACAGCAGTGATCTGTCAGAACCGGACGACGGCAGCGACAACGAAGTTTGCGAGCAGGTCGGAGGCGGCAGCCGCGCACAGGATAGGCCTGTCGAACAGAAAGTCGACCGCTTACGCCCTGCTCCCACTCCCACAGGAAAGGATTCGGGGGTTGTAAAAAATGCAGCGCTTCGGCGCCAAGCAATCGCAGGCCCATCGGTTGCAGCACTTGCACCTTTCCTGCAAGTCGCAACCACAACGCCGCCCCGGACACGGCTTCAGCAGAGACGCCCAGATGCTGCTAACGCCGAAGCAGCGGTGGCCCCCACCGCTAAGGCTTCAGCTGTCCCACGCAAGAAAAAAGGGTCGAAAGGTACATTTTTTGCTCGACATTTCCTTCCGATGCTTACTATCCTTTTTAGCTAAACAATCTGCTCATCCTCTGCCACCACCGCCGCCACCTCCAACATCCCATCTGCCGCCGCTCAAGGGAAAAGGGCGCCAATCTCCTGTACCGCCGCCGCCGCCGCCTCCACCTCAGCAGCAGCAGCAACCACCGCCGCCGCCGCCGCCGCCTTTGCAGCAAGTGCTGCTGCCGCCTCCGCCCCAGCAGCAGCAGCAACCTCTGCTGCCGCCGCCTCCGCCTCCGCCTCCGCTGCTACCGCCTCCGCTGCTGCCGCCACCACCTCCACCTCAGCAGCAGCAGCTACCGCCGCCACCGGCTCCACCCCCTGGGTCACCTCCGCCGCCGCCTCCATCACCACCTCCGCCGCCTGGGGCATTTCCTCCGCCTCCTTCGCCGCCGCCACTTCCGCCGCTTACGTCGCGTCCAGGGCCTCCATTGGTCTGGCCAGCAGGCAAATATGCGTGGAGTAAGGCGAGGATCGAACCGACGCCGGTCGACTTAGACTGGACTTATACACACTACCCAAGGACCCTGCCGCCACCACCCTCAGATCCCGCATGGGAGGTGGTTGAATTACCGCCTCCGCCGCCGCCGCAAGTGCACTCAGAAGCCCCCACCGACTCTGCAGCCCCCTCGACTATATCGTCGGAGGCCCCCGCCGACTCTGCAGTCCCCTCGACTATATCGTCGGAGGCCCCCGCCGATTCCGATTTCGACCCTCCACCGCCCGGGAGCAGTGCTGAATGGCTCGCGCAAGGGTGTATCCCACCGCCTGAAGGCTGGACATCCGATTTTGCCAAACCAGTTGGCGAGGCATCATTCGACCAATGGGATGGTGTTAACGTCGATGATAACCTTGAGGGAGTCAAATACCACGAGAGGCTGGAAACACAGTTCGGTGCGCCGCCCGTTAGGAGCCCTGGCGGCGGCCGCCCCAGCCAGGGGCAGGTGGATCGGCTGCTTAAAGCCTATAGGGGGATGCTTGTTATCGTCGCAGAGGTGTGCAAGGCAACAGGGTTCTCGCAGGAGCACATCCTGCGTGGGTTTGGCCATCATATCGGTGTTTACCATTCGTCGGCCGTAAACAGCTGGAACAAGTACCAAAAATTTTCGAGGAGTCGGCGGTATCGCGTGGGAGAGTGGCGCCGCATCAAGCCCGATTTCGAGTGGGAGGAGGGCACCGACGAGAGCAAATGGGTTTCCATGACGTCTGCGGAGCGTGCCCAAGCTTTCGAAAAATTTCGCGAGGACCTCCCCGAAAATTGGCTCACAATCCTCAACACCTTTATGGAGGCGTACACATCTGAGAACCCTGTTACGATGGCCACCCGCGAGCACAATTTCAAGGCGTCGTTTGAACGAGTCAAAGCTGTGGTATGTCAATTTCCGCCCTCAACACAGTGCACTGACATGGTAATAGATGGACAGCAACCACCGCAACCACACGTTTGAGCGCGAGCTACAATCCCAACGCCTCGCGGGTCGAATTTTCTTTGATCCCAATTTCGACCCCTTCTCCACACGCGATGACTCGTCCTCCCCCTTCTTCTTCAGCTCCTCCGTTCCCCCCTCCCCCTCCGCCCTTTCATCATGAATCCCACACCCACTACTTATACCGTTAATGAACTACGTATACTCTCCCTTAATACTCATAAGTGTTATGAAGTACTTATTTCCCTTTTAAATTCCACGAACCCAGTAGATTACGATATACTATCCATCCAAGAACCCCCTCCCGACCTGAACAAATACCCATCACTCTCGTCTCCCCACTGGGACCGTCTCCCCCCTACTTTACGCACCAGTTCTCCAGATACTTTACTTTACATTAATAAAACCATACCGTCTTCCTCATATAAACAAAATACCATAAAATCATCTTTTATCACTTCTATTTCTCTTACCTTACATTCCCGTACTTTACATATTTTCTCCATATACAATCCCCCGACCTCCGACGACTCCCCCATCCGCAAAACCTCCCACTTCATCACCTCCCTTGGGCTCCTCCCCCCCGACCAATCCCTTCTCCTCACTGGCGACTTCAACCGACACCATCCCTCCTGGTCTGGTATCCTCTTCCCCCGCCGCACTGCCCTCAGCGATGCCTCCGCTGTTATAGACCTCATGGCCGCTCACGACCTCGATCAGCTTGTCAAGGCAGGGACCCCAACCTTTTACTCAGCCCCACACAATACGTACTCAACGATCGATCTCATCTTCGCGTCGCAAGGTCCCCTGGTCGATTCGCTCATCAAATGTGTAGCTCTCCCAGGCCACGGCTCCGACCACGCCGCCATCCACGTCTCCTTCAATGTCGCAGTCACCCACGCCGCCCCCCCACCCCGACGCAACTTCCGAGGCACAGACTGGAAGGAATGGGAAGCCCGCCTCAGTGCGCAGCTCGCTGCAAACCCTCTCCCCGCGCTTCCCCTTTCCTCCCCTGCCGAAATTGACGACTACACAGACGCACTCACCAGCGGAATAGTCACAGCCCTCGAGGCTTTCGTTCCCCTCAGCCGCCCATCCCCGTTCACGAACAGATGGTGGTGCAAGGAGCTGTCGGACCGCCGTGCCGACTACAATCGTGCACATCGCGCCATCGTCAAAGATGACCGGACGGACTACAGCTGGGCCGTAATGCGGACCGCGAAGAACATCTACCACGGCGCTATCCGCAGGGTCAAACGTGCGCACTGGAGAGAGTATGTAGCCGACGCACCTCGCGGCAGCATCTTCAAAATCGCGAAATACGCCCTCAGCCCAGGCTCCTCCTCCTCCTCACGCACCCCAGACCTCGTCGATGCGGACGGCTCTGTAGCGTCTACCCCAGCCGAGAAAGCGGCACTCTTCCACGCCAAATTCTTCCCTCCACCCCCGCCCATTCCCCCGCCTCCCTCCGACGCCCCTCCCCCTGGACGCCCCTCCCCCATTTTCACGCTAGACCATGTCCTTAGGGCTATTGCGAAGATATCCCCGTGGAAAGCGCCGGGACCCTCAGGCATCCCGAACATCGCCATATCCAAAGCCCGCTCCACTCTGGCACCCCTCGTCCTCAACATCCTCCACGCAGGACTCCGCCTTGGTTACTTCCCCTCGGCGTGGCGTGTCTTTATCACTGCCACAATCAGGAAGCCGGGAAAGAGTGACTATACTCTCCCTGGAGCATATCGCCCCATAGCCGAGGAGGAAGGACTGGGGAAACTTGTCGAGTCGGTGCTTGCGGAATGGCTGTCAGAGTTTGCGGAGAGGGAGAACTTGCTCTCGCCGAATCAGTTTGGGGAAGGCCAGGCCGGAGTGCGGTGGACGCGCTCCTGCTTCTGACGCAGAGGATAAAGGACGCGTGGAGAATGGGCAGGGTCGCGAGCGTCCTGCTCAAGGACATCTCGCAAGCCTTCCCGTCCGTCAGTCACGCACACCTCATCCACCTCCTCCGCGCCAAGCGTGTGCCGGAAGCAATCGTGGGGATACTCCGAAGCTTTCTCACGGACCGTCGTACCCTTCTCACGTTCGACGACCACCACTCCCCGCTCACCCCCGTTCCCAACGGCCTCCCGCAGGGCTCTCCCCTGAGCGCGCTTCTCTTCCTGATCTTCGCGGACCGCCTCCTCGACGACCCGAGCTGCCTCGGCTATATTGACGACATAAGTCGAATCGCGGTCTCCTACTCGCTGGAGGACAATGTCGCCGAGCTCGAAGAACACATGGAGAAGGACGCGTGCCCCCAGGCGGATCTGATGGGACTCAAGTTTGACCTCCCCAAGTTCCAGTTACTCCACTTCGTCCCCCCGCGCCGTCATCTCGAGCACTACCGCCCACTTCCTATCTCCTTCCGCGGCATCACAATCCACCCATCCACCAGCGCTAAGCTGCTTGGGGTCGTCCTTGACCACAAGCTCAGCTTTAGGGAGCACGTCGAGCTGGCGCAGAAGCGGGGCACCAAGGCCATGCTGGCCCTGTCTCGCATCTCCTCCCCTACCTTCGGCCTCCCCCACGCATACATTCGACAGCTCTTCCAAACCGTCGTCGTCCCGCGGATGGAGTATGCCCTCCCCGTCTGGTACAAGCCCGTCTCAGCCAACACTGACGCCCGCCGTTCGGGAACGGTCTGGGTAGCGAAAGCCCTCGGGAAGGTCCAGCGCCTTGCGTGCAAGGTCATCACGGGCGCCCTCCGCACCACCGCGACCGACTTCCTCGACCTGCACGCCAACATCCTCCCAACCCACATCCGGCTGAACAGGACGGCGTTCAATGCAGCGACGCGCCTGTGCTCCCTTCCCCCCTCCCACCCCCTCCACCGGGTCGTGGCGCGCTGCCGGCGCGTCCCACGCTTCCACCGCTCTCCCATCCATCACACCCTCTTCGCCTTCCCCTCCCTCTGTGAGCCCTTCGAGACGATCGACCCCCACCTTCACATTCCCCCGGCTCCCCCCGGCTCCTTTTCGATCACCATAGACCACAGCAAGGAGCGGGCGCAGGCGGTAGCAGAGGCGGCGGTGCAGCGTGGAGGCTCATGCATTTTCACGGACGGATCGGGCTACGAGGGCGGAGTTGGAGCTGCGGCAGTCGATTGGGGAAGGAACGGGGAGAAGTCGCACAGAACGAAGCATTTGGGACCCAAACGCAAGCACACGGTGTTTGAATCGGAGGTCGTGGGCGCTATCCTCGCCCTCGACATCGTCAAGAGCACGCCGCGCTTAACCAGCGTCGACATCTTCACCGATTGTCAGCCGGCAATCCTCGCGCTAGCCAATCCGCGGCCCCAACCGGGGCAGTACCTCTTGGCGACTTTCCACTCTCTCCTCCGTCGCCTCCTCCGCGCGCGTCCGACCCTCCGGGTCCGACTGCACTGGGTACCGGCGCACATTGGGATCGCGGGCAACGAGGCGGTTGATGCACGCGCGAAGGAGGCGGCCCAGGGCGCCTCCTCCCCGCTTGTATCATCCATCCCCGCCTTCGCCTCCCCCCTCCCCATCAGCAGAGCGGCCGCGATCGCTGCAGGCACCGAAGAGTTCAAGGCGCGCTGGCTCGCCGAATGGTCTGAGTCACCCCGCTTCCGGCGCTTAGCACTCTTCGACGACCCGCAGCCCTCAAACGCGATCGCCCGCGCCTACTCTGATCTCACCCGGCCCCAGTGCAGCATCTGGACCCAGCTGCGCACCGCTCATGTCGGACTCAATGCATTCCTATACCGCTTCCACCTCGCGCCCTCCCCTGATTGCTCCCTCTGCCAAGTCCCCGAGACGGTAGCCCATTTCCTGCTCTCGTGCCCCCGCTTCCGCCGCGAACGCCTCGCCCTTATCATGCGTCTAGGAACCGCCCGCCTCTCCCTTCGCCGCCTCCTCTCAGTGAAATCCGATCCCAAGCCCGTCCTTGCATTTGTACGAGCCTCGGGCCGTCTCCCGCGCTACGCACTGTGAAACGACCCTCCCTTCCTTCTCTCCCTTTCACTCTCTACCTTTAATCCCCATCCATTTCTCTTTATTATTTCCGTCTCTTACCTCGCTACGTATCTGCTAAGACATCTCGCCCCGAAACCCACAATCCCTCACCCTCATAGCACGCTCCCGGCTTTACCCACACTCCCCCGCTCCCGCTCCAGACCAACCCTAATGCGCGCTAGAACAGCTAAAATGTATTAAGTAGAGTGCTACATGGGCCCCAAGGGGCCCGCACGCACTATAATGGATATTTGATTGATTGATTGATTGATTGATTGAACCACACGTTTGAGGGGGCCTTCATCTCCTGTGGCTCCCTCGTCAACGAGGATCATAATATTGGGGACTATTACTTCACCCCCGGTTTAGCAAAGGTGTGTCTTTTTTCCACCTCTTCTCATCCTGTTTAACATATGCGGTAGTTCGCTGAAACCTTGCACTATGACCGAAACCAGTTGATTGGCTTCGCGTCGGGCACTTCCTAGTATGCTCTCCGGGTACACTATTTATGAGATCTCTGACATTTTTTTTTTGCAGCTCGTACCATGGCGACAAGATTGCTCAAGATGCTGAGCGTGCGCGGCGCGAGGCAGCAGCAGCAGGAGAAGTGGAGTCGGAGGCCCCCTCCGATAGTGGGAGTGAAGAGGAGGCCCCCGTCGCTAGGAGGCGTAACCGCCGCCACTTGACGGCGGCAGAGAAAAAGGCTGACGATGCCGAGTCCTCAAAGCGCCGCCGCGAAGCGTTCAAGGTAGTCCTCGCCCGGATGCTCACCAAGCTCAGCGATGCCAGCATGCGAGACCTCGGATTCGACATCTGGTACACGGACGGCGCAAAAAGCGGTGCAAATTGGACCACCATTGCCACCCACCTGCGCGACAAAAAGGTGCGCATTGTGGCGTGGCCCATCCGCTGCCGAATCCCAAAAGCGATGAACCCGAGCAAGGGCACATCGGCAATCGGGAAGAGGGAATGTGCCGCTTTGGAAGTCGCACTCGGCGCCCGATCCACCGATGGTGCAGGTTTGCGCCACGAGTATTTTGACTACCAGCCAGGTGTGTTTGGTCTGCTTCATATTTTCCTCTTCTTTCCTCATATTTTTGGTAGGAGATGCCGTGATTGTAACTCATGACTACGCGGAGGTGCCCCCCTTTGGTGATCGTTCACCCACCCACCTTGCGGCCCTCCGCTCTTTCTGGCGCAGCTCAGTGGAGCACCGCCCGTACCTTGACGGCAACGGGAACTTATGGTCTGGTCAGTACGATCTCGACGTTGTGGATGACGCACCCGGTCCCAGTTCACCCCCGGCGGAGGCCCCCGCTGTTAGTGCTCCCCCGAAAAACAAAGGGAAGGGGACGGCTGTATCCTCCAAATCCAAGGCTCCGAAGCCGCCTGCCACAGCAAAGCCTTCCGCTGCAAAGCCTTCCGCTGCAAAGCCTGTGAACACAAAAGGGGCCGCAAAGCGGTCGCGCAAGGAGAAGGGGGCCGACTCCGGTCCAAAAACCAAACGTCGTCGGATCTCGCCGGAGGAGGAGGAGGAAACGTCGCCGCCGCCGCCGCCGCCGCCTCGAGTCAAGACCCGCGCTGCTTCGCGCGCGGTCCAGATAGGCGGTGGGAAAACGTCGGTGGCCACCAACGTCAGCGACGAAAGCCGGCGCAAGGCACCCTTGACCACTGTAGGCGACGACGACGAGCACGATGACGACGACGAATACTCCCCTTCACCCCCATCCCCTTCACCCCTCCCCTCCGGTGTCCGCCGAGCTGTGAAGCGGCCACATACCCCCGAGGCAGTGCCATCGGTGGCCACCTCCGTCCCTGACCGCAAACGCCAGCGGACAACGGTACCTTCAGGATCATCTGCGCAAAATCCGTACCCCAAACCCCGCCCACTACATATGCAAGGGACGTACTCACAGCAGTTCCCTCACCCCGTTTCAGCATCTCATGCCTCGAGTTCGCGTTTACCCTTGCCGCCGCCCCCTGCCGATCTCCTGGAGCCCACGGAACCGTCGCGCCCCCTGCCCGCCCCAATCCCAATCCCGCCCCCGTTGATGAGCCTCTTGTCGCTGGCTCAGGGGGCCAATGCAGATCCTAATCAGACTGCACAGCTCATGGGAGAAGCGATGCAGTACTATGCCCAGCAGGCACAGCAAGGGCAGCAAGCACAGGAGCGGCAGCGGGCGCAGCAGCGTGCTGCACGCCAAGTATTGGATCCCCATGTTCACTATCGCGACGACCACGATGAGTCTGACGAGTACGACGAGGGCACATATGAAGACGGGTACCATGGCCGCCAGTGAGGGTGCCCTGTATTCTTTTCCCCCGATTTTTTGGACATTTTGCCTCGACGTCGGAGGCCTCCGTCGGCGGCGCCGCACGCTAATCCGCCTCCCGTTTCTCATCCTCTCACTCACATATGTCCCCCTCATCCCCCGCAATACATCTTGAACCCACATCCTATTGCATACACCCATATCTCGTTGTATACACCTATATCTTGCTATTTTTGACTCCACATCTTGTATCTATTGCTCCTGTAGATACTAGAATCTTGTGTATTACCTTATCTTGTGTATTACCAGACAGCAACTTGTTGTAAATAATATTGTACAGTGTTCATATGTAGATGCAGGGTGCAGAAAGCGACGGACAAGAATCTTTTAGAATTCGACGTTAGCGTAGGTGGCCTCCGATAACTTTATCCTCCTCCGCCCACGACGCTAAAGGACACCTCCGAGGTGGGTTTACCACCTACAAAAAAACCCACCTCGGAGGTCGCCACGTAATAGCGTCGTAGGTTCCTTAGGTGCTAATGAGAGAGCAGTTTGGCCCAGGTCGGATACGTGATGCACAAGTAGTCGAACTTGAACAAAATCAACAACATAGACTGATTTTGGCATCGGCGATATTCGTTGGAAGACCAGTTTAAGGCTCCAACCATTTAGTTTTCGTTTACGGGGGTCCGTAAACTAAATGGAAACAATAAAATACTGTTTATAAACCGTTTTTAAACGTTTATAAACAGATTTTTCGGCAGGTACCTCTGAATCAAGTAACTACTGAGTGCAATGTTGGTAGAACAATGCAATTGCTTTTTAGAACACCAAAACGATGCTCCAGAGTCATTTGAGCACTTCTACGGGGCATATGAGGCCTTGTTGGCACAAATCACACACCCATCAATCTGGTCCGAATCAGGAAATGTTCTCCTAACTCGACCCAAGTTGGGTCTACAAACTCGTTACTGCTCTGGTGAGTCCCATCAATGGATCCACACACTCTCAGAAGACATTTAGACCCTCAATATTGGTATGAACTGGACTGGGGGTTCAATTGTATGCAGTTAAACCTGAGAACCATTTAAACCGTTTATAAACCGTTTGTTTACCATTTACAGGGGTCTGTAAACTAAACGGTTCAATTAAATGGTTTTTACCGTTTATAAACGGTTATAAACGAAAACGGTTGGAGCCTTAGACCAGTTGTCGACATCTGGCGATCCTCGTTCGAATGTTACCGTCGTCCGACCATAGTAGCACCGACCGTGAACAATCAAAGTCAACGAAATACGATTTTTTTTATACAGTTCTGTGCAGAGGTACCATCGAAGCAGGTTGGGCGTTAAAACTGAATCTGGGCGTGTGTCAGTCAGACGGAAAAGCTGTCGTAATGGATTGACTCACAAGGAGCAATGACAATTAGTCGTCGCAGGCTCGAGATGATGCTGTTGTCAGGTATCTTGTATTGTTTTGAACGCAAATGTGGCGATTGTGGGCGCAGGCGGACTATAAGAGCAGTGCCTCCAAATTGATGGGAATCCATTCCCTTGTTGTTTAGCCATGATGTGCTTTCCTCGCATTGTGAACTTTTTCAGCAGGCGGACATCGACTGATTCTGCTCAGGCTCACACCTATCTTCAAGTTCCCCTCCTACCGCTTCATCGCGGTAGTGTGGACCACATATCACATGTGGCGTTGGAGAAATCCGGCGCGCCACACAGAGTGGCGTCGTTTTTCAACAGGCTGTGGAACGGAGTCCTTCAGGCGCTTGAAGGACTATATGGCCATCGAGGAGTGGAAGATTCTCTTGAGGTCGACACCTCCACGACAAACTGCGGATCCATATCGATCTTGAGAGAAGATAAACATCTAGCTCGCAAGGGTAGCTTGGATTTCGACGATACGGACGTCGAATATGGCCACAAGGATGCAAATGGTGACCTCTGGGACCTGCTGAGCGAAGATGAGAGCGACATAACGATTTCTGTATGCGAAAGCACACGCAGTTCCACTGATTTCCTCTACGACGTCCTTTATGCCGATTACACTCAGGCTGGAACCCAAACTCTGCCTATGGAAGCATCCACTCTGGAAGCTGCGTCACTCACTCATGGTGGCGCCAAATTTATCATGTGTGGCCATCTGGGCAGCGGGTCGACAAGCCATGTTGTGCGGGGGCGCGCATTGTTCCCTAATTCGAGTCAAGAGCAGGAGGTCGCCATCAAGGTCATCAACAAAGCTCAAGCCGCATATCGCCCGTTCTCCACCGTCATGCATGCCGTTAGGGCAGTGAACTCGGAGCTCAACATCTTGCGCGGATTTGTAGATCCTTACACGTTCAGCCACAGCGCGTTCTTGACGCCGCTCCTCGCAGCGTTTCAGGACGCGGATAATGTGTACTTTGTCATGGTGCGCCTGTGCCACTTCGTCGAGTTTGTATTAATTGTACCTGAAGAGAATGTACCCGGAGACTTTGGGAGGCATGATGAGCCGCTTGGTGGCGGAAGGCAAGAGGCTGAGCGTCCGTGAGATCAAAGTGTACGCTGCAGAGCTTGTGAGTCGTCTGATGGTCACCGGACGTCGCAAATTCTCACCTGAACCACCACCCAGCTCTGTGCACTCAAGGCACTGCACGGCACACACAGCACAGTCCACGGGGATCTCAATTTAAAGAACGTTCTGGTATCTCCCTCGGGACATCTTTGCCTCGCCGATTTTGGGTCCTCGAAGTACACGAACAAGCCTGTGGACGACTGCAAGATCGGGAGGGTCGGAAGTCTGTTGTACCTGGACCCGGAAGTGGTTCAGCACCAAGAAAGGACTGCATTTCCCGGGGTGGTGCTGGATGTCTGGGCATTTGGGATGATTTTGCTGGAAATGTTCGAAGGCACTGGGCAGGTGAGATGTTCTTCTTCACATTGACTAACGGGAATTCGAGCGCAATCGTAGCCGCATTTTTACGGGAGAGAGAGAAATGGCGATATCAAGGCCGTTCCTGACATTTACGAACGTGTTGGACGCGAAGATCTTCTTGCAGCAAATCTTATTGACCTGGTAAGCCCCCCTTTTTCATGCAAGGTACCTTATGACTGGCGGCCGAAAGATCGTCAACCGGAGCCGAAAGGAACGAGGAGGAGGAGGAGGTTGTATTACCGCTGTGGTCCCATTGAGGAACATGCGGCTACCGTACCTACATACATGCCTCTACTGTATGCTACGGTCATTTACCCCTGGTGTCGATACGATAAGTCATTGTAGAACCTTCTCACAACACAGCTGATAGTAAAAAGGAATCATCTCACCAAACAAATGCCAATGGTTGAATTCGGACGCGCATGTGCTACTGGGCATTCCAAAAGGCATCGGGTGGATTTATAGAGACAGAATTGCCGTCATCAAGTTTGGTTGACTGTCAATTTTATCCCTGCCAGAGAATGGACTTCTGCATATTTGAGTCCTGTATCAACATACACTCCCGACTCGGAGGTCAGGTTGCCATCGGGAAAAGATGTTAATATTTACTCTGGGTATAGAGGCCATATAATGGAAATTTACGACTTGAGTAATGTGTTCTCGTGCTCTTGTTCAGCTTCGCTTCGACCAGGCGTACCGGAAACGAACTGGCAACTTCGCCGACGGTAAAGGAACGTAGATCGTTCAACGTTGATCGTTGATCAATGTCGACATTGGTGGCCGAGCGGCGAGGGGCGGAAGCGAGACAGGGCTCGTCTTAGACCGACCCCTGTGCTGATCCGCAGTAAAGGGGCAGCAGCAACGTCGTCTCGTCGCTGTCCGAGACGCCCCGACTATCGCGACTGTGCCCATCCACACTCGGAGCAACACCGGGCTAAGACGAGGGTGTGCTGGTGACCGATGCATATATGACGGTTCCCGATATCGCATGATTACAGCAGCCAGCAAGCGGCAACTGTATCATAAACGACTAATCTGCTTGCTTTTCCTGTCCTACACCGTTTTTGGTGTTTTGGACTCGGATAGCGGCAGAAGAACACTTGCAGTCGATGGTATTACATCGCTGCAGTGCATCGAGATCACCGGCTGGCGAAGGAAGCCCTTTCGCACAGAGTCGCGGTGAGACATCATGGTGGTAGGAGACAGGGAGGCCCCCCAAACGGCTCACACTATCGGGGATCCAGAAGCACCTCTTCTTTTCGGAGATGTGGGTCACAGCATTTTGAATGAGTACTGGACCTGACGATGAGTGGCAGCCAGTGGGAGAAAGTTGAAAGACGTGAATATCCGCGTGAGGTTGCCTCGATTGGTCGTGCACTTGACTATTCATTGGGTTTGGGATTAGAATCGTATCGTCCTGATGCACTTCCGCTGGATATCCCCGGTGCCTCATGCTCAAGCTTCGACAGGAATTTATCGATCACTGGGGAGATGCTGGATACTGTCCGGCGTGAATTTGAAGAGCTGGATGTCGACTACACTTGTCCCCTTTCGGTTCGGTTCGATCCTCTCCATTAGTCCCTGCTACTGTAGCATCGTGGCCGGTATGACTTGACTTCGACACGGACTTGATTCATAGATACTTTGCGTATACTGTAGAGGAAGAATTTGAGATGGGCGAACGTGGAGCTGTTGAGTTTACTTCTGAATACACGTATACTCACTGCGTTTCTCTAGAGTATGTTTGGACCAGATGTGCCAGGTCAGATATTTCCTCAATATCCTGTAATGTATCTTACTTACTTGTCTGGCCCGCAAAGAGGAAGGCAAGCTTGACTATCGTGTTTTTGAGAAAGACGAAGTATGCGATAGTTATCCTGCCACAGATAGCCCAGTTTGATTGATTTAAATTTCCTCAAGCTATCTCACCCATTCGACTGTTCCGTCTTCGTTCCGGCATGGTGTTGGGTATCTTACGCAATCTAGGCAAGGTAGCTTGTATTTCCGGCTTCAGGATAGTTCGGAAAGATATCCTAGCTTTGGACATTCGTAACACCGCCATGTCCAACAGCACCTCCTGGTAGTTCCACTTACAGGTTAGTGATTTTCGGTGCTCGCTTCTTGCCACACCCGTATCCTGTCGACGCGCGACCCATGGCACGATGGCTCATGGATACGTCCTCGTAAGTCCATTGTGAGTTTTCGGCGGCTAGAGAGTGATTCATTGACATGAATAGAGAGACCTTTAGTCGATGCAATATATTTCTTCTCACCATGCAAGACATTCGAGCCTGTCCTGGAACCTGGGAAAGATCGGAAGGCCAAGTTCGCCCGGATTATGTAAAAGCAGCGCTTCACATACATGCAGTGTTCGCCTTAAGGGCTAAGGCCTTAAAGCTTAAGGGCTTAAATAAGGCCTTATTTAAGGCCTTAAAGATTTTCGGCGGAACTTTAAGCCCTTACTAAGGCCTTAAGGGACCACGTGCCTTGATACTATGTAATATTTTCTTCCTCTCTCGACAAACCCATCTGTCCTTCAGCATGGCACCAAACTCTCTGAAGGACTACTTCCGGAGGGGGGAGAGACAAAATACCACCATGTGGCACACCTACTGCAAAGCTTGCATCAAAGACCGACTTGAGAGTGTCGGAGTCACGGCAATGGACCTTACAATTGAATGTCAAGTTTTTAAAGACGGTACAATCCAATCCCGGTGCTATTGAGATTGATTTGGAGGAAGAGTGCGGCCCGTAGTTCAGTGAAATTCTACTGTACCTTGGCATGGGAAAAATCATATAAGGCCTTTAAAGTGCCCTTAAATTTAAGGCCTAGCCCTTATTAAGGCCTTAAGGATTCTCAAACAGTGATTTAAGGCCTTAAGGGCGAACACTGCATACATGTCGATAGGTAAGATAGCTCACCTATCTCATCGCCAGATACCCTAAGAAAATAAACCTTTTCGATAGTAGCTGACGGGTGGAATACCTTGTGATACCCTGAAGCGACTTGAACTTGTCGAGGGTTGCTTCCGAAGTCGAAGTTCATGGAAGTTTGATGGAAGTTGGGAGAGCGGGAATTCGAACTCCGACGTGTTTGGCATCGCCCGGCGATGTAAACAACACACAGGTATCTTCCTCCCGCCATCCATCCTACTTGTCTCGTGCGGTGCTCGACCAACTGTTCTTGATAACATGGCTAACGCACCCCCAGGCAGTTCTTCATCTTTAGGGAACAGCAATGCCAGTCTGAAACGTCCTTTGAGCGATGGTGAGGGCAGCAGCGGAAGCCATAAACGCAGGGAACGAGAAAGGGAGCCGCGCGATTGGCGCGACGTGCATTTAAACCGCGGCGGTGGCGGAGGCGGCGGTGGAGGGAGACGCAGAGGTGGTGAGGGTAGACGGGATAGTTATCGTGACCGCGACCGCGAACGGGATCGGGATAGAGAGCGGGACAGGGAGCGGGAACGGGATAGAGATCGACACAGAGGGAAGGAGAGCGACCGCCGCAAAGACAGGACGCCTCGCAAGCGTACCCCGCCGCCGCCGGGGGAGAAGGAAGAGGGCGAGTAAGTCTCCATTTTTACCTTGGAGTACATGACTCAATTCTTGGTGTACAGGATATCTCCTCGTCCACGCTCAGGTTCAGTTGCAACTCCGCCGCCTGTGACGCCAGCCCCCGCACCCACACCGATGGAGGTGGATTCTGAGCACGAGTTGGACCTCGTTCCTTCGCCCCCACCGGTGGAGCAGACACTCGCTGAACGTCGGGCTCGTCGCGCGGCGATTTTGGCGCGCCATGCCGGTTCTGCTGCGAATTCTAACCCCGGCTCGACAGGTCCCTTGACTGGTGCCTCACCGGCCGTTTCTACGCCTGCTGAAGCCGTTAATGGTAGGCCTCAATAGTCTGACTGTCATCTCCACCCACGCTGACGTAATCTCACAGCAGGGCCACAGAACGGCCACGGTGGTCCCTCCACTCCTACGAAGCAACCTTCACGCTCGCCATCACCCCCGCAAGAGCAAGAACAAGAGCAAGAGCAGCAATTCACGCTTGCAAAGCCCGACTCGCCTGGGAAAAACTCTGCCGCGCAAAAATCGCAAACGACCGAAAACGGTCAGACCCAGGTTAACGCAGCGGACTACGATCCATCCCTCGACAGACGCGAAGATGAGTTCCGGCGTGTGCAGGGCCAGCCACCAGCGGCGACCGTTTCGGTCGATGGCGAAGATGAAGACGAAGAAGAGGAGGAGGAAGAGGAGGATGACGTTGACGATATGTTCGCGTTCGCAGGAGGCGCCACGACGAAGAAGAAGAAAAAGACGGGGAAGAAGAAGGTGAAAGTACAGGCACCAGCGCAGCCCCTACACCAGCTACACTCAGACAGCGCTGCAGACGCGGAGGGCTACTACACCGTCATTCTCGGGGAGGTGCTCGTTGCACCCCCGACGCCCGCCGGTGAAAAGGGTGAGCGGTACCAGGTGTACGCCAGCGTCGGGCGGGGGATGTTCGCCGTTGTGGTGCGGGCAAGGGTTTTGCCGGAAGGGGAGGATGCAAAGGACGGTGGGAGGGAGGTGGCGATTAAGATCGTTAGGGCGCAGGAGGTTATGTGCGTGCCCTTCCCGAAACCGTGATAATCCTCACTGACCTTGTCTTTCGTAGGCACCGTGCGGGGCTCAAGGAGTCTGCCGTTCTCACGAAGCTGCAGCTCGCAGACCCCGAGGACAAGAAGCACATAGTAAGACTCGAGCGCACCTTTGAGCACCGTGGGCACCTCTGCCTGGTGTTCGAGAGTATGAGGTGGGTGTGCACTTACTTGCCTTCCCTTTGTTTCCATCTCACTCGTCCTCAGCATGAATCTACGCGACGTCGTGAAGCGCTTCGGCAAAGACGTCGGACTCAACATCCGCGCGGTTCGTGCGTACTCGCACCAGCTCTTTCTCGCCCTCGGGCACCTCCGCAAGCTCGGCGTCATGCACGCAGACATCAAGCCTGATAATATACTGGTGCGTGCACTTCGGGGAGGAGGGGAAAAATCATCTCATCAGTCACCTCTGCAGGTCAACGACGCCAAAACGATGCTCAAGCTCTGTGATTTGGGCTCCGCGGGCGACGCAGCAGAGAACGAGATCACGCCTTACCTCGTCAGCCGATTCTATCGCGCCCCTGAGATCAGTAAGTCCATCCATCCTGTCCACGACGCGTTACTTTTTTCTAATACTGATCGCATCTTGCCAGTCCTCGGCGTCCCATACGACCCGGCTCTGGACGTCTGGTCCGTGGGGTGTACCCTGTACGAGCTGTACACGGGCAAGATCCTCTTCCCCGGGCGCAGCAACAACCAGATGCTACTGCACATGATGGAGCTCAAGGGGCGCTTCAACGGCAAGATGATCAAGCGCGCGAAGTTTGGGGATGTGTATTTTGACGAGATGGGCGGGTTTGAGAGCGTGGAGAAGGAGAAGGGGAGCGGCAATGTGCGTCTTTCTTCTCTCTGTTGCAAGAAAAACATGACGCTAACGTGATCGTCCAGGATGTGGTCCGCAAGGTGCATATCTCCAAGCCGGCACGCGACCTGAGGGCCCGGCTGATCCCGAGTGGTGGCGCGCGACTCGGGGAAGAGGAGACCAACGTGTTGATGCACTTTGTGGATCTCTTGGATCGCTGTCTCGCGCTAGACCCGGCGCGAAGAATAACGCCGCGGGAGGCGCTTGCGCACCCATTCATACGAGGCTCGACAAAGTGATCTATCCAATGTAACCTCGGGGCCGCGCAACACATGATGCGTACCATACACGCAAGATGGAGAAATACATACAGTTACAAGATGGAGAAAAATTGTATTGGTGGCGAGTTTTATTTCATTCATTCATTATCGTCCATCATTTCCATGAATTTGTATGCAGACGTACACTACGATACGATACATACATCCGAAATACAATATGTCCCTGTATGGCTTCCGTCCCCCGCAAAAGATCCTTTTGTGGATATTTTTGTGGCGCCGAACGTTTGGCGCGCTACGCGCTTCACGGCCAGTCTGCGCTCCCTCTGTCACATTTTGTCATGTGCCCTTGCCTTTTGATCTCGAGCGCTCGGAGTATACGAGAATGGCGGGACCTGCCGCCTTGCCGCGCCAGACCGCGGCCTCCGTGGGTCGCGCGTCCCAATATGTCGCGATTGATGAGATTATCTTGAAAGAAGGCAGGGGTGCGGTGTGTTCGGACGGCGGTCATCAACTTCGATGTTGGAGAGGGGGATATGTTCTCTCACAGATGTCGGGTGCATATCGTCTTTCCCATGGCTTCCAAACGCCTGATGAATGTCGCAAAACATTTGGTCTCTCCTCAGAGTCAGACCAGTACCACCACCATGTCGGACAAAGTAGATGGCGCTGCAGTGGACTGGACGACTGCGAAAATCCCGGCCTTTGACGCTCTCCCTGCTTTCAAGAACTTTCCTGGATGCGCGTGGAGCGTTTGGGGCTCGGAGGACCAGCTTGGGACCGTCAACTTGCTTACTGATGCGGTGGTGAAGGCGGCTGCGAGCGAGGAGATTAAGACCGGCCAGTCTGTCTCGTTGAACTGGTGGGTTTCACGGTACATATGTGTTTGAGTGCGGCGCTGACTAGGATATATATCTCCAGGCCGTTGAACTTCCCGGAAAAGGTGAGAGTTGAGGCGGTCTGAACCGTCGTCTAAGCAATAATTGAATCGGCGCCCACAGCCCATGTTCGATCGTAAAGCACCTGAAGTCAAGATGACCATTCGGCACCCGCAAATTTACGGAGTCAGAGACGACGAGATCCACATGGTGGGGTCGGGTCATTCTAGTATGCTAGTCTATGTCGCTAAGCCTTATTTTCCGGCACCATAGAATACGCAATCAGGCACGCAGTGGGATGGGATGCGACACTTCCCAATCCTCGAGCATGGCGTGTTCTACAACAAGTTCAGTGGCATGCCTGTGTTCTTGAGAATCGTTTTAACCTTTGTCTACAGTACACCCGGAGACTCACTGCCAAAGGGCATCGTTCCCCTCCCAAACCCGCACGAGATCGATCCTGCGCACGCCCGGATCGGTATCCAAAGTGTGTTACGCTTGCATCGGTACCACGCATGCTGACCCACCTCAGATTGGGCGGCGCATGGGATCTGCGGTCGTGGCGTTCTGCTTGACCTCGTCTCGTACCAGACGTCCCTTTCTGCAAATAAGGCGCTCCCATATGATCCGTGGTCCTCGCACCCCGTTACTGTCTCGGATCTCGAGGCGTGCGCCAAGGCCCAGGGAGTCAAATTCCGGCGAGGAGACATTTTACTCTTGCGGGTCGGATTCATCAAGAAATACTACGATTCTTCGCAAGCGGCGCGGGACGCCCTGGCTGTAGACGAGGAAAAATTGTCAGTGACTCGGGCTGGCCTTCTATTTTGTGCCATCCGCATTGATGCATTTTAACACAAATAGCGCGGGTATTGAACAGTCGGAGGACATGAAGCGTTTCCTTTGGTACGCCACTATCCACTCCAATCATGTTCCGATGCCGATTTCATTTTTTGTAGGAATAATCACTTTGCGGCCATTGCTTCTGATCAACCGTCACTGGAGGTGCGACAAACATGTTGATTAGTTGATTATCGGCCTCGACTGAGATACTTTAGCGATGGCCTCCAACAGAAGGAGTAGCTCATATGCACCAGGTATTATGTTGCTGTTCCTTTACAGCTTTATACTAACAAATGTCCCACTTTCAGACCATACTAGGGTGCGTATTATGCCAAACATGAAACCTTTGCCTGACAAGTATTGAAGTCTTTGGGGAATGCCTATCGGTTCGTATTTGAAAATCTGCCACAGACATTCTTCGTAATTGAATGTTACTCCGCAGGGGAATTTTTCGACCTCGAAAAGCTTTCGGAAGTGTGCAACGCGACTGGCCGCCACACGTTCTTCTTTTCCTCTTGGCCGCTAAACATGTGTGTGACCTCAACCCGTCGTCTTTTATTTTATAAGTGACTGGGCACATAGCATTGGGGGTTGCGCCTCTCCACCCAACGCTGCGGTACAGTTATCCCTTCAATGCAGTGGATTCAATGTTGACGATGCTTGGCTTTGCAGGCTTATTTCTGACCAACTCACGATCCAATACTCGATAAGCAACAGACACGAACTCTGCACATCTGTGTAATTGTATGTTTCATCACAATGAAGGCGGGATGGTGTATACTATACTTTATCGATCTTAAACAGACCGGGCCAAAGCCGAGTAACTTGAAGTGAAAATGGTGGGGGATACTTGCATATAGTGTTTCGGCGAAGCTATAGAGGTGCGCACACATACGGAAATCGAGGAGAACTTTGGGTCATCTGGTACAGAGTATAGTCGCTTTTCTAAAGCGGATGGGGCCCGTATTACCCTTCTTTACATTTGTTTAACTTTGGGTTCAACTTTGGCGTAAAACCGGTAACAGTCCGGCCCGGGTGCTGTTCAGACGACCACATGATGATTTGAGGTGGAGGGGTTCTGATTCGTCTTCCCACTACGTACTGCGATGTCGACGACCAGGAGCGATGCTGTGGACTGGAC
Source organism: Mycena crocata (assembly GCA_029281795.1). Classification (NCBI taxonomy): domain Eukaryota; kingdom Fungi; phylum Basidiomycota; class Agaricomycetes; order Agaricales; family Mycenaceae; genus Mycena; species Mycena crocata. Next base: position 378,067 of record JARJCP010000065.1, read on the forward strand.
AAATGCCAGTATACCGAACTACGATGAACTTCCCGCTTTCAAAAACTTCCCGGGATGCGCTTGGGGCGTTTGGGGCGCTGATGATCAGTTAGGAACGGTAAACCTACTGACAGAGACTGTCGTGAAACAGAGCGCAGCAGAAGAGATTCGGTTTGTGACCCAGTTTCTCGATCTAGTTCTAAACTTACCTATTGTCTTCCTAAGTACTGGCAAGACCGTGTCTCTGAACTGGTAAGTTTAGCATTCTTTACTGGTTAGGCACCTCATTCACACAAAAAACGGACCATCTGCTAGGCCCTTGAATTTTCCTGAAAAGGTCAGTGCCTTGAACACTGTTTTCAGTCACTCAAGGGCTCCCGACAGCCGATGTTTGGCCGCCTCCCTCCAGAAATCAAATTGATCCAGAAACAGAAAGAAGGCCGGAATTACTCTCGGGACGACGAGATTCACATCGTTCGCGTCTCTAAAATTTGCATCGACATACGTGACCGTTTTCTTCAGAATACTCAATCCGGAACCCAATGGGATGGCCTGCGCCACTTTCCGATTTTGGAGCACGAGACGTTTTACAACAAGTTGCGTTCTGCCAAAGTTATGATCCTTCTTCCCTACTTACCTTGCTCCGGTCCCGAAAGTACTCCAGCATCAGCACTTCCTCAGGGGGTTCACCTTATTTCGGACCCTCAGAACATTGACCCTGCCACCGCGAAGATCGGAATCCAGAGTGAATGCCTTTCCCGCTGACCTTTGAACGGTCGAGTTAATTAGTATACCCTTTTAGACTGGGCTGATCACGGCATATGCGGAAGAGCCGTCCTTGTGGATTTAGTCAAATTCCTTTCCAAGGACGGTATCCTGCCGTACGACCCATGGACCACACACTCCATAACTGTTCCGCAGATTGAAGCGTGCGCTAAAGCGCAAGGTGTTCAATTCCGCAGGGGCGATATTCTTATGCTGCGCGTCGGATTCATGAAGCGGTTCCTATGGTTGGTTGATTTAATTTCTGGACTCAATGTTACTTCGATTGAAGATCTGGACAGGGATAAGCACTTTGCGGCCATCGCTTCTGATCAACCTGCCTTGGAGGTAAGAATTCCTCATTTCCGATAGGACTTTTCAGTGAATCGAACATTCTTAGCGCTGGCCACCGCCAGCGGGAACTCCCCATATGCATCAGGTTCGCTTTAAATTTAGTTATTGAGAAATGCTCCGACACAGCGTCTACGACTAGACAATTTTAGGGTGTGTATTACTTGCATCATTTTCCTCTCGTTTCGTTGACCTTTGCTTCGTTGTATGATGTAGTCTTTGGGGTATGCCCATAGGTACATTTATTTCGGGATTCCATCTCTTCCTGTGAGGCTAAGAAAATCTAGGCGAAATGTTTGACCTGGAGAAATTATCCGAAGTCTGCTCTCAAACTCATCGATACAGTTTCTTTCTCTCCTCGTGGCCCTTGAATATGTGAGAACCTTTTCGTGAAATATTACAATGTATAACTTATCGAATTAGAATCGGAGGGGCGGCTTCTCCACCAAACGCTGCTGTGAGTTTAGGAAGTGTCTTCATCTTGACTTTCTCGTTGACGCCTCACCACAAGGCATTTTTCTGATTTTGACGCGTACACAACATGCTGTAGCTGGAGATTACAATGCCGTTTCTGCCTGTCGTTTTCCGAAGAGAACCACGCCTAGTATGTGTCATATGTTAACATGACGACATGTCTATCATTTGACCACATTTTCTGTCTGCACGTCGTGATGTACTGTTCATTACTGGTGCGTGTGAGTTTAAATCTTCCATCAGACATACACTTCGCACGTATGATAATGTCGGACACATGAGACAATGTCTGGGGGGAAGAAACAGCATGCTTCAGAATCGAAATTAGTCATGTGGAGAAACCGCAGTTCAACTGAGTTAGAGAACAGTGAGCGTGCTGACATCTTGCGAAAGGGCGGTAACTTGAACCTAAACCTATTGCACACGTGACTTCCGAACCCCCTGTCCACGACCATTGCACAAACCGTGATGCTCAATTGCACCGAAGATGGTACTTACGATGGGGAACATCGTGTCAATCAACTGAATTTCTATACCCATCAGTTCGTTGGACTTATCAGTAAGTATTCGATTCTTGTAAGTTACCTAGCACAATTCCCCCCCAGCTAAACGCTCGGTCAAACCCGCCACCAGGCCTGATAGAACGTGATAGCCAGGCATTCCCGGAACATCACTACACGGCCGAATTCCTCTCTATAGGTACAGCACTTATCAAAATACTGGGAAGGCTACTCGCGATGCCCTTCCCACTTCTCCAAATCATGATGGTTCTCAGATCTGTACCGGATTTACTCCAGTGCCAGGGGAAATATTACTCTCCCCTCTCGAGGCCAATGCTCATAGTATTCAGAGAATCCTATGCACGCCAAGATTCTAGGACCGGAGAACATGCATGGGCATTTACTTTTGTGCCAGCCCACATACTCCGAGTATGGATCTGATGTGCTCTTATTGGGAAAAGATTGCAACTGCGCATGTAGATATCTGGTATGCGGTCAGACCATACATTGTTCCGAATAGTTTCGGCTGCTGATATTATTATTTTTTCAGAAAATTCTTGTGCACTCGCATTGGCTGGGAAAATAAACGCGTGGCCGTATCCGCACCACCATCCGACCTCAACTGCGACAAGTATAAATATGATAGCAGTACCATCAGAGGAGTAATTCTATCTTTTAATTTTAGGCGCTACAGCAAGATGCCAAGAGGTTGGATCAGTTCACAACGTCTGTGTACTTGTCCAGTGTCCTCAAAATATGTTTCTGACAGGATAGAGTTCCAAGTTGCGTGTCTCTCGCCATTTTGGTTTCCGCTCGAGCTGCACATGGGTGCTAGACGTGCAGTCTCGAATATACTCCACGGAATCATCAAGTTCAACCAGTGGGTAGTAAGAGGCATCGCGAAGGTGGCAGAAAACCTCGGTCGTGTCTCCGGAATCTTCGCGGAATGCATCAGCGGTAGGGAAATACCATTCTGGGAGGTATTCAAAGGAGGTTGCGCAGGGTCGCGTAGCAATGACGGAGATATCGATATCTCCCATCCGGCTCATTATTTCATAATAAGCCGATTTGCGGCAAATGAATGGGGGAAAGAACGCAGTGAAAAAAGTAACGGAGTCATTCGGCGGAACCCAACTTCCCGAACACAATCTCTCCAGGCTGTGGGCACGTTGTTGGCATGAAGTGTAAATTTGAATAATACACCGCACAAGTCCGGAATGGCCAAAGATGTACTGTGGCTTCCTTATCCTCGCGCACCACGAGTCTGTCCCCCTTCGAAGCAGCGGTACCACTAGGTTCGACTATTTCTGGGATATGTTCGCGGAAGTTACGACTCGTGCTAAAATTGTAAGCGTTTAATGTGGCGTTCAGGTGGGTCGCCAACTATGCCAATCAACCGATTCAAAAGAAGAAACAGCGGAACTGTGGAAATTCGTCTGCCGGGAGGAGGTCTCACCTCGGGTTGACTGTAAACGACGTCCGAATTTGAATGACGGAGTAAAATGACATGACCGCTGTTAACGGACGAAATTTCCGAGATCTGCAGGCGAACGCGGGGACCCAGGCGCCAGCGCCCAATAAGCACTGGATTTAATGAATGACGACAAGTCGTTGATGAGGATAACACAGCCGTCTCAGCTGTGTTGGACAAAGAAGAATATACCGAATCGAATCACGGAAATCACGGTGGATGGCGGATCATCAGGAAAGCGGAGGGGTGTAAAAACAAGATTCCGAGTTGTGACCAGCGACTATAGATGTTGTATCTCTGGTATTCACCGGAGGAAGATACAACTAGGTCAGGAGAGCATAATTCACCCTTGAACCAATTACTGATTAAGGAAAGACCAATGGACGGGCGAGGTGAGACCGACGCCATGCAACGAACTGCATGGATGAGGCTTTGCCCATGTGTGGCGGGTTTGGAAGGAAACGAAATCGTTCCATCACCAGACCCACAGGCGAATCATCGCGGTGTATAAGGCAAGAAATCGACAACCAACATGATCCCACAACAATCAGCGATGCGATTGTCGAAGTTTTGCAGGGGTCGGAGGCGATTAGGCAATACTTTGGGTTTCTTTAGAGTTGCAGTGTGGTTTGAATCGTCACAACCAAAACATACCGAACGGCATCAAGCGAACGAGACTCTTTTCTTTGTCGGTGGCGCAGATGGAACATCTCCATGGGGCGATGAAGTCGACTGCTTCAGCTGCTTGCGACGTTTGTTCTTCGCCTTCTTTGACTCGGATCGCTGTGCAGCGAGGAGCGCCTTGGTCTCTTTCTGTGCCGCTCAATTAACAAAACTGAATGCAGAGGGAAGGCGCATGATCACCAGTTTAGCTTTTGATTCCGAAATTCGGGAGGACCGCTCCAGGCGGGGTTGGCCGACCTAATACTGTCAAGTCGAATCATGTCGCAGGGTAGAAGCCACGCAACAGACCTGTGCAAGCTGATGTTTCTCGACCTTGATCTGCGATTTTTGTTCTTGTGTGGTGGCAATTGATTCGGCCAGTCCAAGGGCAGCCTGTGCAGAAAAGTATGAGCTCAATCTTTTGAAATGAGCATCCCATGGCTACATGCAGGTCAAGGAACTGTTTGGGACGCTTTCCTTGTCCCCCAGCCTTAGTTGAAGACGATTTGACCATAAACTGTGTGGTGGAAGAGGACAAACTGGGTTCTCCACGTGGTTATTTGCGATCATTTTGATAACCCCGATTCGGTCTTCTCGTCCGAGGCCGAATCTGAGCACTGAGTTACTTCCCGTCGATATGTAGGGCTGACGGATCACTTTTTTTTGCCTTTCCTCGGACGAGCTGACCGGATCACATCCAGCCACTCCATTCCTGTTATTACACCTCAACTAAAGCAAAATCGTCACCGGCCTCAGGTTGACCTCAGTTCGTTGCGCGTCTCATTGCAATGATTGCATGCACGGCAATTTTTGCTTTGATAGCCTCACACGACCATATGCGTATTCTTCTTTCCTGACCAATGCTGTCTGGGTCCTCATAACGGCGCAATTATCAGATCGTCAGGGCGAGTGCAAGCGCGTATCACTTGGGAGGAAGCTTAATCGTAAACCCCATCAGTCTGTAGCACACAGGTAGTCAGTTTAACTGCGGCTGCGTCAGATACCGCGTTGGACCCAAGTCACGGAAATCAGTGAACCGGGATCGAATATTTTAACGGAATAGGATCACCACCACGGCCTTAAAAGCAGGGATCTGTGGGCTCTGCTCCTCACTCTTCTTCTCTCACTCACCAACCCTCTCATCGAATCTTATCTTCTTCAAGTTATACCAGCTAATATGTGCCGTTGGCGTCAGTGAGTGACCAATTGTGTGCCCCAGTACGGTATGCAGGGTCTCATAACGGCGACAAGTGTGCGAAACCTCTACCTTCGTTGTGGCCATGCCGAGAGCCTCGTGAGTCCACACTTAGTTGCAATAATTCGCCTCTAAGTTCCCTGCCGTCAGCCGCCGGTTGAAGTATGTTACTTCAGGTTCTCCACCCAGCGATGTAATTGACATCGCGACTTTGCAGGTCCAGTGTGGAAGTCCCCGCTGCAAATTCAGCCCGAATCATCCAGCTGGTTGCGTCCCCCCCTCGTGCAAAAGAACTTGCAACCAATAGTGAGTCCTTGCCAAAATTCTGAGAAGAGAACGGAAGACTGAGCTTCATATCTTCCCAGTCATCTCTTCCCGGAGCAATATAGTGCGTTCTATCGACTCGTTTTGCGCGGTTCTTTGAGGCTAATGGCCGCCTAGCTCCTAATGTTGACGCATTCTGTTCGGCTTGCACTCGCGCTATGGGCTCGCGCCGCTACTAAATAATACCCGAGGACTCTATGATTCGTGTCTTGCACATACAATGTAAATACCTCGCAATTACCTAGAAACTTGTAGCACTTTCCCACTTATATCTATAATCTGTGTCTGGACGATATATATTACCTGTGTGTCCCAACGGATCAGTTTGAACTCGACATCAATTGACCCAGACTGGAAACGCCTGTGTGGAGATCGGCCGGATGTGCTTACAGATAGATCTCGATGGTCTCTGCCTTTCAATCGTGCTTGTACACAAGTGATTGTACGACGGGGAGCGGGGTATGAAACAACTTTGCCCACTTTCGTCACCGCCTCTTATAATTAATATACCAGGTGTTATAGATGGTGGACCAACTGACCTACTAACTCTGATGTGCAATGGCGTTTCTCTCGGAACTGCAGCTGCCAGGATGGCGGTTCGGAGTTAACAGTCAATACGAGCACCGAAATTAAAGGACGCACGTCCGCTTCTGGCCGCCTGGCGATGAAAATGTATAGGTCCTATGAATAATTCAAGTTCAAGGTGACGCAGAATTTTACATCTCTCTCTCTCTCTCCCTCCCCCGCTATCGGACCGATCCTTGGCGCTTAACGTATAAGAGAGGCAAACACTGATAGAGGGATACGAAGTAAGAAAGAAGCCTGGGTTGCCGAGAAATAGTTCTTATCGTCATTGCCTCATTGCGCCACATCCCCTCATGAGCGCAAGGACATGATCTGAACAGGCAATCGACTTACTGTCGGACCTCATCCCAAGTCGTCGACTCGTCGGCGGCGCTAGTGGGGGCAAGGTTCGGTTCAAGGTTCGACGCCGGCCCTGAGGTTTGGCGTTCATGCGATGTCCATTTTTCCGGAACCCATTCGAATGCCCGAACGCGCCTAAAATTACAGACATTCAGAATTATTCGACGCGTTCAAGCGCGGTGCAAAATGCCAATCACATGAGCGCGAAGTGTGACTAGAACATGAAAAGTTGTGACTCCTCACGTTCCTGCTAGCTGCACCTTCCTGCTACGAGACAATTTACTACGGCCATGCTTTTGTTGCGCCAACTACGCTCTTCCAAGTGCCGTGGTCGTTACGTGCTGGAGATTTCATAACCCTTCGTCGGCTCAGTCAGGACTCAGCCAAGTCCACTGGCAATCCAAGTCAACCTCTTTGGCTTTGCCTTGGCTTCTTGTCAGCTTTTAAGAGGCCCATTTTGACAAGCAGACATCCAAGAACCGCAGGAGGCCCCACAGAAAGCCCCAAGTCGCCTGTAGGAGAAATCGCAATGGCCATTTGAGCCAAGATCGGAATTTCGGCCTCATGTCCGATATTCGAAGAAGCCAAAGCAGCCACAACATCCCCTTCTATTTCAACGTTTTACTAAATGCCCCGCTTTGCCTACCTCGTAACTCGTACGACCTTTCGGCGCTCTCGAAGAAAAAATTCCCAAAGATGTCGGTCTCTCCGACTGAGCGCGACTCGCTGCTGAACAAACCGCGAAATGCGTCCGAGAATGAAGCTCGAAATGTCGAGGGCCCTCCAGGACCCCTAGAAGTCTCAAAGTCAAGTCGATATGGAATTTTGGCTGGGATATGGATGGCTACCTTTTTGGGAGTGCGTAATTCGCCTCCGAACGATCGTCGAAGCTGATGAACATGGTGCGCCACAGGCTTTAAATTGTACGACCGTTCGGTTGCTTTATTTTCCAGTGTCTGATTAATTTACAGCAACGCTTGTGCCAACGAGTAACTCATTTTAGGTTCTCATTTTTTCAACCTCACGTTCTGGTGCAGTGATTCCGTCCATATCCTCCGACTTCCAGAAATTCCATCAGGCAAGTTGGCTGGGAACAGCGTGAGTGTTCGTCTCCCCGACTGTCTCGATGATATCTAATATTTCGCAGTTATTTACTGGCAACCTGCACCTTCACGCCATTATATGGTAGCCATTAGTCTCTCTGGACAGACGCTCTAGTAACGAAACGCTTAGGTCGCCTTTGCAACGTGATGGGAAGACGAGGAGCTAATCAGACGGCAATATTGTTCGCTGGCCTTGGTTGCATCGGTTGCGGACTATCTCGCAATATGGGGACATTAATTGCCGCTAGATTCGTGTGTTACTGTCTCCAATTTGAATCGCGACCTTATATCTTTCACCACAGCTTGCTGGTATTGGTGGGGGAGGGATTTTTACAACGTCGACGTGCGATACGGATTTCGACGCTCAAACTAGCAATACTAACTAGTCTTTCAGCGTCATCGTCAGCGACATGTACACTTTACGTGTTTGTAATTTCGTACCCCCTCTCTCAGATAACTGATCAAGGTTCAGGACCGCGGACTCGTTCAAGGCGCAGCAAGTTGTTTCAACGGCGTTAGTTCAACCTTCACCTTCACATCTATCGCCTTCTTACCCGGTTCACAGTTGGGAATGGGTCTGGGCGGTTTCTTCGGGGGCGTTATCACCGATTGGTTCGTCCATCAACTGATATGCTGCCTTGATCCCTGTCCGAACAGCTTCAGGCTCGGTTGGCGGGCAGCCTTTCTGCTCCAAGTCCCCTTTTATCTCTGTGCCTTCTTCCTGACTTCTCACAACCTCCGTTATGTCACTCCCGTACGTATGCAGCCCGAGATCCCCGTTGATGTTCACATTAGCTCTTCTCAGGGCAAATCTAAGGGTGCCGTAGAAGTGCTGAAGCGGATAGACTACTTTGGAAGTCTCACACTCTTTATAGCCGTCGGCTCGATCCTACTGTTTCTCAGCAAGCGATACAATGATATGCTCCCAGTACGCTGCCCTCTTATCCGTTGTATCCCTTTCTTATTACTCGTATGTAGTGGTCTGACATATGGGTCGTAACCCCGCTGGTTACGAGTTTTGTCTTCGTCTTGCTGTTCTTACTCGTCGAGGCCTTCGTTGCGACAGATCCAGTCCTGGCCCCGTTCATGCTGCGCCAGAAGATACCGCTTCTAGTCGGCATATCGAACTTCCTCTCGGCCATATGCAACTTCTCTGTGAACTACTTCTTTCCCGTGTGGTTCCAGGTGGTTACGCTCGAAAGCGCATCCACAGCGGGTATGTCATATACATTCTGTCACGGCTCAAACATGCTCACCCCTCCCGCGGGTTTGAAGGCTTGCACATGATGCCGAACAGCCTTGCTCTGTCCACTGGTTCTGTGTTTGCTGGTTGGATGATGCACAAGTTCGGGAGATACAAAACAATAAATATCATCTTCGGGATCTTTCCCTTTGTCGGCGGAGTACTTATTTCCCAGTTGCGCGAGGATTCTGGTCCCTTGCAATCTTGGCTTAGCATTGTACGTCTTCCCGAATTTTTGCCTCGATCTTCTCCACTCTGTGGGCATTGTGAGTTTACTCAATACACATAGATTCCTCTTGGATTCGGAAACGCTGTAGTTTTACAGACTAACCTTAGTACGTGCGCCGCTGAAACTTCGCAACCTTGTTTATTTCGATCTCCAGTCGCGCTCTTGGCGTATCTTCCAGGCAAGAAGCAGATAAATTGATCTGCGGAAAGTGCTAACTCTCCAGTCCAGAATCCCAGATGGCTGTTGGAACGGGATTCTCTCAACTATTTCGGGGAATAGGTATCGTTCGCTGGTTGCCCTAGCTCGCTGGCCACTGATGTATTATCCTAGGTCAGGTGGGTGGTGTCGCCATGGCGTCCGCCCTGTTCCAGGCGCAACTCGACGCTGAACTTCGGAAACGCATTAATACGCCCAACGCAGAAGAGGTACACCAACAACATCAAGCACAATTTATGGCACTACACCCTCTGATTCATTTTATTCTATTAGCTTATCCTGCAAATCCGCCGGTCAAGCGACTTCATTCGCACTCTGGGACCTGCAGAACAGCGCGCGGCACGCGATGCGTATGCTACGGGTCTGAAGGCGGTGTACATGCTTGCCGCTGGCGCGACGCTTCTCGCGTATATCGTCCGCCTACCGGTAAGTGCTATTTTTGTTCCTGCTGTTTAGTACAAACCTGAAACTATTCTTTTTCTCTTTCCCAGATTCCCGACCAAGACTTGGACAAGGCCCACACGCGGCGCAGACAGGCTGTGGTAGCCGTTTCCGATGACGATGTGTCTTCCTCGTCATCATCCTTGGCCGCTGTGTCCGCACCTCTGGTGGGGGAAGACGCAGAGACAAATCCCGGACTCAGGAAAAAGACGTACATTCCTGTGTAAGTCGACTCATGGCGGGAAGTCCGGAGGCGTCCCCTTTGAGCCCACAACATTTCTTGATTTTTTACTGCGCCAAATATACTTTCTCAGCTCACTTCGGGTAGCGGGAATGCAGGGCAGGAGCCACTGGGCGATTAGTTTCCCGTTGTGGACTCATCGCCCGAAGTATTTTGGGATTCGAACATGGTTCAACTTATGATCGATAAAAATATAAACCCAGCCCCCTTCCGGCGTTAGATTTATAATCTATGTATCTGGATCAACGACGCCGTTACGAGGTCAAACACTGATACTTCTCAGCAGTAACAATGATTTCTGTTCGATGGTTGAAGAGCGAGGCCTATCAGATCCGAGATATATATATATCACTTTGTAGAGATTCGTGGGGGAGAGAGTGACTCGGGCTCGGGGATAGCATACTTGCACCGCTACACTGGCCAAGGACGGATGAGTCGACCTAATGGGTGCATATCGGACCGAAATTGTCGCCATTGGCGCCGAACGAACGGTCTCGCGGGAGGAGGGAGAATCAGACAGTGAGACAAAACCTCAAGTAGCAAAAGGACAGCATTGTGGCCCGCAGGTCTCCCGCTGGTCATTATAATCGTTTGAATGGCCACAAGTTGTGGCGACACGGATGTTGCGGACAACGATTGGTGGGTTTCGGGCCCAGTTCACTACAAAGATATGTGTGAGATGAATTGAATGCGATTGAATAAGTATTGAATCGCTTCAAGCGACTTCACAAGTATCGTTGGGATCGGAGGCTCGGAGCGGTATAATTTGATCACAGTAATGGCTCGGGCGCTGCGTAAAATTCATGGCTTTTGCGGTGAAACCGCATCCAAGTCTCCAGGAGGTGTACACTGATCGGAAGAGTGCGTCGCGGCTCCAGAATTTCAGCACACTGGGCGACGAACATCGAAACAAGGAAAGGAGATTCTGTGTCTGCGTTTCGTGCCCCGCGGCGATGAAACCAATCCAGAGATGCTACGGCCTGATCGGTGTACAGTATGGGCAACAAAGTCAAGAATGAGCAGCGTTGAGCCCCATCACAAAGGGGTCGGGATTGCCAGTTTCCTTCCCCCCCTATTTACCGAGCCTGACCAAAGGAAGACAACGAACTTGAGCGTTCTAGACGTCCCGTCCCGATGGGAAAGACCATTTTGGACACCGACGTGATCCGTTGCAGTACTAGTAGCCTGAAAGTTGAACCTGAAGACCGAACAAGATTTCTGGCCCTTGGAGATAGACAGACCGTCGACCTTCTGCTCGGGACAAATGCCGCCTGGCCCGACTGTAGATCCAGATCAGAACCAGCGGGCAAGCCCCGGTAAAGGAAGGCGCCCAAAATGATTGAAGTTGACTCGTTCTGTCAGAGCGGATCTACACTAATTATGAGTCTACCACAGTCAGAGTTGAGGAGATCAGGGTATTTTACAATGACATGTACGAAAATGCGCTCACTGAAGTAGATCAGTTAATTATCATTACAGCAATTCTCGAAACTAATGAGATCGATCAGTTTTTCCCCCCAGTTCCCAAAAAGGAAATTACAGCTTGCAGCATAGAATACCCACTTATCAAGGGTTTCCTTACCAGATTTTTGTGGCCCAGATGTTTGAAAAGGCATCGCTTCAACGTTTCGAGGGAATTTGAGGCGAACGGTTAACAGCAGCCGAAGTCGGCTGATCGGATCTATCAATATGTGATCGTCCGCAGATTGTCTGGGATCTTCTCATGTTGACATTTGGGGACCCCGTTCTTCTGGCGGTGTATCTGTGGTATGGATGCCCAAGTGATTCAGACCTCTGCACCGACCTCGAGAGCCTACAGTGGGTGTTCCTACAAAATATCCTTTTTGGGAACTGCTAAAAAAACATCGATCAATCTCATTAGATTCGAGAATTGCTGTAATATTGTGACTTGTAGATCATCGGCGCTTGGCAAAGAGCGGGTGACACAAAACACCGATGGAGCCCACAAACATCGTAGGTATAGCGACGGAAGATCTGGTAGATCCAAAGGTCAAGACTCGAGGTGACTGGCACCTCACTGACGAACAAATCGACATGGCGTGCGTAACCGCGCCTTGGCGCGACGATCTTTGAGCGGGGAGCTCACAAACGTTGGTAAGCATAGCGATGGAGGATTTCAAAGTTTGACATCTTGGATCCGCAAGAACTCAGCCTGCTAGGGGCCAACTGCTAACTCTTGGTGACTGTCAACACTCGAACTTGATAGTACTTACTCCAACCAAGACTCCAACACAACCGGTGACCGCGCCTTGGAGTGATGGTCTTCATGAGCGGCGGTTCGAAGTGGATCTGGACAGCCAATAGCAAGGGAAAGAACCTTGGCGTGATTGGCTGTGGGAGCAATGTGGGAGTAAGATGGGTTGGGAGAAAGGGATGGGTGTTTGCGACTGTTATGAGTTAACGCCAAAGACACTCGTACACCACCACACACATTTCCTTTTCTGGTACCACTCCTGTTCCTCGCCAAAAAAAGAAGAAAAAGAAGAAAATAATTCAAGGAAGTATGGACAACCAAAACCAATGCAAAATTAAGCAGCCCGTGCGCGGGCCCTCTAGCCAATACATATACAAAAGAGACATGCATAATACTTACTTATTTACTTGTTCATGTCGCTCGCTGTTCGTCGTTTTCGTGATCGTTCATAAGCCCCGCGTCCTGCAGCGGGCTCCCCGAGCCAGCCGGACCAAAGGGTCGTCGGGGGAGATGGGTGACAGGTGGGCGGAGAAGTTGGAGGAGATAAAGGTAGGGGGAGGAAGGAAGGTCCCTTCTATATCGCCGTACTGTGCCTTCGACCCTCCCGTTCTCGTTCCCTCGCCCACTCCCCGACGACCGCGTTGACCTCCCCTCTCCGGCGTCCCCCATGCGGCGCCCGCCTTCGCCCCTCGACGTTGACATGCCCACTCGCCCACCCAGGGACATACTCCCCATCCGCCCAGGCATCGCTCTCGTCTTCCTCCATATCGTCCTCATCCTCCAAATCCATGTTCACATTCACATCTTCCTCCGGCCGCGCGTGGGAGTAGGAAATCGGTGGCGATGGGCGCCGTGTCTGCACGGGGATCGCCGCCGCTGCAGACGACCGCGAGCGTTTTACGGGCGCAGGTGCGCTCTCTGCTGGTGGCTCCGGCTTGCGCATCTTCGTGTTCAGCTTCGGTTCAGCGTAGTTGACGCTCTTGCGTGTGCGGCGCTCGCGTCCGCCTGCCTCGCTCTCGGCGGCGCTACCTTCGGGTTCGCATGCCCTGGACATAGACTCCAGCGAAGAAGCTGAGCCGGAGGAGACGGGCTGCGGCTGCGGCTGGGGTGCTGTCGGTGCCTGGATGGGTGGCAGGGCCTTGGGCTCTGGTGGTGGCGGACTGGGCGGCGCGGGAACGAGGAAGGCTCGCGCGTGGCTCTCAGCTTGCGGTGGCAAGGATGTGGCCGCTGGCACAGCGTCCGGAATTGGGTATGGCTTTGACCGCGCGCGGGGCGAGTTTGAGTTCGTGACGTCCTTCAGCTTCGGCTTTGGCTTCGAGGTCGCAGTGGCACCTTCCTCTCGTGAGCGGCGCTTGCGCTCCTTCTCCTTCTGCCGCTCGTTCTCCCGGTCACGCTCGCGCTCGTTCTCGCGCACATCGTCAGCCCCGTCATCTAGATCGAGCGCGTCGATGTCCACGACACCGAGGTCGAGGAGAAGCCCGCTCTGCCGGCGCTTCTTAGTGGTCTGCGCAAGTGCCGCAAGGTCGAGATGTACGGCTGTAGGTGGGGGTGCATGTGTAGGCACAGGCAGCGATATGGTCGGTGCAACAGGTGGCAGCGGCGGAGTTCCGACCCTTGAAGGGAGCGGCAGCCGGGACGCACTGAGCCGCTTCTTCTTGCTCTTCCGCGGTGGCGTTTGAGACTCCTCCGGCTCCTCATCCTCGTTGATGTCCGGAACCTGAGGCTCACGGGACAGGCGGTTAACATTAACATTATTAGCGTAGGTGCTGTTCCGGGGCGACGACGTCGGGCGGCGTGGGGGCGTGGGTGCGGGCGATGGTGGCGAGTGTAAAGGAATGTTGAAGGTCGCGCGCAGAAGGGCAAAGTGCGACGAGAGAGCGTGGGTCTAAGGTGGTGTGAGAAACAATAATAATCAGAAGTACAGGACGCACCGCCGCTTCGGCGTCGGATAGAATTTTGCGAGATTTTTCGCGTTCGCGTTTAAGCTGGGCTGCGAGTGCAATCTCGGACGCACGCAGGCGCAGATTCTCAGTATACAGGGTCGTTATTTCGGTGTTGAGCTCCTCGATCTTCATGCTCAGTGTGGAATTTAGTCTGATAAATTGCAGAAAAATTAGAAGATGTCCCCGGAGTGAAGCTTAAATGTTCCAGAGCAGGACTGCAGGCTCAGCGACCCATTTCTCGTCCACCTTGACCCATCGTCGTCTCCGCGGTTCCCGGTTAGCACAGTGGCTGCGACAAGCCGCACAGATCGACCTGGGTCCAGGTGGGGCCACTTTCTCGAGCTGCAGTGCTGCTCTGGGACACTAATGTACAACGTACTTGGTGATATGCTTGTTCGCAAGGAGGAATTTCTTCTTGACTGGCGATGCCACCCAAAGTCAGTGTGATCTCGGAACGCGACGGGGAAAAGACGCACAGTTTTCAAACTCGAGAAGGGCATCGTTCTGGCGGACGTTCATCGATACCCGCGACTCTCGCCTGCTCATCGTGCACCCCGGCGTCGAGGCAGCCGTCTCCAGCGGGAAAGCGTGGATGGAGGAAAGATCAGGAGGATTTTGATCAAACCAGCATCACGTGCTCAGCTACCTTCTGCAATTCACCCACTCGCTCACACACATCTGCCACCTAGCGCTCGTTGGTCCCTTCTTTCGCAGCACGATGCCCACTCTATCACAAAAGACGACAAAGCTCTTGCTGGCGTTGTAACAAAAGGAGATCATCCATGTTATCCCCAGTAGGAAAAACACCCAATCGCTACGCGACTCGAGATATTACACAGATAAGTGCGCGATAAATGACCTCTGGTTGCTATTCCGCCCCAGGGTTGAAGATATGGCAACTAAATACACGTCAAGCACCGTGTCTGGCGGCGCCTCCTGGTGGTCTGCTGGTTCTCTTCGTCTCCGCATGTCGAGACGTTACGGCCTGTTACGGCACTGGGTGCGTGCCCTATATTTATTTTCCTCGTGTTCGCAGTTTATTAGTTTATTCCCATGAAACCCGGGCGCTGCGTCCCAGCATCCATTACCCAACGACCCCGGGATTTGAATCCTGCATGCCAGTCGGAGGATAATTGTGATGTGCATAAGTGATTAAGCGCTTCAAACGTTACTGAACTCAACGTGGTGCGCCACTAACGTCTTATTTTTAAGCTCAGCATGTTTTTTTTGGGATCTAGAATCTCCATACTTTGACTGTTCCGTTTTTGGTCAAAGTTGCATTTCAGCTCGTCTTCCCGACTGATCCGCATGTCCCAATTCAGCAATTCAAGTTCAAAATAACGGTGGCTATCTCGGGTATCTTAGTAGGTGGCGCTCTCTGGGCGACGAATGTTATCGGCATTTTGAGCTCTTCTCCCTAGTAGTAGAGAAGTGGGTCTGGCAAGTTTTATTTTGATACCCAACCCACAAAGAAATTGCAGCGATTCCAAAGCATGCCTTGTTTCTGTACAGGCCCAAAGGTGCGGGCTTCGCATGTTCCGACTCGTCGTCTTGACTCATGTTCGCTCCATTTTCTAGCTTCGATTCGCCTCTCGGTGGTATCGACTCCCCTCTCGGTGGTATTGCAGGACGATCTTCGATGGAGAGACTGACGTGAGCACCGTTGTCAGAATGGACCCAGGGAAAACCTCCGTTCCAGACAAGTCGAAGGAGAAATTAGATAGCGCAAAAAAATGTTAAATGCAATTGGGAAAACCCAGAGAGCATCCACCTCTCAAGCGAGCTGTATAACGCGGGGTAGGTCAAGTAAGTAGGCTGGTACCACGGTGGTTACTTTGAAGAAACGTAAATGATTCCATCCGATTCAGAACTGGGTATTGTTGGGTAATTTGACGACAGGCTGGCAAGAGCATGGCGGTGGAGATAATCCACGTCGCATGTCAAATTTGTGGCTGAGCCTGAGAGTGCCCCCAATTGTGTGGAAATGTGTGGAGGGTGGAGGTCATGAAGTTCTGCGAAAGGTTATAGCCATCTGCAAAATTGCCACAGAGGATGAGTCAAAGGTTGCTCTAATGAACGGGGTGACATCCACTTCAGGCAGGTGAACCAGCGGGAAGCTGTCGACAAGTTCAGAACCTGGAGGTTGTGGAAATGAAGGCATACATGTATCCTCCAAAACAGTCGAGCGCGCGGTGAGAATCCCGCGAAACCTGGCACGGTACAGGCTACTTATTTCCAGCCTGGACGACGAGATTCCCATCTTCGAACCAGAACTCCTGTACGCGCTGAGGTTAGCTGCGCTGCGAATCAGAGCGATATCCATACTTGGTTGTCAGCAAGAATTGAAACTCCGACAGCCCAGCTTGAAGCGGAGTTTCAATCTCTCTTTTTTTTTTTTTTTTTTTTTTTTTTTTTTTTGTGGGACGATTGGAGGAGGGCGAGGGTGCATCGCTCAACACGCTTTGCTACCCCCCGTCAGCGTCTTCTCGAGGGCTCGCAGGCAGCCCGAGTCCACGCGTCTTCCGGGCAGATAAATCCGTTCCCACTCCCCCCGTCATTTGAGGCTTGGATTTTGAACCCGGCCAGACAGTGTTTTAGCAGCCACCCGAGGAAATGTGTTAGCGCACTCGTGCCCGATGTTCGCGACACGGCGTGTGGGGCTTCGGCTTTCTCAACTCCAGGGACCTGTGCAGCATAGGCTACACAATCCCTATCATTGTTGATAATCATCCGATACCCACTAAGACCCCGGTCTCCCTCGTCCAGTCTTGAGGGAGTTCACTTTCTTTCTTCAAAGCTTTGCACCACGTCTTAAGCACTATCTCTTTCTTGAGAGACCTTTTCCCGTATTTTATCACATTTGTGAGTTCACAATCTATTCTTAGACGGTTGTTTATCCCTTTCAACCACCTATTATTGATTTCGTTGTTTGAGGCCGGCGCTTTTTCTTGGATCACTCGTTCACATCTGAGGCGCCAGATGAGGTGGGCCGACTCCGATACGATAATCCGGAATAGGCGCGACGTGCCTGCATCAGCTTTTTGATCGCCGCGCATGTCATAATCTGGCCCATTACCGGTTTAGGGAGATCTTCTCCCGTCTTGAGTTTCCACAGCTCGCTTGCCTTCTTCCAGATTCTCACTTGCCCTGGCGCTTCGCATTTTGTCAAGATGTGCTGCATTGTCTCTGGGCAGTCACAGACTTTGCATGTCGCCTTCTCCTCGTGTCCAGGGATTTTCTCCCAGTGTTGACCCACCTTATATCCATCGTGGATCAGCATCCACAAGAAGAAGCGGATATTCCGTGAGATGTCCTTGTTCTTAGTCGACTTCCAGATCGTGCTGGGGGCCGGTGTTTCGCCGTCCTCGTTCTCTGCCGCCGCCTGAGCGAGCTCCATGTTCTTAAGTGTTGCCTTCCTTGCTAGCTTTGCTTGGTAGGTCTTCCTGCTCATTTTTATCTTTCGTATGATCTTGTAGGCTGATGACTGTGTCATAGCCTGCAGTTTTGCTCCCGGGAGGATGTATATCGGGTTGACAGTCATGTCCATCGCATCTGGCGTGGTTGCTGCGCTTCCCTCGGCGGCTAGCGCGTCAGCCGCCTCGTTTCCTTCCTCTCCGTTGTGAGCTTTTACCCATGTGAAGGATGTTGTGGCTTCCCGCTGGCGTAGGTTAGAGAGGGTTTTCTGGGTGAGTTCGCTGTTTTCTACAGTATAGAACCCACTGTCCTCAGCTTTCTGCAGATTTCTTGTGAGTCCTCCTATGGAGACTCGCGAGTCGCTTCGTATCTCGAGGGGTATGCAGGTAGGGCAGGTTTCGACAGCTATATTGATGGCTGCCATCTCTCCAGTATTATTGGATCGCCCAACTTTGTTGGGGACGCCTATCGACGTGTTCCGCGGGTCACCTTCGCCGAAGTACACTCCTGCTCCTACTCTGGCGTTCTCTTTACCGTTGTTCACGGCCGACCCGTCCGTGTACGCGACCAGAGTCCCGTAGTCGTGTACGGGGTCATGCTTGGTTTGTGGCACAATTCCGCGTAGGTTCCTTCGGCTTCCCTTTGTGAAGATCCTGAAGGTGTCTGCCACAGATCCTCGGGTTGTAATCCTCGAGTCGAAATCAACGGTTTCTGGGCCGAGACCCTCTCGAGGGGTTTGTTCTTCCTCGTAGTCTTCGGGTTGTGGTTTCAGTGGGTCCCATTTCGCGTGTAGAGCGTCTAGCAGGCTCCTCGCCCTGCTGTAGCATTGGTGTGGGTTTTGGCAGCCCGTCTCGATTCGGGTTTGTCGGCAGGTGTCGCAACGGCATCTTTTCAGCGGTCGGTGTCCCGGTGCGTCCCGTTTCCTGCCTAGTGCTGCTGCGTCACGAACTACGCTGATCTTGTGGTTCTCCTGCAGGCATGTTACTACCTCAACACCGTTGTTGTACAAGGATCTTCCTGCCAATGATTTTCGGTGGTACCACACAGGCATGTCGCCTTGTATGTCTCTCGACACCTCCATTACATCCATGTCTACCCCATACGTCTTTCCGATCTTTATCATGCCGGATAGGTCTTTTCCCACCGACTTTGCGGAGGTCTTTGGTGACCAAGACTGGAGGTACGCGTTCAGTCGCATTCCCTCTTTCACTCTCTTGCTGTCTTTTCCAGAGATTTTGTGTGCCAAGATGTCGTCGGACACGAAGCACCACAGGGGCCTATTGGGCCCGAAGCTCAAGTACGTCTTCAGCCATGTTATTGTGATCGCTTCGTTCCGAGCCACTATGTCTAGTAAGTTTTTGCCTCCCATTTCCGCTGGTGCATATATCGTCTCCTGGTTTACGGTGACATTTGTTTTCTCTGCCCATAGGAAGTTCCTTATTCTCTTTTCCAGCTTCTTCTCGACGGTCTTTGGCATCCCTTGTACTGTGGCCAGATATTGGGTCATGCCTCCTACCACCATAAGTACAATGAGCTGACGCCCCTCCATTGTGGGGTGTCCAAGTTCCCACCTCTCGAGTGCTTCGTCTATTTTTTCATGGGTGCGTGTCCACGTGTCTACCTGGACTATACCGTTACCGACCCACGCTCCTAGTGTGCGTATGGGTTCTCCTTCCTTTGCTATCCGTATGTGGTCTGGGATTGTGGTGCCGTTCAGGCCGTTGATAAATCTTGTCGCTCTGACTCTGTCTCGGTGATCAATATGTCCTATCGGAATCATCTCTGTTTTGCTGATATTGAACTTAGCGCCCGCCGCAATGCACCACTCGTCCAGGATAGTAAGGAGCGCACCGAAGTCATCGTCAACATCAAGATATACCGTCGTGTCGTCCGCGAACAGTGTTGCTATAAGCTTCTCTTCTTTTCCTCTTACTTTGACTCCTTTCAGATCTGATTGACGCAGTGCCTCCGCCAGGGGTTCGATCGCAAGGTCAAACAGCAGACATGATAAGGGGTCGCCTTGTCGCACTCCCCTCGTTACTCTAAAGGGGTGCGTGCTCTTTTCGCCGTTGACCATCACGTATGTCCACGCGTCATCGTACAATGCTTTTATTGTTTTGATGAATTCGACAGGAATTCCGTAGCTTGCCAATGCGCGCCACAGGTAGTCATGCTCAATCTTGTCGTATGCTCTTTCCTGATCGAGAGCGACAATGACTCCGTTCCTTTCAGTGGCTTCGGCGAGCTCGATAACTCGTTTGGTTAGCCATATCTGGTCCCTTATTTGGCGCCCCGGTACAAACCCTGCCTGGTTTGGGTGGATCAGGTCCGGCGCCACCTTGGCTAGTTTAATGGTAAGAGCTTTCGTAAACACCTTATAGTCTGTGTTCAGTAACGATATGGGTCTGTAGTTCGCGATGTCGGACTTATCGTTTTTCTTGTATAGCGGGCACATCCAGCTTTTGGAGAAGCCCGTTTTGCGGACCATACCGTGAGTCTCGATATCGTTGTACACTTTGTGCATTGCTCCCAGCACATTGAAGGCTGGTTGTTCCAGATGTACCGCTGTGCGGTATCTCGCGTCGAGTGTTTTCCAAATCTCGTACGCGATTCCGTCTAGTCCGGGGGCTTTGAGGTTAGCTGACATCTTCAGCGCCTGTCTCACGTCTTCGAGTGTCAGTCTCGTTTTGAGTATTTCGTTTTGCTCTGCCGTTGTTTTTCTGACTGTGCGCTCCAGGACTGCTTTGATCTTTTCCTCCCGTATCGCTGTTGGGGTGTCTGGCCTGTCGGACTGGAGCCTATTGTGATAGTCACGGGCCATCGTCGCCATTTTCTTGGAATTCGTTTCGTAGAGGACAGGTCCTTCTTCGCCCGAGTGTTTCTTGAGTCGATGTATTATATCCCGTGGTTTATGTACTCTATTGATCATTGACCAATACCTGCTAATCATCTCTCCCTCTACTCGGTTTCTCGTTGCAGATGTGAGTTTATCGGTTTGGTACCGTTTCTTTTGTAGTTCCGCAAGTGCTTCAATGATCACCACGTTGGCGAGAGCCTTTTCCTCCTCTGTTATGTTGTCTTCGGCGTTGTTCAATTTCAGTTGGCGCTCGAGTTCGGCAATCTCTTGCACTACTGTACCATTTCGACCAAGTGTTCAGTCACTGGTCACAACCGGGCCCAAATTGAACACTTTTTAAAAATGTCACAGGTTTTGGCGGTCCTGGATCGAGGTTTTTGAGCTTTTCCGTCTCAAAAAGGGAATTTTTCGCTCCGGCTGCACCGGAATATCACCCAAAAAGGAGATTTGAACACTTGGATTTTGAACACTTGAGGTCACAGGTCACACCCCATGAACACTTGGTCGAAATGGTACAGTATCTTCGGCACTAGCATCTTTGCACGCTCTCTTGTAGCCCTCGACAGCCCCTGACAGCCCTCGACATGCCCGACATCGCCAACGCCCCGAGCGAACCGCAACGCGTACCGGGGCTTTGGTTTGAGGATGGAAACATCGTCATTCAAGCGGGAAACAGCCAGTTTCGCGTCTTTCGGGGCATCTTGGCGGGGCAGTCGTCCGTATTCAGGGACATGCTTTCCTTTCCTCAACCTGCAGATTCGGAAATAGTGGACGGATGCTCTCTTGTACGGCTTCCAGATTCACAGATTGACGTCACTGTCTTCTTGAAAGCGATTTTTGAGCCACGGTAGGTTTATTCAAGGTTTATCCGTCTTGCTCTTTGGCCAGCCACTGATTCAAGTCTCAGTTTCTTTATGCCATTCCCTGCCCCAACCAACTTCGACACCGTCATCGGCTGTCTCCTGAGCGATAAATACGAAGTGGATTATCTCCGATCCCGCTCCCTCGTTCACTTGTCATCCAGATACCTCACACAACTATCTGGTCTTGATGATGCCGACCAGCGTAACGCTTCCGTCCTCAAGATTCCATCATGGTCATTGCCTGTCTCATGGGTTCACCGCATAGTTGTGATACAACTTGCTCGCGAGCTTGGCTGTCCTTGGATTTTGCCCTTCGCCTTCTACTCCTTGTCCACCGTTTTTCCCGATCTGGGATCAGTCGTATTTTATGATGTTGTTCATAACGGCGTTTCTGTGAGCCTGTCGCCCCAAGATCAACAAGTGTTTCTTCAGGGCCATCACATTCAATGCAGGAGAGCGGTCACAGACATTTTGGCTTTCTTGTTGGATCCTTCTGATATCCAAGGCTGCTCAAACCCAGATGAATGCCCGGGAATACGACTCGAGGCATACCGGGACACCCTCTATCGTCCCGAATCCGTTCCTTCATCTCCGCTGAATATCTGGAATTCAAGAGATTGGATTCAGTTGAAGGAAAACATCTGCGCCACCTGCCTAGTGACGCTTATGGAGACACACCAAGAGGCTCGGGAGGACTTTTGGGAAGAGTTGCCTGAGATGTATGGCCTTCCGCCATGGTCAGACTTGGAAGACGCACGAACTACAGTCATAGGTGCAGAGTTTAAAGTGCTAGCTTGAGCCCGTTCTGCAGTGGTAAGTATTCAACCTCTATGAACAACGTCTGACATTCACTTCCTCTTAGCCTTACTACCCACCCACGGACCCTGTTCTTTTGCCGGTTCAAATGTCCCTCATGTGCACATCTTATGCTTACTGATAAAGCACAACAAAAGTACGGTTTGTGTTGGCTCACGAGACCGCGGCAAGTGCAACCGCTTTTCATCCATTTGACTTCAAATCAATTGTGGAGTCGCCTCCTTGTACCTGCGTAAAGCTTTTTTTCCCCGATGAGTCTCGATTAGGACGCGTCGTGTACGTCACTTATTTTTTCTTGATTATTTGCAAATTGTTGTGGTTTATGTACGCGTCTGCCGGAGTTTGAATTCACTTTGTCTTTGTCCATCAAGTTACTCTTGCCACTTGCTCACCGCACAGCGCCACTCACAACCGTTACATGGACGTCGGTATTGAGACCCTTCCGAGTCATCCTCACCGTGTCCCAGAACTGTGGTTCGAGGACGGGAACATCGTCATCCAGGCTGGAAACAGCCAATTTCGACTGTTTCGCAGTATCTTGGCCGCGCGTTCGCCTGTATTCCAAGACATGTTCTCCTTTCCGCAGCCTCTAGACTCGGAAATGATTGATGGGTGCCCCCTTGTACGTCTTCATGACCTTGAGGCAGAAGCCATCGTATTTTTTAAAGCGATTTTTGATCCCGAGTAAGTAGTGGCTCTGTATTATCAATCGTGTGGCTGATGCGAGTCCCAGATTCTTCATGCCATTCCCGGCTCAAACCGAATTCGACACTGTCGCTGGTTGCCTCCGCCTTGCTCACAAGTATGGTGTGGACTACCTGTGCCGCCGTGCTCTTGTCCATTTGTCATCGGCATACGACACCACACTGTCCAGGTGGGATGTGTCTCAGTCACAAGAACCAAGATCCGTATTGGAAAAAGTGTCATTTCCGTGGTTCTATGTTGGTTTCCAAGATCTTTACGCCCTCCAGCTCTTTCGGGAGGTTGATGCTCTTTGGCTCCTTCCAAACGCGTTTTACAACCTTTCCGTCGATTTCAACCGCCTTGGCATGGCAATTTTCCACGGCTCTGTGTACAAAGGGATTCCAACCGCCATATCCGAACAGGATCAGCGGAATTTTATAAAAGGTCACAGCATTCAGACCCAGACAACCGCCACAGATTCCCTGCGATTTCTATCCTATCCGCTAGACATCGATGGTTGTGAATCCCCGCTACCATGTCGAGCTCTGCGCCTTGATACAATCGACGACCTCGGCAGAGAACTTATCAGAGCCTCGCCTTTCGACGCACTCGACGTCTGGACTTTGGACGACTGGGAAAACCTCGGAGACCTATGCGACACGTGTCTGCGCGTCCTTAAAGACACTCATCAAAGTGCGCGGCAGAAATTCTGGGATGAGCTTCCCCAAATATACGGGCTGCCCCCTTGGGAGGAGTTGGAAAGGGTGAAATTAGCTGCACTTGGCAGTGATTCACTATGCTAGCTGGCGGACAGGATCGGCGGACTTTTCCTCATTTCACGGCTCGAGTTTATTCTCCCCAATCTACCTGGAGTTTTGAACTGTTCAGATTGCTTCACGTTTTTCTCTTCATTATTGCGATTACCGCACAAGAATGATTGCGCAGGTTCTTCTTGGTGGTTTGCGAGGGAAAATTCTGCCGGAAATTTCACCTGGATCCTCCAATCCGCTCAGATCGATACACCCGATTTCTGAGCCCGTTCGACTCCTGAGCGTCACCCGAGCATCTCAGAGCATCTCTCGCATCTCTCGCCATTAAGCGCAGATGATATGTTGCCGACCCCACTGCAAATCATCTTCCTGGATCAAGTGCTATGTACTTGCATCCTAACGATCGAACGTGAGGCTGAAATCTCGTTTTTGCCTTTTATTTGCCTGCCATCTTGCAATTTTACCAGATCCCTTGAAGCGCCCACCATTCAAACGCTGCTTCAATCCCATAATTGGAGTGCTCGGCATTGGCTCGCATACGACGCTCTCATTTGGTCGCACCAACATCCATTCTCACTACATAGGAGTCCTAAACGCCCCGACGGAGTGTTGTTCATCACGGTCTTTCAGCTCACGAGTTTAACTTTCTTCAAGAGAAAAAGTCAACAATGTCGAACGGCTGTAATGAGTGAGAGCTATTTTCCCGAGCTTTATTATTCACGCCCGGTATTCTCTCATCATGAATCTTCACCTCCCTCATCTGCACTGCTTGAAATAGCTTGCCTCATGTGAAGCCGAAAGACCTGCCGAGCTAACTGGTCGATGGAAATTATGGCATCTAGTTTGCATTCTGTTTTGTTGCTCCGTTTTTCCGTCATCGCTTCCCGTCCTTCACGCTTCTTCGAAGTGCCGCTCAAAATAGGCCGATGTCTTCGGGCATATGCCTGCGTATCAACTGCGTATGCAAATAAATGTGTTGTTCTGCCTATCATCCGAATCTCTATGCCCAAGACCGTAACGGATTTCTCGGTCGTTTCATTTTTCGATTTCTCGGCACTCACGGTCATGCCGCAGAAGATAGTCTGAGCGGCCCGTATTACGCAGACGGCTCTGCCTCGGGTTACCCTGGGTTGCCCCGGGGTCAAAAATAACCCAGTCCTCGAGCGATGCACGGGGGGACCCACCGGAACCGAAAACTTGAAATATTTGCCCAACAATTTTGAATTCGCCGATTTTGTGGCTGCGTAGCTGCTGTGCAAAATGCGCTGACCGAAATTCCACACAAAATGCAAGATCCCCCGCTCCGCTCCCCGAACGCGTATCATGTGGTCTAAATTTAGACGTGACGCGCCCGCCAAGCAGCAAACAACGGCAAATACGTGTCAGAGCACCGCCATCTCCGGTCCATTTTAAAACCTAACCACCAACTAACCACCATCAGGACGAACACATTGGATAAGACTCAGGATAAGATTGCCCAGCGTGGTCCCGTTTCGGAACAACCGGTACGTGCTTGTCTTCTTACTCGCTTGTATGTGCCTCACAGATATATGGAAAGGGATGTGAGAATACCTGCATCTACTATTTGAAATGGAGTTGATTTTTTTTTTCCGGCCTTGCATCTCCGGTATGATTTAGGGTAACCTGTGCTATAAAAAAAGGATCCCGACACGGTGATTTTCCGCCGCGATTATGGTAACATCAGCGTTATCGGTGCGAATTAATCGCATTTTGGCCCATCCGGATTATCGCCCTCGTACTTAAAACGCCGATCGTGAATGCAGCCTTTACTGACGTTTATTCCCCGTTCCCTAATTTTTGCCATGCTCGCCCCGGCTCTCCTCCTCTTCCCGCTTCTTTCTGCTGCAGCTGTACACGACCACTCGCACAGTGCTACGAAACGTCTGCCCAGTACTTGGTACCACGACGACGATCATCCTAGTGCGTACCACTTTCCCCGCGCACCAGTAATATTCTCATCCGAGTACTTGCAGTTCACTCACTATTCAAGCGTGACGGAGCCACGGACGGCGTCGCATATGCTCCTGTTGGTTCCGACGGTGCGTTTTGTCTATTTTGCTGCTCGGTGTGGGCACTAATTTTCCGATAATATATAGAGTGGCAGAAGGCGTTCCCTGCTCCTCCTCCTTCCTCACCCGATCCCAAGGACATGCCTGCCGAATGGACAGCTGCCTTGAACGACGCTATTGCACGCAAAGCCATCCCGGACATCCCAGTTGCAACTGACCACGGGGATGACGATCCCACTTACCCATCGGGTGTGTTCCGATTTTGGACTCGGTTCACGTTACATAAATGTCCTAATAATTGCATTTTGGCAGGCAACGACCCCAACAGCCCCCAGATCTGCTCTGCGACCTATCAATGCCGGATCCCCGGCGACATCTGGGATGCTCCTGACGGCTATCTTGGTATCAGCTTCGACGATGGCCCGCTGCCTGTATGTCTGTGTTACTGCCCTGTTATTCTTCTTTTTTGATTATTATTCTTCCAGGCATCCGATGCTCTGCTCACGTTCTTGCAATCAAAAAACCAACCTGTGACCCACTTTATGATTGGCAGCAACATCTTCCTCTACCCAGACGAGTTCAAGAAGGCGTTCGACCAGGGCGACGACATCGCCGTCCACACATGGACCCACCCGCACATGACTACGCGCAGCAGCCTCCAGGTTGTGGCAGAGGTACGAGAGCCGGGTCATAGTTCGAGTATATTCTAACCGAGCATAGTTGGGTTGGACGATGGAGATAATCCACAACTCGACCGGTGGCCGGGTCCCTAGATTCTGGAGGGTGAGTTAATAATAGTTTTTCTGATTGAGGAATGTTTTGATTGATTATTATAGCCCCCGTATGGTGGTAAATACCCACCTTTCGCCCACTTTTGGTCATAATGCTCATTTTTTCTGTCAGATAGTGACGTGCGCACCACTGCTATTGCTAAAGAGGTCTTCGGCTTGACGACCGTCGTCTGGAACCAAGAGTACGTTTTACCTGGTTGCTCCATCTATGCGGCGTTTGACTTTTTTTCCAGCACGGATGACTGGAGTCTCAGCGAGAAGGGAGGAACTACTCCTCAAGCCGTCAACTCTTCGATGACCAAGTGGCTCACCGGCCCCAAGAGCCCTGGTCTCATCATCCTCGAGCATGAGCTGTCGGACCAGTCTGTCAAATCCTTCATCTCGGCGTACCCCGTCATGCAGCAGAACAACTGGAAGCTGATGTCACTCGCGCAACTCGTGGGCAACAACACAGCGTACCAGAACTCCGCCAGCGACACCGGCCCCGTCAACAAGGTGGACGTGATCAACGCAAAGAACGGCACGGCTCCTGCGTCGACGTCCGGTTCGGCCTCCGTTGGCCAATCGTCAAACACGTACGTTGCGCTCAGTTAATTCGCTTTGCGCTGTCTCATTCTCATGCAGGCCAAACGCGTCCTCGGCGAGCCCCGCCGGGTCCGGAGGCCCCAGTACTCCGAGCAATGGTGCTTCCTCCCAATGGCAACAGGGTTCCGCTGTCGTGCTCTCTGTCGCTCTTCTATTCATGCTTTCGACATAATTAGTCCCATCCCCCATTTCTTATTTGAGATCCTCTTTGAAACTCACCGTCGTTCATTATTTTGCGGACTTTTTAGCTGCATAGACCCGGGGACATGTATATGACTAATTTAATTGTTGTTTCTGTTTCCCAGTTATCGTTTTGGAGAGCTCCGGGTGGTTGAAACAGCGGTCCGTATTGATCCGTATCTGACAGGTAAGTTGAGAAGCGTTGGACCATTGGGGTGTCCTCTGTCATCTAGTGCCGTAAGAAGGGATGACCTGGTAGACATTGATTGATACACAAGTTGGAAGATCGTACCCTGGGGAGCTTGCGACGCAAATATCAAAGTCTTCGAAATTTTGTAATACAAAAAAAATTTGAAGCACTGAGGTCAGTAAACTCCCTGAAATTCCCCGAACCACTACCTGACTTCCACAAGTCAGCATGAAACATGCTGAAACCACTTTCAGGTACCTGGTCATTTAATTTTCTCCAAGTTAAACTCGGTGATTTTCAGGATGAATTATTGTGAACATATTCAGGCAAATATCAAAGTGAATTCACAGGATACGGCTACATTACTCAATTCACCACATCCTTGGGCGTGCCCAGGGCATTGCATCGCTCACCAAGGGCCCATGTGTGCGCGGCGGTGTACATGAAGGGCAGGACGAGGCGATGGAAAGAGGGGACATGTATTGGAGCATAAGTGGAGTAATGATGTCATAGTCGTCTGTAGTATATATATGACTGCAAACCAGTGACGTTTGACTCCACACTCTTCCTTCAACCACCACCTTCGAGCACTTTCGCCAAACTTTCGCCGCGACCACCTTCGACACCGCTCGCCCTCGTCGCCCTCGTCGCTCGCCTTAACCAGTTCATTGCACCAAAGGTCCAGGCATGGCTGGCCGCTGTTGCCTTTGGTTTCGGGATGCCAGTGCGTCGTATCTCTCTCGCTATATTCTGCATTTCTGACGCTGATCTGAACAGCTCTCCGTCCAATTTGAATGTGTTCAAGGACCAAAGCTGTTTAAACTTGGTCACGGAGAGCTTATAGTGCTGTGCTATCCGGTCGGATTCGGTTATTCTCTTCCCAGCCTTGACTATCTCTACAGGTGAGTCTCCATTCTACCAACCATTGATTGAATCCCTGCCAGCTGACGCCGTACGTCAACTATATCTTGGTCTGTAGCACGTGTATCAGTTCAGTTTCAGTTCGCTTCAGTTGAACTAGTTGCATGGTGGATCGTCACACGAGTTGTTATACTTAATTTTATGTAAATTCACAATGAAATTAACTGGTTTTCTCTCTGTTTTGGTGTGAAAATCAGCCTGTTTGAACGTGAATCTAGTCATCAATCATGTACGTTCAACACGAAAAGTGCTGAGATTCAAGTAAAAATATGCTGAACTGGGGGTATGGAATCTTTACTTTTCTACCTGACTCTTGGATGCATGGAATTCATCATTTTACCCTGAAATTTCAGATGTTTTTCGGTGAAACTCAATACGATTAGTGGTGACTTTATTCCGGGAATTTCAGGCACTCTGTAACCCCCAGTGCTTAAGACTGCAGCTAGCTTAATTTCGGGAAGTTCCCCGACATTCTGTCCAAAGGCTAAATAATTGTTATGTGACCATATGATCAGCGAGCCGTCTTGGACAGCGGTTTATAACATTTATCAGCCAAAGTATCTGTCGTGCCGATCGCTGCGTGATATCACGTTAATCACGAGGTATTTACAGGTGCTTCTGAGCGACAGGAGTCGGAGCTAGTCAAAAATCGGCGAGTGCCTCGAGTCAACTGCAACGAAAATTCTTGGACCCGCGAAAGCTTATTGAAATGCGACTTTGACCAAATACGACACACGACGAAAAAGACGCCTAGATAGGATAGAACACAGGTGGACAGAATCCGAAGAAAGGTGGATGTTTGAATCCCCGGGGGGAAATCTAGGTTGGACACTGGAGAAATCTTCGAAGCGGTTTTCCAATATTTGGGCGGATTGAGACAACGGAGAGTGCGGAATGGGGATGGATATTCAACGGCGTTCACGGCTACGTCTTGTTATTTTGTGTGCAGAGCTCCAGATATTGCGCGGCCCCGGAAGATCGCGTCGATCGTGAGAGGTCTGCCGACACCGGACATGCAGCAGACTTCATCCTCGGCATTGGTAAAGGCGTTATCGATAAGTATTTCAGCTTCAACAAGGACTTAGGACCCAGGACAGCTCATTGGAGGAAAATAGTGACACAAGCTCTCATTGCCATCGAGAATGCTTTGTACATTGACGAAGGACCTATTCAATGTTCATCCTGTCTGCGCACCAGGAGTGTCAATAGAAGGCCTGCTAAACTCTTCCGCTCTCTGGTATACCTTCCCACGTTGGCTGCTGGCATTAAGATTATTGAGTGCAATCCAGCCATTATAAATCCCCTGTCCGTCTATGGGCCCGACTGGCACGGTCCTGAGGAATCACAGAGGCACGGGGCGCCTTTAAATTTTTAACTGCGCCAACAAACATAATAAGTACCCGTAAAGCACGACATACGGCATTCACGCGTACCTCCTGGTCGCCGTTGAGTGAGCTTGAGCAGCGGGAGCCCGTGCTTCAGACTCTCGCCGTTACTGACGAAGCGCGTTTCCGAGAAGACGTCTCGTGCCTGCCCTGTACGACGTCCACCTCGCAAGCTAAGTATTTTTTGGAGAGAGGGGCGGACTAGTAAATAATTCCCTGAATGTCGCATACTTGCCAGGCACAACCGCGGAAATACTAATCAGGATACAAATATCAAGGATCGGCTGGTTGATCCGTGGGCTCAGATAGTCGTGTTCAATTTCAATCTATGGTGCCCATCACCTAGCTGCCGCTACCAAAATTTAGTGGCCAAATTGGCCGGAGAAATTTTTTGCAGGTATTTT
The DNA here is from genome assembly GCA_029281795.1 of Mycena crocata. Lineage (NCBI taxonomy): Eukaryota > Fungi > Basidiomycota > Agaricomycetes > Agaricales > Mycenaceae > Mycena > Mycena crocata. The sequence goes on from JARJCP010000065.1 coordinate 408,231, forward strand.
CTGTTTTTTCACCCGCTAATGGCCAAATTTGGGGTGCATCCTTTTTTCAAGGTCCCTCAGTTTTGATCTAAATAAAATTCTGTCTAACAGATCTGTTCCTCTCTTCAAAAGGAGCACTTTTGTTAGAGGGATAAGGCCTTGGACTAAAATTGAGGTCACAATCTGTCACACAATTTCAAGCACAAAGTAGTGGCAGCTAGGTGATGCGCACCATAACTCAACATTTCTGATCGAAAAAGGAAAGTTGGTGAATTGATATCCGTTTTCTGAATAAAGTACCTAGGCTGACAAGGAGTGTGCGTGAAAACGGGGGAGGTCTCGTATATCAGATCTTGCATCTTTGAGCGAGAAAAACGCGAAACCGGTGGTTCGGACCGGTGATCGGAAGAGAGGTTGATATTCGGCTTTCTTCGGCCGCCCACCTCATGATTTCGCGGGGTCCATACAACTTGCTGGTTCACTCGAGTCAGACTGGACCGCTTTCTGACTAGTTCCGACTCCTATCGCTCGGAGGCCCCTGTAACCGCCTCCTAACGGAATATTAAGCAGCGATCGGCATATCACGCAGCGCCACATACATCTCCTAGCGGATAAACCGCTATCCTATCGACTGGCGTACGGTCGCATAACGTTTACATATTTATCAATGTTGACTGAAGTTCGAGGAATTGCCGCATGTCAGGCAAGCTGCTATTCTTCAATCTTAATATTACAGAATTTTACAAAAAAAAATCGATATTTGCGTCGCAGGCTCCCAACATAAAAGAGGTACGGGTACGAGTGTATCTATCGAAATGTCTCCGAATCAGCGGTCGGGATAAGAAGCCACAATGGGAGGCAAGTGGGAGAGAGAAGGTTGGTTTCAACATCGAGCCATATGGTCCCTGGATAACCTCCGTAAAAGGCTGAATGCGCGTCAAAGACTCAAATGCGGGTGCTCTGAGTCGGAGGGCTTCTTGCAGAGTTTTAAACCAACGGATAGCTATCACCTGACCCTGTAAAGATCTCTAAAATCACTGTCAGATATAAAACCAAGTCATCTCTGCTATACGAGCTGACAGAAGACACAACCCAATGATCTTCAATGATGACCATGTAGCGTTTCTGAACTTGCTTGTCAGATACGGATCAATACGGCCCGCATTTTTCAACCACCCGAAGTTCTCCGAAACAAATGACCGGGAAACAGGAACAACAATTGGATTAGTCGTATACATGCTCCCGGGTCTATGCAGCTAAGAAGTCCGCAAAACAATAAACGAAGGTGAGTTTTAGAGAGCGAATGGCAAATATAAAACCGCGGATGGGACTGATTATGTCCAAAGCATAAATAGAATAGCGACAGAGAGTATCGCGGTGGAACCCCGTTCCCATTGGGAAGAAGCAGCACTGCTCGGAGTGCTGGAGCCTACAGACCCAGCTGGGCTGGCCGAAGACGCCTTTGGACTGCATGGGGGTGAGCGACAGTGAAAAGCAAATTAACTGGCGCAACGTACGTGTTCGACGATTTGCCAGCAGCGGCCGAACCGGACGCCGCCGCCGATGCCGACGCATCACCGCCAGCTGGGGGCGCCCCGTTCTTTGCGTTGATCACGTTCACCTGGTTGACGGGGCCGGTGTTGCTGGGGGAGTTCTGGTACGCCGTGTTGTTGCCCACGAGTTGCGCGAGTGACATCAGCTTCCAGTTGTTTTGCTGCATGACGGGGTACGCCGAGATGAAGGATTTCACGGACTCGTCCGACAGCTCATGCTCGAGAATGATGAGGCCAGGGCTCTTGGGGCCAGTGAGCCACTTGGTCATCGATGAGTTGACGGCCTGAGGAGTAGTTCCCCCCGAGGTGAGACTCCAATCTTCCGTGCTGGAAAGAAATGTCAAACGCCGTACAGATTGAACATCTAGTTAAAACGTACTCTTGGTTCCAAATGATGGTCGTCAAGCCGAAGACCTCTTTAGCAATCGCACTGGTGCGCACGTCACTATCTAACAGAAAGATGAGCATCATGACTAAAAGTGAGCGGAAGGTGGGGATTCACCGCCATACGGGGGCTATAAGAATGACTCAGAAATATTCCTTGATCAGAAAAATATGGTTGACTCACCCTCCAGAATTTAGGGACCCGACCACCAGTCGAGTTGTGGATTGCCTCCATCGTCCAGCCCAACTATGTTCGGTTAGAATATACTCGAAATATGAACCGGCTCCGGTACCTCTGCCACAACCTGGAGATTGCTGCGCGTAGTCATGTGGGGGTGGGTCCATGTGTGGACGGCGATGTCGTCGCCCTGGTCGAACGACTTCTTGAACTCGTCTGGGTAGAAGATGATGTTGCTGCCAATCATAAAGTGGGTCACAGGTTGGTTTTTTGATTGCAAGAACGTGAGCAGAGCGTCGGATGCCTGGAAACATAATAATTAAAAGCAGAATAACAGGGCAGTAACACGGACCCACAGGCAATGGGCCATCGTCGAAGCTGATGCCGAGATACCCGTCAGGAGCATCCCAAATGTCGCCGGGGATCCGGCACTGATAGGTAGCAGAGCAGATCTGGGGGCTGTTGGGATCGTTGCCTGTCGAAATGCAATGATTAGGACATGTAAAGTGAGCCGAATCCGGAAACGCAACACACCCGCTGAGTAAGTGGGGTTATCGTCTCCGTTGTCAGTTGCAACTGGAATGTCCGGGATGGCTTTGCGTGCAATAGCGTCGTTCAAGGCAGCTGTCCATTCGGCAGGCATGCCTTGGGGATCGGGCGAGGAAGGAGGGCCAGGAGGAAATGCCTTTTGCCACTCTAATATCAGAATATTAGTGCCCACACCAATCAACAAAATACACAGAACGAACCATCGGAACCAACAGCGGCGTATACGGCGCCATCCGTGGCTCCGCCACGCTTGAATAATGAGTGAACTGCAAGAACTCGGATGAGAATAATACTGGCGCGAGTGGAAAATAGTACGCACCAGGATGGTCTTCGTCGTGGTACCAAGTGCTGGGCAGACGTTTCGCAGCACGGTGCGAGTGGTCGTGGCGATGGTGTACCGTTGCAGCAGAAAGAAGCGGGAAGAGGAGGAGAGTCGGGACGAGCATGGCCAAGATTAGGGAAGGGGAAATAAATGGTCAGTAAAGGCCGCATTCACGATCGGCGTTTTAAATACGAGGGCGATAATCCGGATGGGCCAACATGCGCTTAATTCGCACCGATAAGTTATGTCTTCCGAAGTTGGCGATTGGCCATAGCACCGTTGATGTCATCATAATTGCGGCGGAAAATCTCCGCGTCGGAATACGTCGGAATCCTTTTTTTTTATCGCACTGGTTACCGGAGGAGGTGCAAGGCCGGAAGAGATTCAGCTCCAATTCGATATATAGATACTATGCACATGTCCCGTCTCGTCTGCTTGTGGACAACATAAACGGGCAGCAAGATTTCACGCGAGACGAGTACGTACCAATGTTCATCTTGATGGTGGTTAGGTTCTAAAAATGGACCGGCGATGGCGGTGCTCTGACACATGCTTGCTGCTGTTTGTTGCTTGGCGGGCGCGTCGCGTCTAAATTTAGGCCATGATACGCGTTCGGGGAGCGGAGCGGATTTTGCATTTTGTGGGGAATTTCGGTCAGCGCATTTTGCACAGCACCTACGCAGCCACAAAATCGGCGAATTACAACTGTTGGGGCAAATATTTCAAGTAGTTTTCGGGCCCGGTGGGTCTCCGTGCATTGGGCGCTCGAGTAACCGGGACTGGGTTATTTTTGGCCCCGGGGCAACCCAGTGTAACCCGAGGCAGAGCCGCTTGCGTACTACGGGCCGCTCAGACTATCTTCTGCGGCATGACCGTGAGTGCCGAGAAATCGAAAAATGAAACGACCGAGAAATTCGTTACGGTCTTGAGATCATAGAGATTGGGATGATAGGCAAAACAAAACATTTATAAATTATGTGCATACACAGGCATATGCCCGACGACATCGGCATATCGAAAAAGCGTGAAGGACAGGAAGCGATGATGGAAACACGAACCAATGAAACAGAAGGCAAACATGATCTCCATCAACCAGCTAGTTCGGCAGGTATTTCGGCTTCGCATGTAGCAAGCTATTTCAAGCAGTGGGGGTGAAGGAGGCAAAGATCAGAGAACAACGGGCATGAATACGAAAAGCTCAGGAAAGTTCATTAGTAATCATAACGGCCGACTGAGAGTTCGACGATAATGACCTTCTTCTAGAGAAGAAAGCAAGAGGTAACCACCCTTAGAATTTGCCACACAGGGTCGGAAAACTGAAATAAGGCTCTCCCAGACCTACCTACCTAGTAGCCGAGCTTAAGCGAGTGATGTTCCCACGGTATTGACTGCAAAATTTTGATTTTGGGCTAGGATCGGGCCCTATCCGGGAGTGATCTGGGAGCATTATTTGCCTCAAGTTTCTGGCTTCAAATGGACTACTAGCTTGGTTGGAAACTACGAAGCCGGCGACCACTCAGAGACTGCATAGAAAATGGTTTTTTTTTTGACCCTTCTAAACGTGTTTTCAGGGTGCTTTGGCCAAAGTCCGAAAACTGAAATAAGGCCTTCCAAAGGGTACCTACCCTCGGAGGCTGTGTCCCGGGTTCTTCCGGTGGTTACCTCTTGGAAGAAAGTGAAACTCCTGAGCCTGAAAGACATTCTCAACGTGCCACATTTCGGCTGTAGGACTCGTAGCGAGGCAGGGTCACGGTCCAATCAACTTCCATGGAGAGTGCTGCCGGGTCAACAACTACGTTCCACAAAAAAAAAAAAAAATTCCATGCCAGAGAGGGCGCGTGGCATGCGAGCGATGGGCTTTCAGCGCGCAGAGAGGACTTATTGTTACGGAATTGGCACTCCTATGTATTGGGGGGGGGGGGGGATATTGCCCTCAATTGTTTAATCTTTCGGCTGCAAGTAACACACCAGGAAGATGATTTGCATTGTGGGGCCGGCAACATACAATCTGCCTCCTGATTGGGATGGCGGTTAATGGCGCTGGCGGTGGGAGGTGCACGGGTGTCCCGGCGGAGGCAAACTGGGCCCAGACATCGGGGGAAAGTGCCTGTAGATGCGAGCGGATTATATCATGCTGGTGAAAATTTCCCCGGAGAATTTTCCCTCACAAACCATCAAGATGAACTCGCGAGTCGCGTGATTATTTTTATGCAGTTATCACCGAAATTCACTCACGATAATGGAGATGGAAAATGTAAAGCAGATTTTAAAACACCGTTAGCGCGGATAAGATCGTGGCCCGTGTTGGCAGGAGTTGAACGTATCCAAATGCAGAATTCTCTCTTATTCACCATTGGTCCTAGAATAGTCTCAGAACTCCATATAGACCGGGGAGAGTAAATTCGAGTCCCGGAATGAGGAAAAGTCCGCCGATCCTGTCCGCCAGCTAGCATAATGAATCGCTGCTAAGTGCATCCAATTTCAGCCTCCTCGACTCCTTCCAGGGGGGTAGCCCATATATTTCGGGGAGTTTGTCCCAGAATTTCTGTCGGGCGCTTTGATGAGTGTGTTCAAGGACGCGTAGACACATCTCGCATAGGTCCCCAAGATTTTTTAAATCGTCCAAGGTCCAGATGTCGAGTGCGTCGGAAGGCAAGTCTAGGATAAGTGCTCTGCCGATCTCGATCAGTCGAGGCGCAGAGCACGACATGGTAGCGGGGATTCACAACCATTGATGTCTAGCGGATGGGACAGGAACCGCAAGGAATCTATGGCGGTTGTCTGGGTTTGAATGGTGTGACCTTGATTCGCATCTCACCGTGAGAAGCCTCTCTAGACTCGGTGGATGGCGAGGACTGTAGAGGTGGGAGAAGCAGTTCAATGTGACTGACACGAGGCGCGCACACTTTTAGTCCGATTCGTTCCTCGATTAAAGCATTTCAGCAACGGCTGCAGGGACCGCCACTGCGGGATTACGATGCGGGTACAGATGTAGATCCAAGAAATTCGCGACTGTGGTTCAGTACCAAGACTGTGGGTTTGAAATCGAAAAAGCCGCGAAGGGATAGATCAGTGAGATGGGGGACGGCTTCGAAGTATCGACCGAGGGTTGACTCTTCCGGCGGTCCGGTGAAGAATATTACGGAGAGGCTCGTAGACTCACGAGGACGAGAGAGGAACTGGAAGAACAGCTGAGTATGTGTACCGTCATCAGGGAGATAGAAACCCAAGTCTTAGAGGGCCGTGACGGCTAAAAGGGCCATCAATTTGGAGGCATTGGAACCGCACTCGGTAGAAAAGCAGTGTAATTGCGCGTTAGAGGAACCATCCGTGCCACGATATCGTCGCTATGCATGCGCTGCTCAGGTCGCATGTCTCGAGCGAGCGTGTCGCTTTCCACTTGGTACGCCTGAGTCAATGACATGCCAATCTCCTGAGCTTTGAGGAGCCTGCCGCAAACTTGCAGATTTTGTGGGGAGGTTTCGAAGAGTCAAACATGCAAACGGAGGTAGAACGGTTTCGGCGTGTTCAAGTGAGGCCTAGTTTCTTTAGCAATGAAAATGACCCAGAAAAGTCCTGGAACATCGTCGCGATGGCCGGCATAGGCAGCACAAGGCTGAGATCTTCCCAATGCCGAGATTTGAGCAGAATTGTGCCAAAGACTGTCTGCCGAAGGCAGGAATGGTTTACTGCGGACCACAGGTTAAGTCGAAGTGGATACGAGCCTGCACGAAAGAGCCAAGTCTGTGCGAGCTCCGAGGGAGTCACGATAGAGCGGTATATTCACAGAAGTCGATACTTGGGGAGTCGAGGGAGCGATGATCCGAGAAGGCAATGTACGAAAATTTCGCTAGTGGTTTCGGAAGGAAGTTTGAGAACTATAGGTCAGTGAAGGCGGCTGTAAGCATCTGGTACTCTGTAATGAGGGAATCTAGTTAGGCCGCGAGAATGACAATTTCTGAGCAGAGTCTTGCTGCGCTCGCTTGAGGCTTTTCCGCGAGGGACGATGAACTCTGAGGCAGTTAAGTTAGGAGATGTACCATTCATGAGAAATGCCCGCATTGTGAGCGAAATGACATGTAAACTGGTGCTTTTTCTGAATTGGCAATGGCAAAACTGTATGCGAACCTTCATTTGGACCTCGCAATCCAGTAGATACTTGTGACCTACTGCTTGAAAGGATTTGGTGGTGGTTGCGGTCAAAGCGATATTCCCAGGCCGGTTTTGGGCGTGCGATTTTTTCGCTTTGCCGAATTCACGATTGGTTTCGCGCTCTTTCCGTTCCCCCCACAGGCCACAGTTTCCCTTTTGCTTCCTTACTTTCCTCCACGATGTCGCCACCCTCTGGTAAAGGCAAAGAGTCTGGAACTGCTCGGGTTTTGGGATCGGGAGCGTCGGGTACCCAGCAACTCTTTTTCTTGAGAATATCTAATGGACGCGTCTTGCATTGAAGGAATTGCGGAGCTGCTCATATTCCACCCGGTGGACACCGTGGCGAAACGGCTGATGAGCAACAAGGCCCAGGTACGAGCTTTTGCGAAATATTCGATCTTATGTGAAGGGAGAAAAAATGTGTAGATTTCCTGGGGCACCGCTGCACCCATCGTGTTCCGGGAGCACGCTACCGCGTCCATCCCCAAAAAGTTCCTGTCGCTGTTCCCGGGGCTGGGCTACGCAGCGGGGTACAAGGTCGCCCAGCGGGTGTACAAGTTTGGTGGACAGCCGTGGTTCAACGACCTCATCAACCGCCACTACAAGACCCAGTTCACCAACACCTTTGGCGAGCGCAAGGGCAAGATGATGATGCAGGCTTCAGCTGGCAGGTGCGTGGTTTTGGCCGTGTCTCTGTCGTACGCTAATGCACCGCAGTTTGACTGGTATTGGCGAAGTGGTGTGTTGTATAATGGAATTCTTCGCCTGGACTCGGCGCTGACACGTCTCACAGGTCCTGCTGCCTCTGGACGCGCTCAAGATCAAGCGCCAGGTGAACCCAGAGGCGTTCCGCGGCCGCGGCGTCGTGCGCATTTTCCTCGAGGAGGGCACCACCCTCTACCGCGGCTGGGGCTGGACAATGGCGCGTAATGCTCCAGGTAGCTTTGCCGTATGTCCCTGCTGGTATCACGCGAATTCCACTCACCCCCCTCCAGCTCTTCGGCGCCTCCGCTGTGACCAAGGAGTACGTCCTCGGCGTGACGGACTACTCCAAGGCGACCTGGACGCAAAACTTCATCGCCTCCATTGCTGGCGCCATCGCGTCCATCACCATCGCCGCCCCGCTCGACACCGTCAAGACCCGGATCCAGAACGCCAACTTCGAGTCCAAGGTCCCCGGCCTCACCGTCGTGCGCGACCTCGTCCGCAACGAGGGCATGGGCGCGTTCTTCAAGGGCCTGACGCCGAAGGTGCGTTGCGGCCGTCGGCTCGTTTGCGTTTTTAACTCGCCTCGTACCCAGATCCTCGTCGTCGGCCCCAAGCTCGTGTTCAGCTACACTCTCGCGCAGTCGCTGATTCCTCTCTTCGCCAAGTACGTCTAAGACGTGCTTGCAGACGTCGGAGCGCAGCGCTGGTGGCCCCTGCCCTGCCTCCCCCTACGCACGCATGGATGCCCTCTCCAGCCATACATCTCGTACCCACCCTCCGTCCACGCCGCTCACGCCCGTCCTGACTCACGGTCTTACCACTCGCTATCTCCCGCTCACTCACCCCCATACTTACGTACCAAACAACCCCCACTCACGCTCATCACGCCGGCCCACGACTGAATCCTTCCTACATCTCGACCCCATGGCTGAATCCTACATTTCGACCCCATGAACCCTACATTTCGACCCCATGAACCCTACACCTTAATCCCTCGCTCAAAAGTACTTCATCCTCACTCACGTGTAGCCCTAAGTAGAACTACATCCACCTTAGATTCGTTTAGACTGAATTCAGGAACTTGAAAACTGTTTGTGCGATCCGATTGTGGAACCGTAGGTAGTTTTCCTATTGGGGTCATGAGAGTCCCCCACTGTTTGCTCCGATGAATCAGGATTCAGTACGTATAGGTCAGGCAGCAGTGGCCATTACGCTGAGTCACAATTCCAGGTAAAACATGTCGGAATTCACGCTACAACAACAACAAGTACTCCACTAACTAACAAGAGAGCTAGCTCCAAAGAAATCGCGCCGGTACGTATATACATATGTACGCAGCAGCGGCAAGCGTCGGTGCGTAGCTAAACAAGTAATAGGTAGCAGCGACCAGGCGGGCAGGTGTATTGACCAGGCAATGGAAGACGAATGGGCCCAAGGCAAGCTTGGTCCGCTGGCTATAGGATGAGATAGATATGTAGAGTCGCTGCATGCAGCGGGGTATGCGATGCGTGCGATGCCTCCGTGGGAGGTGCCCGCATCGGGGATAAGATGATGAGACAGACGAGACAGGACAGGATCAGAGTGATTTCCGATGAGTGAGAGGGTATGCGTGTAGCGGTGAGATCTTCTCGAGATTGTTGGGGGCGTGAGGGAGTAGTTGGGCGTGCGTAAGTGGGGAAGGAGATCTAGGGATGCGCGCGAGAGGAGATCTATGAATCAAGAGGGGCGCTCAGAACGCATGCCGCCGACGGTGGACAGTGACACCGTCGCGGACCTGCCTCTCCGCGCGGCGGGCCCTGCGCGTCTTGCATGAGGGCGCCGCGGCGGCGGAGGACGTGGGCGTGCTGGCGCTGCTGATCGCAACGGCTGCCTTCTTCTTCGTCGAGTCGGAATCATCAGAGGCAGATTCTGAATCTGAATCTGAGTCTTTGGAACCGCCGCTGGATACCGCCTTCGTGTTCGTAAACGAAGACGAGGAGCCGTTGTCCTGACCAGTGAAGATGTCGTTCTGCGCACCTATGCGACGAAAAATATGAGTCGAGGTAACGACGCGAACTGAGGAGACCCACCATCGGGGAATCCAAGCTTGGCATTGTAAGCAGGGCTCTTGCGCTCGCCGTTGGCGTCGTATCCGTCCACCTGGATGTTGTTGCCGTCGGCCTGATTCCAGTAGATCATCTGCTTGGGGCCCTGAGCGTCCAGGCGTGAGTGGTATGCGTCTCCGCCAGCGAGAAGAAGACTGACCGAGGTGCAGCCGCCGGGGTTGTTCTCACACCAGACGGGGGGCTTGGGGGCGCCAACAGCCTTGTTGGATTTGGCACCGGTCACCTTGCACCGATAGGGGAGGTGGTACATGTTCGGCTGGCCGCATCTGAGTGTCGGTTAGTCATCGCATAAAGAATTATCGGGGATGATACATGCCCGTTGGGGACCCAACCCCACTGTGATGAGAGCAAGTCAGTATGAGAAGAAGGTCTGAAGGGAGTCGAAGAACGCACAGCACAGATGCATCCGCCCGACGGGCATGCGGGCATATCGGCAGGCACGTCGTAGTGCGTGATACGCTTCCAGGGAGTGCTGAGCTACGGTGAGCACTAGAAAAGGAATCAAGGGCAGGGAATACGGACTGGTAACGAACAGAGAACACTGCGAGGTTCTCTGCCGTGACTTTCTTGATGTCAGACTGCACAGACTTGTAAGCTCTTCGGCCACCCGCACGCGTACAAGGAAGCCTACAGTGTACGAAATAGCAAACGCAGTGCCGGCGGCGCGCGATTGATTTTGAGCGTGCACTGTAGGTGAGAAGTTAGGCGTGCCCTCCGTAACTTAAAGTTAAAAGGGAGGGCGTACTGTTCGGTGACGTGATGCATGTCTCGACGTTCTAAAAAAAGCTGCAAGTTAGGACGCTGTGCTCAAGCATAAAAAGGATCCGGGGAAGTGAAAATACAGGAGAAGATAATGTGAGACAAAAAAAACAGAGAGAAAACGCACATAGTCTTCGGGATATTCCTGGCCGTCGGGCCATGCAGTGGCGAACTTTCCGCCGAAAGCCAGGGATGTCTCTCCACGGTTAGAGGCGATTTCGACGGTGAAAGATCCCCCAGCCGGACTGAGGAAGTATAGATAATCAGCATCAATATATGTTTTGCAGGAACCTGGATTCCCCGAGGGAAAAAAAGCTCACAGCTCCATAAAATCACCGTCAGCTGGGGGGAAATTGGGTACCCCGTTGACATTGTGGACTATCGTATGGGTGTAAGAATATTGCAATTTTGTGGAAGAAAACTTCGTGATAACGCACACCACCATTGGTCCTTCGTCAGCTGATAGAGAGGGTGTACGACGTCTTCGGTGTTAAGATCGGCGGAGCCTGAGACACCCTATACGCATAACATATTATGAGACGCGGTTCGAGTTTTGCTGTGGCCACGCACATTCAGACCGTACATGCCCTTGTGCCATGCAGCGAGATGCGCATGGGCCAGAGTCGCCGAGAGAGCGGTGGTGAGAAGTCGGATAAACATGGTGGGATTAAAGAGAGTGGGCGCCAATGAAGGCGACGGAGGGAGGAAGGAGGAACGAGGAGGAGGAGGTGAGGTCTGAGAGAGAGAAACAACCCTTAAGGCTTTGCGAAGTAGCGCCCTGAGTCACACGTGACAAGCATTTGCCGCTGGCAATCGCGGTTAATTTTCTCCGTCGAACGATAGGGACAGTAAGACTTCATTGATCTTCATTGTTGTTTTGACTGAAGGGGCTGGCTCTTCAACTGGTTTTACTTGAGTTCGCCACTGGGAATTTCTGGCCGTCTCGGCGGCAACACCACAGAAAAAAAACTAGAAAAACGGTGGCAAATTTGTGGAGTCTGGAGCATCTGGAATCGGCTAAAACACTGCGCGGCATTGACAGAGATGCGAACGCGTACCTCCGCGTAGTACCGATAAGCTTCTCCTTGGCAACGTTCCCGAGTTTTGCTTTCGGGAACTACGGCGGTGCCTTGTGCAGCTCATCATCTCGAAATTCCGCCTGTACTTTCACAACCACCTCATAAGCACCTCAAGAATCGTCTCAGACTCGAGTCTTGGCCATCAGGCAACAACGCAGCGGTAAGAACTATTCAATTTCGGCTTTCCTGCTCGCATAATTGGCGCAAGGAAGACACGCGGATCAGGCACAATGGCCATTCAACCCAGGGTGTGCACCTGGCCCGAAGCTGAATGAGCTTGCTGCCAGGGGTTTGGAGAACGACAATGAAGAGGAGGAAAGCCCGAAGCCACGACTTGAAGTTGAGGAGGAAAGCCAGTATGGCGTGGCCTCGTTGTCAGTACGTAAACTCTTTTCTATAATTATCTCAGGTCTTTGAACGTGCACCTCCCGAAGTGAAAGCGATTTGCGACAACCACAAGTAATACTTTGGGGTTGAGCCCACCAGTTCACGTTCCTCTGAAGCGATATAGTCCAATCCTCAATAATTGATGACCACTCCAAAAAAAAATCACCTAGAAACACTCATACTTGTGCTCGATCCCCAGATATAAACGCGGCGAAAGAGATATCTTTCATGAACCCTATGCCGTTGTTTGGGCTCAAACGAATCTTTTTGAGGGTCATGGACTCACAGTGGGCGTCTGCAATCGTCGAATTTCTCCTCTACGTGCAACGGTGCCTTGTCCGATTTTCAGTCACCTTCACCTCACCACTTCAACAGTCGTAGCTGGGAATAGCACGGTAATAATACGACCGACCAGAGCCATGCAGCCTTTGAACCGGGTTCATATATCGAGTTCGGTACCGCGCAATAATTATTCACCCCGGCGAAGCAAATGCAGAGATGAGAGTGTGCATCCTCGACGAATCTCAGACCAACTTTGGCAAGATTGCCCTATCTCTATCCTTCACAACGGTTACTCCGCCCGCAGCGATCTCAACGGCCCTTCTTGGTGGGCTACTCTGGATCATTCAGAACACAGACCACAATACCGAACTCTTCATTTGCTCTTCAACCGATTACCTCACCAAAGCCTTTGTGGTTGAACGATCTTTCCATGAAAACAACATCCTTGATGCAAATTTCCACCTTTGGAGAGCCGCTTTGGCAGCCCTGAATGAAAGATGTGGACGCATACGATTCAAGAAAGTAGCCATTAACCCTGCATCCACTCTGAAAACAAAACCAACAGAAGTGGTGTCGCTTGACACCGAAATTGATATAATGTTCAACTGCCCGGGAGTTTTGCTATCAAATGGAACACAACACTATTTTACAAAGGTAATAAATTCCATGAAGGCCCCTCCCTTCCGCAAATCCACAGAGACAAATCTCGATCGTATTCGATGCTGCATTCAAGAAGCGTGTGATTATTACCCTACGGACAAGACCATCTGGACATCAATACGCTCACGGGATATTCAAAGACTCACGCGCAACTTCCTATGGAACTGTATACATAACACCTTCCGTATAGGACACTTCTGGCACCACATAGAAAACCTTGAGATTTTGGGCCAATGCCCACATTGCAATGTCGACGAAACTCTGGAGCATGTAATGCTTGAATGTGATGCCCCAGGACAGCATCAAGTATGGTCTCTGTGCGCGAAACTATGGGGATATAAGTACGGCCCCTGGCCCCGATTGAACTGGGGTTTACTTTTAGGATGTAATCTGGTAAAGTTCAAATCTATGAAAGGAAAATTAATACCGCATAAGCAGAGATTATTTGCCATTCTAGTCAGCGCCTCCATGCATCTCATCTGGAGATTAAGAAACGAACGCCGGTTTAACAACTCGAATGAACAACACTCACACACCGAGATACATAATCGCTGGGTAGCGGGAATCGACTCGATGTTGAAACGCGACCGCCTATTTACAAATAAAATCCACTTCGGTCGCCTAGCCTTCAAGAGGCAGACAGTTCTAAATACTTGGAGTGGCATCCTTTGGGACGAAGATTCGTTGCCGGATGACTGGATACAGTCAGATCGGGTTTTAGTGGGTATACGACCCATATATTCAAAGCGTGGAATTGGTTAGCACAATTCCTGGTCGGAGTCCCACACTAAGTTCTAAAAACTGTGCATAATTGGCATTTCCCGACGGACAACTTACCGGCTTCTACTGATTGAAAAATCGGTTACCCCAGCGGATGAACTTTAGAATGCTTTGCAAACTGAGGCTCATTATTCAACGCTCCAAAAAAAAAAAAAAAAAAAAAAAAGAGTTCTGTACCGCGCGGACAATTACGGATCAGATCCACCCGATCCTTCCGGTTTTTCAACCACACAAGTTGAACTTCAAGCTTCAATTTCAAGAGCTCCTACATACGATGATTGACTCGATAAACTGGGCCTAACTACGGCGTAACTCGTAAGGCTAAGCATCACAGCCGTGACGAATGTTTTCTAGCTCAAAAGTGGTCTCACTAGTTTCCTCCGTAGCGCCGGTATTAACCGCGCGGGCAAAATTTATCGAACCGTGAGAGAAAACAGTGTCCGCGGGTTCAATCTGCTCTCGCACAGATATAAGGAGACGGTTGGCCAGTACCGCAGGTATTGCGAATGAATAGCCAGTGAGCAACTCGTTCACTGTTAACTGGACTGTTGTTCATCACCCAACTTCAAATCCACTTTATGAACTCACTGTGTTGATCATCCAGACAACCAAGTTCGCCAGATGAACAATGAAGATTCTGAAAGGAATTCAATGATTGTTGTCGCACTCAACAAGATAGAACTTGTCACGTACGCCAAAAAAAAATAAAACGGATTGTCTTGTAAGTCTGGGAATGATGCGACCGCCGTCGTATGTCCCAGATGGGAAATGATCTAGGACCTTGAATAGAGCGAGTCCCAAGAAAATGCTTTCCGTGGTCAACATGATAACGGGCACATATGCCATCCAGTGAACATGTGGAGGGTCCGCGTCGGCACAAATAAACACTTGGGGGATGGGATTGTTGGTACCTGTGTCCATTCGATGTTAGGGAATATCCTGACGGAAAATGTCTTCGTACTAATGAGGCCAGCCTTCGGTATTTCAAAAAAGATGACCAGTGCCGCAACCTCCGATATGAGCAGGCTGACGAGGGCAGCTAACACCTTTCTGCTACGTCCATACATGGCATACAGACGAAGACACAAGATGACTGGTTGGCAATGAGAATTTATCCTTGAGAAGAGAAAACCATTACCTTGCGTGGTGACATACTGAAGAATGGCCCCACCATTCTCCCAGTGGAAAAGATTGGTACCTATTAAAATTGGGTCAGGACGAACTAAAATTAGAAGTGGATAAAGAAATCCAACATCTAGTGGAGAAGTTCTCTACATGACGACTTGGCGTTTTTTTTTTTTTTTTTTTTTTTAATTCAACTTTATTTGGGCTCGTACTCGTAAGTAAAGGTACCCATACTTCTATACTAGATGTTCAGTAGCTAAAATCTAATCGAAAGAATCGTTCTGTCACAGTGGCAGTATGCTCCCCAAGCCAACATTAGGCCGGGTTAGAGCGGTGGCGCTCTCGCGCGCACATTAAGTGCATAAACTATGGGATGTATGTTAGGAGGAAAAAGAGACCCCGGGGGCGGGTGAATATAGTATATAGTAAAGAAAGGGTCACCGAGGACAGGGAGGGACATCGTAGGGGGGGAGCGGCGTAGTTGGGCGTAGCGTGCGGCGGCGAGGGATTGGCTGGGCTAGTCGTCATGGATAGGGAAGTGGTGGTGCAGGGCGTCGATTATTCGGAAAGGGTCCGCCTGCCTTGGGATGAGTGCAGGCGGTTTGATAATGTTCACGAGTCGCAGGAATTCATCTCGTTTTGCAATGCGCTCAGGATCCGGCGGAGGGGACGATTTGGCGTGTTCTTCAATAGCACTGCCACTACCACAGAAAATAGACGAATCCTGCGTGGCTGAATCTATAAGAACGCAGAAAGTGTCGCATAGCGTACAACTGGAAGAAAACATCAGTAACTAACAAGAATCCATTGTATTACCGCACATCAACCGCTCCTTTTTGCTGCAAAAATACTGTTAAATTGTGAGTATTCGAGTACTATAGGCTCAAACATTTACAGAAGATTGCTTACCAACCGCGTTTCCTCTGCAACATATGTTCATCAGACGAGACGAGAGAAATTTAGGTTACTCGCATATTGTATCCCAGACTGTAATAACGGCTCTGGATAATAACTGATTAGATGCGCGTGCCAGCGATAAGGCAGACACGAACCCAGAGAAAAAGGCATTTCGCGAATGTCCAGCGACTTCTCTACAATAAGTTAACAGAACCAGAAGAGGGCCACCTATGTAACTTCAAGTCAATATATGCCCTCGTAATCCAAGTAAATCCTTACTTCTTTTGGAAGCAGCGAAACTGTCCCAACATATTTGAGCCGAGGGGAGGAGGATGGATGTACTGGAATGGTCGACTCACAATATTCAAACACAACGATATTTGCGGCGCTCACTGTTTCGGAGAAGACTGGTCAGGATGTATAATGACGGCAGAACGAGTGGCTACCGCACATTGGCAATTTCTTACCCACTGGGTTTGTGTAACGGCAGTGTAGTCGACATCCATGGGGGTAAAATAAAAGGTGAACGGGGACAACCAATACTTAGTACTCGTCGTAATAAACGATTTCTTTTGGGCTTCTTCGATGTTGAATCACGGAAATCGCACAATTCTGGATCAGGAGACGCCGTCTATATAGTCCAAGTGAATGAAAAGACTAGAATGTACCGAATTTACCCCACGATTCATACCCTCGGGTGATGAGACTGTTAAGATGCTGTTCGCCGGAGTGTATTACGTTTTCCAGAGATCCACGTTGTCCAGAGGTCCGGTTTGCGAAAGTAGTTAGCGTCAGTCGGGGGACTCCTCGGTGATCATTATGCTCCGGAAGAGCACGAAAGAATTGTCGTTGACTACATACAAGCATGGGGCCATGGACCGTAGATTCAAGTTCGGAGGGTTGGCCGAGGACGCCGAAGACTCCATTCTTGTGCACACAAAATCAGCGCCCTTAACGTTGTTCCAGAGGTGTATCTCACCCCCTCGTGGTACAGTGGCCGCTATATTTACTCCGCCGACCCCGCTTCTTCTACCGATACAGTGGTATGACTATGGCCGGTTAAGTTTTGTGGGTACCGATAACGTGCTATTGAGGTTGAAATACGCGAGGTAGAGATGGTAAATGCAAGTTAATATGTTTCAACCAATAGAGATAGTTTAGCGAGCTCGGTCTCCGGCTCATTTAACGCTTTTGCCATCAACTGTTAAAATATAAGTCAAGTCAAGTTACGAGTCCTGATTGATGTCAAGAATATCAGTGAACACTTACCCCGCTGACACTCAAATACTTCTCGATGAAGGCTTCACCGAAGACGTCCATCATTACTGCATTTCCTTTCATTCTCTCTCTCGCCTCGTGCCAATTGAGAGGCATACGGTCCGATATTCCGAGCGCCTTTCGGCCTTCATCCCCTCTCTGCGCCGCACTGGGTCCCACACAGTCTTTAATTGTGAGTGGGGATCGGGAACGGATTCCGTGGCAGCCTGCACCCAAAAGAGCTGCAAGGGCAAGGTATGGGTTGGCACATCCGTCGATGGACTTAACCTCGAATCGTCTGGAAGAAGGAGCCGTAGCGTCGCACAGGCGCACCGGAACCTCGCGATTGTCAGTACCCCAACAGACAAATGTTCCGCCAGAGCAGATCCCGTCGGCAACTCGCTGGTACGACGCGGGCAATGGTAAGGAGAACGCGAGGGCTGCCTGAAAATTCTTGAGCAATCCCGCAAGAAACCAGGACTCCAGGTCGGTGAAGGCCATGCCCTTGTGAACATCCTTATTTGTGGAATGAACGGAGATGTGAGCATGGGTTGCGCTTCCACCTGAAAAGTGCTTTTAGTTTATACACATACGGTTGTGGTCCAATAAACGACTCACCGCTGTAATCATGGATGCGTGGGGCTAGGGTAGCTCGCAGCCCATGTTTACTTGCGATGTTATATATAGTCTCCCGGGTGTGAACGAGTGCGTCTGCAGCCTCTAATGGAGGGAGAGGACCAGTCACGATTTCATACTTAAATTTCCGAATTTTAGACTGATGTCTTCCATGTATGAAAAAATAGAAGAAATTCTCACCTGCCCAGGAGCAGCTTCGGCATGGTACATCTGCACCTCAACACCAGATGCCTCTAAAGCGTCAGAAATTTCCTCCAAGACTCTCTCAGCGACCGATCCGGTGGGAAGAGAGAGGGAATTTGAATAGCCCTGCAAGTTGTGAACAGTGGTAACCGGCGACGTTGCCGTGAGAAGGATAAATTCGATCTCAAATCCACCTAGGAATTCGACCTCTGCAGTACTGCGAGCATCCCTGAAAGAAATCATTCAGCGCGGGTGGCTTTGCAGGTAAATATGGGCTCACTCAACGACATCACGCAGAATTCTTCGTGGACACAATTCTGCCAGGCTCACCAGGTTGCCTGGACCGTTGCCATCGTCGGTTCCCGTGGGATGTTTCTCCGCAAACCAGCCAAGCACAGATGCATGTCCTGGCTTGTAGGGAAGAATGCGGACGGTGGACATGTCCGGTAGGTATAGGTATTCAGAGTTCGGTGCGAATCCATCGGCTATAGTGAAAAAGACAGCCCCAAGACCCATGGTGAGAATCGATATGCTGGGACGCGGAGTCGCAAGGATTTTCTCGAAATAAGTTATGGGAATAACTCGATAACGGACATTGTTGGTCAGATCCACGAACTGGAATCGAATGAAGCGGATGCCGAGGGCTTTGAGAGTGTTTATGTCCGTAGGCATTTTCTTGTCCAATGTAGATGGCGAATAAGGAACAGCGTGGCTTGATACTGGAGTCATAGTGAGCTGCAGGAACGGGGGATTTTAATACGTGCTGCCACCTTCCGCTATCTGGAACAGGCGGCGTATCTGTGTACAAGGACGCCGTAAAGCCGTGGGAGGTATGTATGGCCACCACATGCGGTATCAGAAATGCGCCCACAAAAGTAACGGTTCGCTCCTGGTTACGCCCACAGAACGCCGTGGGTTAGCAGATGGCTGAACGTTTTCCGAGGGGAGAACCATGTCGGGTCGTGGAATTGGTTTGCAACGCGGTTTGACTCGATTGAATGAAGTCTCGAGCCCTGCCGCTCTATGATGAATTGGTCCGATTTGAGCGCATTTAGTCTGGGTTCCACCTAGTGTAAAAAGTCAGTGGCCGCAGATGGGTAGAAAAGGGTGTGAATAAAGCGTGAATAAACATCACTGCATCTTCTTTTCTTGCCCCATATGTGCACATTGGTCCTTGTTTTCGGTGCCTGCAAGAATATTGGAACCGGTGGTGTCTTTGCGCTACATAAACGCTCTTCTCATACAACCCTTCACTTCGCCCCGAGTTCCTAGTCCCATGGACGAATCGTCGCCAACACCCGCGGCTGGCTCCTCTGTCGACGTCGATGACAACAACTCAGAGCTCAACAGCGACGAAAGGTTCCTTGCAACCCTCGGTTACAAACAGGAACTGCAACGTGAATTCACTCCGGTCGAAGTTTTTGGAGTGGGCTTCAGCATCATCGGAATTTTCCCGAGCATCAGGTACAGTTCAACCTCCACAAGTTGCCTGTCTCCCTCAGTACGACTCCTATTAGCTCAGTTCTATTTTTCTCCTTGCCTTATGGCGGTGTGGGGATGGTCTGGGGGGTATAACTTTTCTCAGCCAAGTTCGCGCTCTCTGATATGTCTCACTTCCATAGTGGGCGGTTTGTGTCGTCTTCTTGACTTTCATCGCTCTCGCGTTAGCTGAACTGGCCTCCTCTGCCCCTACGTCTGGCGGTTTATATTACTGGACATATACATATTCGACGCCGAAGTGGAGAAGACTTTTATGCTGGATTGTTGGATGTTCGTCTGATTTCCAGGCTTTCAACTGATTCATCAATTCGCCACATCAGATACAAATACTATTTGCAGTATCACAGCAGTATGCTCAATTGACTGGGGCTGCGGTAGGCCATGCTTTAATGGATCGCGCACTACTTTGAAAATTTTCCCAGCCCTCCAAATAACCTCCGCCGCGTCGATTGGCTCCAATTTTACGTTTGTTCCAACCATTGGACAGACTTTGTGAAGTTTCCTTTCTGAATTCACTTCAAATGCTCATTGTCTCTTCCTAGTGGTGTTTATTGCGCCCTAGTAATATCCCATGCCGTCGTATGTAGCCTTACAAGCAAGGTTATCGCCAGGCTTCAGAAGCTATACATTACACTGAACCTCGTGTACGTTTTCGGCCACGGTGTTTGTATTCCCGCCTTGACGCAAAACAGCCTCGTCCTTGTGATAATCATAGGGATGCCGATAGCCACACCAAAGGAGTTCCATAACGACGCACACTTCGCCTTCGGAGACCTTGAAAACTGTGAGTCTTGCGGCATTAAATGATTCAGGTTGCTTAACTCGGACCCAGTCTCTAATTGGCCGACTAAATACGGTTTCATCTTGTCATTCATGGCGCCTCTCTGGGCTATCGGGGGATTCGATGCATGCGTGCATATCAGTGAAGAAGCTTCAAATGCAACTGTTGCCGTACCATGGGCCATGGTAGCGGCTACTACTCTGGGCAGCATTCTCGGATGGGGTGGGGAAAAATTAAATCAATCGATCTCGATTTGCTGACGAGTCCTTAGCCCTGAATGTCACCATCGCTTTTTGCATGGGTCCTAATATCGGAGACATCCTTGGAAGCGTCACTGGTCAGCCCATGTCGACCGTGGGTGTGTTTGAACAATGGAAACTGCTGATGTAACAGTTTTGCAGATCCTGTTTAACAGTTTTGGACAGAAGGGGGCGCTAGGCATCTGGTCGTTGGTGGCCGTAACCCAGTGCGTTCAACGTAGCATACATAGACGTCTTCAATTACCTTTCCAGGTTCATGATGGGCACAAGCATTGTCAGTATTCAATCTACCCCCACCTCTCACCTCACCGTATATGTAGCTGACTTCATCGTCACGTCAAACATGGGCATTCGCTCGGGATGGTGAAACCTCTAATTGTGTATATATCAAGGGTGTCAACAAATTCTGACTGCCACTTTCTCAGGAGCATTGCCACTCTCTCCGTTCTTCCACAGAATTAATTCAACGACTCGGACACCTGTCAATTGTGTCTGGTTTAGCGCAGTCGGCGCAATCTTTCTCGGCTTGCTTGTCTTTGCCGGCCCTAGTGCTATCAACGCCATTTTCTCCTTAGCAGTCGCATGTCAATATGTTGTATATTCCATCCCCATCGCCGCCAGATTCTTGGGGGGGAAGCAATTCACTCGCGGTCCCTTCCATCTCGGAATATTTGTGATTCGATGCTTACGCTTTAGAGGTCGCTACTCATTGATGTTTATAGAGTCTCCCTGTGGCGGTTGCTGCTGTCTGCTGGATGGTCTTTATGATCGTCGTGCTTATGTTCCCGGGCTCACCAACGGTCGACTCCACATCAATGAACTACTCGTGCGTAGTTCTGGGCGGAACTTTACTCTTCGCAACAGTGTACTATTATATTCCTGGGATTGGCGGCAGGCACTGGTTTCAAGGGCCAGTCAAGAATGTAAATTACATTGCGCGCGGGGACAGTGAGAAGTCGGGTGCGGAGACGGTGAGCGCTCATCGCATTGAGGAGTAGTCGTTAGCCATTACAGATAAAATCATCATTGACCTCGATATTATTAGTATCCGAAAGGAGGCATGGTAAAACAGTTGCGGTAACCGTAGTGAGAACTTGGGAGATGTACCGGTCTGTGGCTGAGATTGAAGGCAGGAAAATTGCTCCCTCAAAAAGAGCCTGACCACAGATGGTGTGGATCTTTAAAGGACGATGGGAGGGGGGATTTGCATTTTTCAACTTAGGTCACGTGCATGGTTGAACTTTGTTAAACTTTGCTATTTTGTTTCTCGTATTTAAAAGGTCAAAGCGAAGCAACGCTTCTACTGTGACGGATGTTGCTCTGATCAGGTTAGTTGGTTACTTGATTTTAAGCCTTGGCCTCCATTTGATCCCGTTCCGGTCTGTCAGATTGATGCTGTGCTTCAGCAAGTTCTCAGCCCACCGCACCCAACAGCTCTTAACAATGTCACGCCTGCGAGCACCAGACAAGTCAGCTCCAATAGATTGGTCGCTGAACGATGCTTACTGGGTTGTCGGCCACTGACAACACTTAACCTGAATCTCGCGCAGGCCGGGGAGGGGTGCCAGCGCCAAGTCGGCAAAGAATGCTTCCCAGCCGGCCGTCGCTTCCTTGCGACTAAACGAGTGGGAGGTAGGAATCAGCATGAAAGTGTATTCAAACTCCATATGCACATACCTGGATTTGTGCCAGTGCATTGCATCAAACCGGATTTTTTCGAGCGCTGGGGCTGGCTGGGAGAAATAACACGCGACTGGAGGTTTATCCTAGCGGCAAATGAGTTTCTGTGACCGGCATGAGTTTTTTTTGTTGTGACGCACGAATGCTGTATAAAAGGCCAGCGATATGAATCGGAGGCTTGGACAGACGTCGAATATCGTGTTGACCTTCAGAGTTTCCACGGTACGGTACGGAATGTCGAGTTCGACAAGTCTGAAGCCATGCGTCTGCAGAAAATGGATGGGAGCTTCGACCTCAAGAGAGAGCGAGAGACGGCGAAGGGAGAAGAGCCTTTCGGAAAGGAAAAAGCAAAAAATCAAAACGGCATCCGCGTAGAAATTGTAGAGCTGCATACTTCATCAGGGATAATGCGGTCAAGAAAGATGGGTCGCAGCGCCAAACGCGTAGTTCTTCGAGGTTTGGTAACCCATCCAATGGTGCACCGTCCGTGGAACAAGCGAACTGAGCTTCGCATTTCCAATCCAACGACTGAAGCTGGGTCAAGTCATTGAAAACCACCGTCGAGGCACGTTGCTGAAGTCCGACTCGGTGAGAAAATTCGCGGAGCGTCGAGCCCGAGGATTTAGCCAGTGCTTCAAACGCGTCCCAGGGAATCATCGTTTCCCTACTGACGAGACACGACTTTTCTTGGAGGTTGTCGGCCGACCAGCCGCACATTCGCAGCAGGCCAGTCGTTTGTGACAGGAGGCTGACCATCATAGGGTCTTCCGCAACAGCACGAAGGTTCTCACTATCTGAGTCCTCCGAGTCCTCCTCCGAGCTCCACCCACTAGTATCCCATGGATTTACGGATTTCATATTACCGCAGATACTGCGGACCTGAGGGCCGAGGGACGTGTTCCGCAATAAAATTAATAGGAACCTGGCCCTGGCCGTCGCTGTCTTCAGGGTAACGTGCGCGTAATAATGAGGAATTCCGAGGCGCTGAAAATGAGATTAAACCATGGGAAGATATGATGTTGTAAGATAGACGTGCGTGGAACGTTTTGGACATCAATAGCAGCGGGAGTCTGGGTGGGATGTTCTTTTGATCGGGAGTCACGGCTAGCTGGGGGACCGACATTGCAAAATACAACACCCGTGCCCAAACGGCGTCTTGCGTATCCGTCGCTGCGTCCACCATAGGTTTGAAGGCTGGGTTTAGAGACGGTGCGATATCCGGAGTGATATCCGGGATCGCTTGATCGGAATGTTGGACCGGAGCCCTGCAATAAATCGTTAATACTTACAGAAAGCGGTGGCATACAGTGGAATTTTACAGATGGAACTCGAGAAGCGCCTTGAACGCCGCTTCATTGTCTCCGGGCAAGTACTTCCTGGCCCACGCTGGGACAGATTTTTTGATCTTAATACGTCTCAGAGGGGATGCTTTGAGATTCAAATACACCTCCTTGGCAGCGAAGATGGAGGGTACGACAACTGTATGCAATTTCGGGGCTTGCAGCAATGGTGGTATGAATTTGGTGGCCCGGGCGGATTCACTAAATGTGTCATAGTTGCACTCGAAGCTGGACTGGAGAGGGTTGGAACCAAGTCTAAAGCGAAGGGAGATGAATGACGTACTAGACGGTCCCATTTTGGGATTGCTGCGACGACGGCGTCCACCAGGGTCGAGACCATTTTATTTGTCGTCTGCTGGCTCTCGAACATGGCGTCCTGCAGTATAATATGCGTCGGATTAACCAGCTGAAGACCCTTGCATAACCCAGCGGTGTTTTCAGTTGCCCATATTTGGAAGGAGAGGAAGAGGTCGGAGATATTTGGTGAACATTGCAGAATAGTGCGCATGGATGCACCGTATCCGCCTTCGACCCGTAGCTTCTTTATAAACTGTCCCAGAACCTTGTTTTTCGAGAGAGCCTGACCCAGAGCCTTGGCCTGGGCTGTCGATCGCAAAATAACCACGTTATATAGGAGAGGCGTCCCGACACGAAGCCATGCTTTGCAAACGACGAGATAGGCCGAGCTAGATTCTGAGATGACTGCAAAAGGTGATTTTTCAGAGATGTCAGAAAATACTTCGTCTGAGACCTTCAATGCAGGACAAAGAATCTCCGAGATGATTTCGTCAGGGAGGGACATGCGACTGCCACCGTGCCACAAGGCTGCGGGATTGAGGGTAAACAATGTCTGGGACAGATATGCATCATAACTCACATAAAAATAGGCTTTCGACGCGTTGTCGAAGCGGCGAGAGCCTCTCGAATGTGGCAAGAATATTAATGTGGTGGCACAGAAAAGATTAGAATGATGACTAATTCTTTCCGGATTTGGAACGGGTACCTTGAGGCTTGGCGAGCCGCTACGTTTCTCCCCTCCCTCTCCTATCATCTCACCTGTAGTAAGTGGCCGTATCAATTGAATACTGATGCTCGCATTCACAAAGCATCCTCTCAGGAAGGACTAGATGATCAAGAATGAGCTCTGAATAATCTTTACAGCATCTGTCATAGAGTTTTCCAAGTTCAGATAAATTGGGAGGAAGAACAGCACAAATAGGAACCGAGTCTGTATCCGCGCTGCGCAAGAGACCATGCGACTCGTCCTTACAACTGCCTCCCCAGCAAACACCATCTACACAGATGCCACTGGCGCTCCTCGATACAAGGTGAACACGCCATTCAAGCTCAGTCACCGCACAACGGCGATCAGCCGCGCCATTGAGGGTGAGATTCCACGTCGGAACTCTTTGTCCGACAAAGTGGACGGGGAGCACCGCTTCGCGAGTCTTGCCCACATCGATTGGCGAGTCTTCGGGTCTAGCGTGATACGCTTCCGAGGCAGCGAGCTTGCGACGCGCGACTTGTTCCGTAAGGACGGGTGGGGATGTTATGACCGGTGCGTTCTTTGTACGCTGCGGTTCAAAACTAATCTGCACCACAGGCACCGGATATTCACAGCGCTCGACGGGAGGGAGTACAAGTGGATCCTCGGCGCATACACGTCGCAGGTCGGTGCCTTTATTCAATAGTTTCCATTTTGAATTACACGTCCGGCAGCTCAAGGTCAATGACGACACCGAGACAGTCGTCGCGCGATATCGCCCCACGAAGCTAGGGCTGTTTTCCAAGCCCCGCAAGGCGTCGCTCGAGATACTTCCGCCGTTCGAACACTTGATGGACGAGATCATGGTGCGTACACTATCACCCGCTCCCTTCTATCTTTCCTCACCCGTCTACAAGGTGACGTTTGTGTATATCGAGCGCGTGCGGAAGCAGAAGGAGCGCGCTGCCCGGTCGCCGACGGTTCTGAATAAGTGAAGTGAAGTTCATTTGATATTCAGTCCTGTGTTGTATCATCGATTCAGCGTATTTATTTACCGCAAGACATAGGGTGCATGCCACGTCCGCCATACCTGCCGTGATGCTGATGAGGGGACAACTCTCGGATCCCCTCGACCCCTGGTTCACGTCCTTGCTCCGCCGAATCGCTTTTGTCAATGTTCGTCTATCACCGAGGACACTTCGACCAAGAATGACGTCACCTTCTTCGCTCGTTCACTCCTGATCTGCCCTTCTCTGCAACCCTCGAAGCACGACGGCCGCGCACTTGTCTCGACATGAATTATTTCAACCATCTTTTCCTTCCTGCCTGTGTTAAAAATATCTGCAGCGCCATCAAGTGATCGCCTCCCGCCCGATCTTTCCGACTTGTGGGCGTGTTCTGTTTTCTTTCGCTTCGTGTTTGCTTTCACGGCCCAGCACAGTCATCCAACCTCTCCCTGCCTCTCCCCGAAATGGAATTAAACCGATCAACAATCCAGGTTGGATCTCTCAATTCTATCGCCGCACAAAGGGAGCTGAGATGACAGACGGACATTGAAAATCTTGCGATCGTGTTGGCAAGTTGTGCCTGCCAGCTCCAGCCCCGTTTCAGTTAGGCACAAAGGGCAATCCTACCCTTTCTTCCCCCCGCATTTCCCCGAGGATCTTTGCAGAAAAACGGGCTGGCCCGCTGCTTTTAGTCATGCCGATCTTGCCAGTTGATGCGAACTTGAAATGACACAAAAATCAATGCACGGCCAATGCAAGAGCACAGGTATTTTGATCTTGTCGTTGGCGGCTGGTTCCACGTTGTTAAGGGGTGCAAGGATAGCCGACATATATAAGCACTGGAGGAAGGCGAGGAAAAATCATTCACTTCTCGGTTCGCTCATCGAACATGCTGCGGTTTCCAGCTACCCTTCTTTCTCTTATTTTTCTTCACCTTGAACTATGGCCGGTTTCTGCTGCGAAGGCAAAGGGGGGCCGCCGCCCCCACCCACAGTACACCATGGACGCGGACAATAATATTGTAAACAATTATAATGACCGCGTGAGTTGCGCAGTCCATTGCGTAGCAGCATGCACTGACGGTTTTTGACTAGTACACGGTAAATCTGACTGTGGCGGGAACTTGTAAGTTTCCAGCGATCTCGGAATGTAGGACTGGCCCTGAACGTCGTGGGTAGCGGTTAATGTGATGCTCGACACTGGAAGTACGGATATGTGGTGCGCGCAACACTGCCAATTGTGCCTCATTGTAAGGTTGATGTTGATTTTCTGCAGGGTCGCACCTGTAAGCGGAATCTCCGGCTCGTTCAAGGACACTGGAGCCCCTGCGATAATATCATACGGCGATGGAAGTAACTTCGTGAACGGCACTGTCGGTCTCGCTGTCGTCGAGTTCGCCGGCTTCACAATTACAGATCAAGGTTGAACTATATTCTGTCATCCGGGTAGATCGAACTGACAAGAAAATATGTTCGTAGCATTCATCAACGTCACGAATGTGAGTAGTTGGATACCCGCATCTTTGTGGTCGGCGCTGATGAAGGGCGTGATAGAGCGTCGGCGAGGAAAGCGATGTGGCGAATGGTATATTCGGTCTCGTCGGACTTGGATTCCACGGTCCTACGGGATCAATTCCTTCATCATTGTCGAAGGGAGGGTACAATGGGACTGAAGTCGGCAAGGATGTACTGTCCAGGATATACGACCAGAATTCGGACAAGGGCCGTTTCTTTGCATTTTCCCTGTCGCGTGTAGGTGACATCGAAGAATCTGCGGACGCGTCGTTGGTGATTGGCGAATTCGACGAAAAATACGCCGCGGTTGGACAATCTCCGCTGCTGCCTCAGTACCCTGTGGACAGCGGACGATGGAGCGTCCTGACCGAAGGCGTTTCTATGGGCGGCGTTTCTATTCCTTGGCCGTCGTACAGCAACGACACTCCAACCGGAAAGAATGTGGTTCTTTTTGACACTGGCACTACGAACTTTCTCATGCCTGCAGAGGTAAGCCATCCGTTTTAACTTGAGCTGACGTACCTAATACAAGACCATTAGATCCGCGACGCCATATATTCTGCTGTGCCCGGCGCTGTGCTTGCCAGAAATTCATCGATCCCGAACACGAAGGTGCGCCCGATGGAAATTCAACATACATATGGAATCGTCGAATAACGATCCGCAAAACAGTTTAGTGAAGATCAAGACACCTGGGTCGTCCCCTGCACCACCGCCGTAAATTTCACTGTCAAATTTGCGTACGGGTTTCTCTTTTTTCGTTACGGTATGTTTACTAAAAATCGAACAGGGGCCAAGAATTCCCAATCCATCCTCTGGACATCACTGATTTGAGTGTCCTCGTTGGTCCTGACGGCAAAAATTACACCGTCTGCACTGGTTCCATCACTAATGGCGGGAGCATCCTCGGCCCTGGCGGGGACGATGCCCTATACGGAGACTCTTTCCTTCGCAACGTCTACTCGGTGTACGCTTCCTCCCGGCTGCATTTGTTCAAGGCTAACATGAGTTCAGATTCTCATTCGGCAATGATACCACGGAGCCCCACGTCCAGCTGCTGTCGCAAACAGATGCTGCTGACGCCGCAGCAGACTTTGCCAATGTTCGGGCAGATATCCTCGATGACAACCCCCGGAGCTGTCCCCTCGAGAGATTATCAAACTCTTTGACGGTTCTTCATCCTCTCCTTCTGTCTCTGCCTCAGTTTCCGATATATCCACACCCACCGTATCTGCCTCATCTACCCCGACATTTGCCGCAGACTCGTCGGATTCATCGCCCACTGTTACCATCACGGTCAGCGGAACCCCGACAGGTGCCCTGGGCTCTGCTCTCTCCTGCACGCCCATCGCCAACTCCGACGCTCTCGCCAGCAGCGGAAAGGCGTCTGTGAACCTCGCAGACAACGATGTCTCAGGCAGCACCGACTCCACCGTCTCCAAGTACGGGCCCGTAATCATTGGGCTTCTTGCTGCGAACCTCGTCATCCTTCTCCTGCTCGTCTTCCTGGGCATCATGAGCTATGTCCGGAGCGGGAGGAAGGCGGGTCCGACGCGTGCGGTGAACCCCACGTACGCACCTGTGAAGCTCAAGGAGGATGCCTCGCGCGGATCTTTTGAACACAACCACATGGCGTATTCGGATTAGACTAGCCTACATCTAGGACCATTCATTTCACAACGGACTATAAAACGCATTTTTGTTTATTTTGAAAACAACGGGACGCGACTTCGATCACCTATAGTCAAGACCAGAAAAACACGTGATCGCGAGTCGCGACACAAGTCAAACACAAGTTCAACTTGGGCTTCAATTAGTAGGTTATCTGTGACATGATTCTGGTTCTGTTTCAGCCACTCTTGAATCCACATCTACTCGAATTGCGCCCAGAAACAAGCTTGAGGTTGGTATGTGTGTTTCACGGAAATCCTGCCGAACCAGCAAATCGAAGGTGGTGGACGTAAACCTGGTAGTTGCTCCGAAGAGGCCCATCTCTGTTAGTTCAGATATATATACTGCATTCAGGAATATCGTCGGCAGCATGCAAATCGGCGTACAACGCATCATCGGGAAGGAAAGTTGCCGAGAGACCTATCGCAGTTAATTAGAATTGGGGCATTGTGCCCTCTGGAAGGTCTGGGTTTTGCCTGGCAAGAGCACATACTAGCGTTCTATTGTCCAAAAAAACTTGCATCGACCGACGTGTCAGTATTCCAGATTCGCTGAGCATTCGACCCAGCAGCCTCGTTCCACATTTACGTAGTACCGTCCCTCTTTCGAATAGAAGCCTTCCGAGAGTTCATCCAATCCTTCACGGCATTTTCTTCCCCTGAGATCGTTGTGCACAGTACTGGTGCCTGCAAGCTTGAAGAGGAGGGATTGACGCCGTTCCGGTAGGTAGGTAAGAGATCCCATCCTTCTCTTGCTGGTGCGTATGTCAGGCAGGAAAGTGTAATTCTGCTCCGTCCAAGCCGACCAGCTTCACTGACTCGGAGCATCGAGTCCAGACTGATACGACCGCGTGAATTTTCCGTCACAAGACCTCCCCGGCGCGCCAGGTTCGTCGCTCCGGAGCAGGCTTGACAGTGGATCTGTTGTGTCGGCTCGGTTATCGTGAAGGAAGTGAAGGTAGAGAGTAACCAGCAAGTGAGCAAAGTTGAGGTGTGTTGTCCGCCACGTAGGTCCTTTCTTTCTTCTGACCATCACCAGTCAGTTCTAGTCCATTCATGTTACGTCCATTCATGTTACTCCGCGCCCGACCGCTGCGAGCCAGCCAGTTCCCGTCGAGGACAGTCCTTGCATCGTCGAGGACCTTTGCAACGAGTCTACGGACGCGTAAGTACACTACTGTGTTGCGCCTTTGATTGTGATGCATATCTTATCCTTATCTCGCAGGAAACGAGGTGAAGAAAATCGTCGTTGCGAATCCCGTCGTAGAGCTCGATGGGGACGAGATGACCCGTATTATCTGGAAGAAGATCCGCGAGGAGGTGCATACTACGGTCGATAGCCTCCGACACACTGTCTGACTCTGTTCAGCTTATTCTCCCGTACTTGCAACTGGACATCAAGTACTACGACCTCGGGCTCGAGGCGCGCGAC
This sequence comes from Mycena crocata, assembly GCA_029281795.1. Classification (NCBI taxonomy): domain Eukaryota; kingdom Fungi; phylum Basidiomycota; class Agaricomycetes; order Agaricales; family Mycenaceae; genus Mycena; species Mycena crocata. The sequence goes on from JARJCP010000065.1 coordinate 438,375, forward strand.
CAGACGAATGACCAGGTCACCGTCGAGGCCGCAAATGCCATCCTCGAGCACAAAGTCGGCATCAAGTGCGCGACGATCACGCCCGACGAGGCGCGTGTGGAGGAGTTTAAGCTCAAGGAGATGTGGAGGAGTCCGAACGGGACTGTGAGCGCGTTTATTTCGTATTTCTGGTCCTCTAACCCGAAGTTACCCAGATCCGTAACATTCTCGGTGGTACCGTCTTCCGCGAGCCCATCATCCTCAGCCGCATTCCGAAGCCCATCCCGGGCTGGGTGAAGCCTATTGTCATCGGACGACATGCGTTCGGTGACCAGGTATGCTGCAAGCGGTGTATGTGGATTGTACCCTAACACCCCACAGTACCGCTCTACCGACTTTGTCGCGCCCGGGCCCGGTAAGCTGCAGATGGTCTACACGCCCACGGATGGGTCTCCCGCGACCACCCTGAACGTGTACGACTTTGTTGGCAAGGGTGTCGCAATGAGCATGTACAACACCGACGAGGTGCGTTTCACGGAGATACACTTGGTTACAATGCTCATCCATCCCACCAGTCCATCACCGGCTTCGCGCACTCGTCCTTCAAGATGGCGCTCGCCAAGAAGATGCCGCTTTTCTTGTCCACCAAGAACACAATCCTCAAAAAGTACGACGGACGCTTCAAGGACATCTTCCAGGAGATCTACGACTCGCACTACAAGCCGCTCTTCGACGACGCGGCGATCTACTACGAGCACCGGCTCATCGACGACATGGTCGCACAGGCGATCAAGTCCTCCGGCGGGTTCGTCTGGGCGACGAAGAACTACGACGGCGACGTGCAGAGCGACATCCTCGCACAGGGCTTTGGCTCGCTGGGGATGATGACCAGCGAGCTTCTCACGCCTGACGGGGAGGTCATCGAGAGCGAGGCTGCCCACGGCACCGTCACGCGCCACTACCGCGAGTACCAGAAGGGCAACGAGACATCGACGAACCCCGTCGCGTCCATCTTCGCGTGGACGCGCGGCCTGCTGCACCGCGCCAAGCTCGACAAGAACCCGCCGCTGACGGCCTTCTGCGAGGACCTTGAGGCGGCGTGCGTCGAGGTCATCGACAAGGACGGTATCATGACCAAGGACCTTGCGCTCGCGATCCACGGCAAGGACATGAAGCGCGAGCACTGGGTCATCACGGATGTCTATATGGACAAGGTCAAGGTACGTCTTGCTTCATCTCACTGTCCTGTGACAAGTGGATGATTCGTTGCTGACTCGCACACAGGAAAAGCTGCAGAAGAAGATGCGCGCGCGGGGCGCGAAGCTCTAACTTGCTAGCTGCGGAGCTGCGCCTATGTACAACTAAATTAAATAGCAGGTCCTCACCTGCTTGGGACACCACCTACGGCTCAATGTACTATCTATATACGTGCGCTCAGTGTCTCGTACATTCTGCGCCAAATGGATCATCACTTTATGGAGAGAGGACCAATAAATCGTCTGCGCTGTGGATTGATGGGTGTATAGAGAGCATTGCTCGGCGGAACAAGGACGGACGACATATCACAGCATGTTCTCTAATAACGAACGGAAGCGGGAAGGGCTTAAGCATACACACAGCGCAGATGGATGACAGGACTACACGAGAAACAGGGGGCCGATGCGGGGACTAGAGCTACCACAATGTGCGGCGCTGGGGCTAGGCACCCAAACTCGCAAGCTCTTTCCGTATCTCTGCCTCGCCCTCCATCTTCTTGAGCTGCGTCGCCTCCAGCCGCTCGCCGCGCTTGGCCTTCTCTTTGAGCTCGTCAATGGCCTTGAGCTGAGGATGGTGTGAGTGGATGAATACAGGCAGGAGAAAGATGATAGGAAGGATTAAGGACAAGTAACAGAAAACACACCTTCTTGTTCAGGTTCCGTGCTTTCTTCGCCACGGGATCCAACGCGCTGTCCAGCCCGCCCGTAAGCGGAGACTCGCCATCGACATCAAGGCTCGGCGGCGGGATGAACAACGTCCCGTTCCCATTCCCACTATGCAGCTTGCCATTCGGCGCCTCCCCGTTGGCAGGGGTCACCTCAATCGACGGCCGCCCTGCATCCTCACCCTGCTCCCCACTCGCCGCCCTCTCCGCCGCCCTGTCCTTCCGCTTCTGGTTGTTGGAGGGCTGGTTCTGCTGCTGCCCCTCCTCCCCGTCCTTCTTTCCCTTGCGCTTCCTATTCTTCTTCTCCCCGTCGGGCCCAGGACTAGGGGTATGCGGCGCGCCAGGCACATGCCGCCGCCCGCCGTTCTGCTGCCCACCAGGTCCCCCGTAGCCACCCCCATAACCGCCCCCGTTACCGTTCTGGTACCCATTGGGCGGGCCCGCACCCGGCGCCGGGCTGCGGTTGTACCCCCGCGGCGGCGTCGCCGTCCCGTTCGTCGGCACGCGCGCGGCACCACCCTCATCCTCACGCTTGAAGATCGCGGGCGTCGCGAGCCCCCGCGCGCCAGGTGGTCGGTATGCGCCAGCGGGCCGCGTGGGCACAGGCTTCGCGACCGCCGCGAGGAGCTGCACGCTTGCGCTCGGGGCGGGTGCTGCCGGCAGCGCGGCAGCGAATGGCGCGACCTTGTCGACGGGCGTGGGGCGCCACGACGCCTGGTAGAGCTCCTCAATGAGCTGCACGTGCACAAGCGGGCCGGAGCAATGGTAGATCTTGATGCCGTTGTCGACGCGCAGGCGGGGGGAGAGTGTCGCGGTCATGAGGAAGCGACCGTCAGGCGACCAGTCGCAGTACGAGGTGTTGGGGGCGTCGATGGTGCAGACCTTGGAGAAGGTCCGCCGATCGAAGATGTCCATTTTTCCGGCAAGGTTACCGAACCCGGCAAGGGCAAGTAGGCGGCCCTGCGGGTTGAAGGAGATGAAATTGTGTGGCGAGGCGCCAAAGTCGTATATCGTCCGTACTCGTTGGTCAAAGACCATGGTCTTGGCGGGCATAACTGCACACACACTTAATGACCGTGGACATGGGGGTGCGACGATACTCACATCCGTAAACGACCCCGAATTCTTTCGAGGTCGGACTCCACGCGAAATCGTGGATCGGCCCTTCCTTGTCCAGGGTCACCCTGCAATCAAAGTTGCCGGCGGCGCTGAGAAGGTACATCCCGGTCTCTCCGTAGTAGCTCTTGTTCGAGTTGTCCACCTCCGTCTGCGTGAGCAGCAGGACCTGGGTCCCCAGGTCATTCCACTTGATCTGCGAACGGTCCGCCTTGAAGAACGTCTTCTGGCAGGTGGGCGGGCTATTGAGGGAGAGCAGACCGTATATTCTGATGCTCGCTGGCGCGCCCTTTGACAGAGAAATGAGAACGAGAAGGGGACCGTAGCATGCTGACGACGCACCTTTTTCTCAGCGACAAACACCGCCACCGAAGGGTTAAGGCCAGGGCTGAGCGAGACGCTCGTGGCGCCCTCGACCTTGAGCTTGTCGACGATCCCCTTGGACCACTCGGCGGGGCGGAAGACCTGGATCTCGGAGCCCACGAGCCGGATGGCGTGGGACTCGGAGATGGTGTACTGCAAGTCCCAGCCGTCCTGCGCCTTTTGGGTGAAGGCGATGAGCTCCTCTCCGGTCGAAGAGGAGAACACGCGGAGATTTTTGTGCTGCGACCCATCTTCAAGTTTGATCGGGCGCTCCCACGTCGAGATGTAAGTACCGCGCGGCGAGAACTTGACGTCTACGACGTTGACGATGGGGAGTTCCTGGAGAAGTTGGGCGCCCTCTGCTTGGTAGATCCGCACCCTGCGTCGAATTAGTGGGCCGGTATCGAAATATGGACTATAGCGTACACATTTGGCAAAGCATACGCATAAAGCCGTCCGTCAGCACTGTAATGGTATATCCGCGCAGGGACTTCTGGGACCTCGAAGTTGGGGGCAACGATGTAGTCAGGCGAGCCGCCGACGAGGCCGATTGATTTTTGTGCACGGACTGCAAGATAAGGATTAGATCACGGAGTTGTTAAGGGAAAAAGGCGCTGCCGCGCCTCAAAGAAAAAAAATGATATGAATAGCTCCGTAGATCGCCAGAGGCGGTACGGGACAAGGAAAGGAAACGTGGAGGGACGTGGCACAGCAAAGAGCACACGACTAGATGCATCCATCCACAGGGTCCCCTCTACAGGTGTGCTCGGATAAGAGCACACTGCGCTCCAGAGATGAAGTGCACTGGATTCTGTCCTCGAGACAGCAGACTGCTTCATGGCAAAAGGGAGACCGCCCGGTATGCGACGAGCACAAAGAAGAGATCCCTGGAGCGGAAGGTATCTGGCCGAGGTGCCAAGACGAAATTGGCCGCAAAAGTATATCATCATCGGAGGCCGATGTGAGACAATTCTGAGATGTGGATTCGTAGCAGCCACGCCAGTCGGTTCCACAAGGCCTGCATGCCCCGACAGTGTGCACCCGAGAAGATCCTCCGCATGCCGAAACGCACGCAAAAAAGCGAGAAAAAACGGGGGGCGTGACCGGGCGGGCAGAGAACGCCACTAACAGGAGTATTGCTGGGATAGTTCTGATGCCATTGCGAGTGTCTTGGGGTGGGGCAGAGGGGGAGAGTAGAAGCAAATGAATGCCTCGGGGGGATGAGGGGAGGACGAAACCAAGGTGAGGCCGATAACGTTGGCTGTGTTTGGCTACAGCCTCACGGATTTAGGGCAGGTCGATCCGCTGTTCCGAAAATAGTACCCACAGGGAGTTTTCCGGAAATTTAGGCTACAATTCAAGTCGCCAAATTCCGTAACCATCAACCGCGTTGAAGCCTAATTTTTTCAGTGCTGAACTTTTGGTACTTCATTTTTTTTTTCTCGAGGGGGATCCCATCATCTTTTTCTCTCTCAAGACATCCCAAATCCCACGGTTGCGGCCGATTTGCTCATGTCGCTTAGGGCATCGATGTCGCAGAAATGCAACGAAGTCTTGTCTTGCTGTCGTACATCTTGACGTTTTAATTGTGGTCCGTGTTTAAATGGGCCTCGGACAGCTGAGACTTGGTTCGATTCAGTCAGGATCTTCTTGAACGAGGAAGCGCCGACGGCTTTGACACAGATTGCACAGACCTTAAAATTGACCTTTGTATTCCCCAAATGAAACTCAACTGGAGGCGGTCAATATTGAGAATAAGCTGTATCATACTTGAGTTTCCGTGGAATGTCTGGGTGCTGCTGTGCATTTCAGAACAAGTTTCAGAATTCAAATATGTATCGTTGCTTGAGCTCCGAGGTTGGCGAGAACCTGCAACGAAAATTAGAGACGAGGCAAGAAAAATGAATGTATGTGCTGGGATTGAGCTGTGCGGCTGCGTTTTGGAGAGTTGCATAATCAGCCTCTGTGCCTGGGAAGCATGAGTCTCTTGGAAGCGGAAGGTTGGTAATCATCTTACAAACAATCCCTCGCGCAGCTTGTGTCAAGAATTAAAAAAAGACTTCATGTTTGCACCGGGTCCGGTCGATGACAGATGGGCGCTTGCGGTGCCCGCTGACAAAAGCGATTCGGTTGGTGAGGAGCAAAGACTTACCTCCCGGTTTCATCGGCATTGGATGTTTGTACTATTTTTTTGAGTCGGAACCGGGTTTAATAAATATGCTGAATCGACGATACAACACAGGAGTGATATCAAATGAACTTCACTTCACTTATTCAGAAGCGTCGGCGACCGGGCAGCGCGCTCCTTCTGTTTCCGCACGCGCTCGATATACACAAACGTCACCTTGTAGACGGGTGAGGAAAGATAAAAGGGAGAGGGTGATAGTGTACGCACCAGGATCTCGTCCATCAAGTGTTCGAACGGCGGAAGTATCTCGAGCGACGCCTTGCGGGGCTTGGAAAACAGCCCTAGCTTCTTGGGGCGATATCGCGCTACGACTGTCTCGGTGTCGTCATTGACCTTGAGCTGCCGGACGTGTAATTCAAAATGGAAACTATTGAATAAAGGCACCGACCTGCGACGTGTATGCGCCGAGGATCCACTTGTACTCCCTCCCGTCGAGCGCGGTGAATATCCGGTGTCTATGGCGCAGATTAGTTTTGAAGTACAGCGTCCAAAGAACGCACCGGCCATAACATCCCCACCCGTCCTTACGGAACAAATCGCGCGTCGCAAGCTCGCTGCCTCGGAAGCGTATCACACTAGACTCGAAAACTCGCCAATTGATGTGGGCAAGACTCGCGAAGCGTTGCTCCTCGTCCACGTTGTCCGACCAAGAGTTCCGACGTGGAATCTCACCCTCGATGGCGCGGCTGATCGCCGTTGTGCGGTGACTGAGCTTGAATGGCGTGTTCACCTTGTATCGAGGAGCGCCAGTGGCATCTGTGTAAATGGCGTTTGCTGGGGAGCCAGTTGTGAGGACGAGTCGCATGGTCTCTTGCGCAGCGCGGATACAGACTCGGTTCCTATTTGTGCTGTTCTTCCTCCCAATTTATCTGAACTTGGAAAACTCTATGACAGATGCTGTAAAGATTATTCTGAGCTCATTCTTCGCGAGTGTAATTACCTATTCCTTCTGGTGGGAGTAGGATATCTGCTGGATGCGAGTATGTGGTTGATGCGGCTTGTTAACCTGTAGTTATAGCCTAGATAAATTACATGGTGGTGGGAGGAAGAGAAAACGGTCCGGCCGTTTCCGGTTCCAAATCCGGAAATGATTAGTCACCCTCAAGTCACCCTGGTGGTCTTTTCGTCCGCGACGTTGCTGCGACGCGTCGCAAAGCGTATCTCTCGCGACCCACAGTGAGTTATGTTGTATATCGGTTCCAGCGTTTAACCTTCAATCCCGCAGCCTTGTGGCACAGTGGCAGTGGCATGTCCCTCCCTGACGAAATCATCTCGGAGATCCTCTGTCCTGCATTGAAGGTCTCAGACCAAATATTTTCTGAAATCTCTGAAAAATCACCTTTTGCAGTCATCTCAGAATCCAGCTCGGCCTATCTCGTCGTGTGCAAAAAAGCATGGCTTCGCGTCGGGACGCCTCTCCTATATAACGTGGTTATTTTGCGATCGACAGCCCAGGCCAAGGCTCTGGGTCAGGCTCTCTCGAAAAACAAGGTTCTGGGACAGTTTATTAAGAAGCTACGGGTCGAAGGCGGATACGGTGCATCCATGCGCACTATTCTGCAATGTTCACCAAATATCTCCGACCTCTTCCTCTCCTTCCAAATATGGGCAACTGAAAACACCGCTGGGTTATGCAAGGGTCTTCAGCTGGTTAATCCGACGCGTATTATACTGCAGGACGCCATGTTCGAGAGCCAGCAGACGACAAATAAAATGGTCTCGACCCTGGTGGACGTCGTCGCAGCAATTTCAAAATGGGACCGTCTAGTACGTCATTCATCCCCCTTCGATTTCGAATTGGTTCCAACCCTCTCCAGTCCAGCTTCGAGTGCAACTATGACACATTTAGTGAATCCGACCGGGCGGCCAATTTAACCCACCTCTGCTCCGAGTCCCGAAATTGCAAACAGTTGTCGTCCCCTCCTCGCTGATAAGGAGGTGTATTCGGGTCTCAAAACGTCCCCTCTAAAACGTATCAAGATAAAAAACCGTGTCCCAGCGTGGGCCAGGAACTACTTGCCCAGCGACGACGAAGCAGCGTTCAAGGCACTTGACCGCATCATCCCTGGACCCTGATGAAGTATGCAGCTCTGCAGTTTCTCCGCGGATGTCGTTTTGATATTTCTTTCTTTGAGACGTTATTCTCTTCGCCGTCTCTCACTCTCCTCTCCCTTGACGTCGAAGCTCCCAGCCATTTTCCCCAGACGCGTGGCTTTAGACTTGTCGAACTCAACATCCCCTACCGTACGTGGAAAAGCTGAAGGTCAACACGATATTCGACGTCTGTCCAAACCTCCGGTTCATATCGCTGACCTTTCGCGCAGCATTCGTGCGTCACAACAAAAAACCCACGCCCCGCTCTCGGTCGCAGAAACTCATTAGCCGCCAGGATAAACCTCCCGTTGCACGTTATTTCGCCTCACCTTACCCAGCCCCATCCCTTGAAAAACTCCGCTTTGATGCGATGAACTGGCACAAATCCGAGTATGTGCTTATGGCATTTGCATATTCTTTCATGCTGATTCCTACCTCCCACACGTTCAGTCGCAAGGAAACGATCGGCGGCTGGGAAGTATTCTTCGCTGACTTGGCGCTGGCACCCTCCCCAGCCTGCACGAGGTCCAGGTTAAGTGTTGCCGCTGGCCGACAACCCAATAAGCATTGTTCGGCGACCAATTCATGGGAGCTGATTTTTTTATGCTCGCAGGCGTGACATTGCTGAGAGCTGTTTGTTGGGTGCGGTAGGCTGAGAATTGCTTGCTGAAGCAGAGCATTAATCCGACAGACCGGAACGGGATCAAATGGAGGCCAAGGCTCAAAATCAAGTAACGAACTAACCTGATTCAGAGCAACATCCGTCATAGCAGAAGCGTTTGCCTCGGTTTGACGTTTTAAATACGAGAAACAAAATAGCAAAGTTTAACAAAATTCAACCATGCTCGTGACCTGAGTTGAAAAATACTCAATTTGAGTGTCACTGGGGGAAAGGCCAGGGGCACCTGGATTCCAGGTGCCTCCGATGCATGCAGATCAAATATTATAATGGGTCTTTGTGCATGTCACCTGCAACCCACATGCCTCGGAGGCACCTGGGATCCAGGTGCCCTGGATTTTACCCCCAGTGTGTACTAGTACTTGATTCCTCCATTGATCCCGAACCACCATGTCGCTTTCTCTATCTTGCTTTCCTGCCGTTCTCCTGCTTCGGATTCTGCTTGTTCTGTTCTGTTTCATGCCGGCGGAAACCCGTTCACCGCCTGCGGGTGTGGGCAGCAGCCTGGAGGCCCCGGGAAGTACCAGTGGCCCTGCCCTGTTCCGTGTTCGTTGCCCCGTCTCGTTTCCCGTGTCGTGTTTCCTCCCGGCTCTCCCTTCAAACAAAGCTGGCAAGTGCCTGTAGACTTGCTAGCTTCTGGGATCCGCGCGAGAAGGGCGTCTGCCTTGCTTGCCGCCTCCCGGGCACTGCGAGGAGCGCTAGGGTCAGCCGGGCAATTGGCGCCGCAGACCCCCAATACTTCTCAGCGCACGGACCATCGACAAAACTCGGATCTTTCGGGTTACCATCCGCTTTTCTCCGCCGCTTGCGGAACCGCTTTGGGACACATCTCCGCTTCTTCGTCGCGCTGCTCCTGGTTTCAAGTCGTTTGTGTCTTCACCGTGTCTTCCCGTTGCAGCGTTGCTGAATGTTATGATCGATTTCCTGTATGTGCGTCATTATCCCCCCTCTATGTCTTTTTTTCTTCTAGGAGATTTATATCTCTGCTGTTGGTGCGGTTAGCTGTGGACCTTCTCCGGAAGTTGAACACGCTGACTGCCTGACCGTGAACCTTCCTCTGAAGGTTGATCACACTTTTTGCATGCATTCTGCAAAGGGAAAGACATTCGACAGCTTGCCGTGACTGGTGGACTCCGGGGATATTTTACCTGGGAGGGGGGAACCCCTCCTGTACTCCAGCATTATGTGCTGTGAGGTCAGGTCCCACGAGGTTTTAACTGGAGTTCTGCCTCGACGACGAGGTCGGCCAGTCCACGGTAGGTGAGCGTCTTGTTTGATTGACCCCCTGGAATGGTGTGTGCTCCGTCGGCATCCTGGAGTTTTTATGTAAGGATAACCACCCGTACATTACTTCTTGTTTGTCTTCGGTAAACTCGTTGTTCAGACATTTGGACCACGCGAGTATAATAAATCCCCCCCCCCCCCCCCTCCCGTTCGAGAAGCCGTCGAACTTGGCTGCATGATGGAAGGGTCATTACAGTGAAATAAATTTTAATCAACTCCATCCCGCCTCAACTGTAGACAGCAATAGAGCTTATGTTCCATCTCGCGGCTATGTAACGGTGAGCTGCATCGAACAATGAGTTAATTACGCGCTCACAATCAAAGTTCTTCGGATCCTTGACAATCTCCGAAGCATCAGTCGGGCAGTGCGCAGCCTTCAAACTGCTTGGACTTCCTGCCCAATCACCACCGATCCTGCGGCCCATCAACGACTAGACAAAATAAAATAAAATGCAACCACCTACGTCGTATCAATCGTCAACACATGGTCCCGGAAGTGCGTCGCAAAGTCGCACCCGCCGGCGATGAACATGCCCGTCGGGAGAGGCCATCCCGCCGGGTTCGGCTCCTCCGCAACGACATCCGGCGGAATATCCCCGCGCGCAAAATGCCACACCCAGATCGCGTCGTTCGTCCACAGATGCGCGTACACGCCGCCGCCCGCCTTGTTGAACCCGGCGCCGTACGAGTTTTGGTTGGAGTCCAGAACGCCGCAGCCCTGGTTGGCTCCGTTGGCGCTCGTGCAGTCCGTGAGGTGCGCTTGGCCGGTCATGTGCGTCGTGCGGTCGACGACGCAGTTGGGCCCGGTGTGTAGTGTCATCTTGTTGGTGTTTACCTCGTGCACGCCCTCCAGGATGTCGATTTCGCCCCCGTTGGGCCAACCGGGTCCGACTGACCACCTGTGGGAGCTTAGTATGGAATAAATTTACATAAGAAGAGGAGGCGAACCATGCCGGCCAAACGCCTGACAGAGTTATTTAGAGGGTTACTTTGAATTTAGATGAAACGCACCACAACTACTCGGCATGGACGCAAAGTCCGCAATGAACAGGCTGCCTGCGTTGTACGTTTTCTTGGAGCTGATTCGGACGCTGTACAATTTCCGTCAACAGCTGCACCCGCAAACAACGATCCTCCTACGAATCACGCTTGGCCCCGTGCGACAGGGTCGTCATGTTATCGACGGCGAGGATCAGGTTGTTGCCGTCCGAGAAGGCCAACTTCTTGCTTTGGGCGTCTTCCTTGCTTTGGTAGTTGACGAGGCCGTGGGTGGGGTCCGGGCGATCGAAGAAGAAGTCCCAGGAGCCGCTACAATAAAGTAAATGAAAGCGAGAATTTCAGAGGACGGACGGCGTACTCCAGAAAATCCTCTCCCTGCCAGTGGTCGGTTCGGGTCCAATTCTTCTGAGGGATGCTTGGATGTGATGCGGCACTACGGCGCGAGCGGAACGTTCGCGATTGTGCCGTTCCGCTGGAATTCGCCTCCGCAAACGCGACGGAGAAGAGGACGAGAGCAACGCGGAACATGGCGAGAAGCAAAATAATAATATGAGAGACCAGCTCGAGACTGTGACCAGCACGCTGAAAGGAATGAACGAGACGCGGATATTCGAGTGTTTATCGCAGCATTTATGCAAGATATTCTGACCGGATCTTGTTGTTGTAAGGGCTGGTTACGAGTAAAGCAATAGCGGCGATTAGAAAATGCTGATCGGACGAAGGTCGTGAAACATCTTATTTTCGAAAGCCCGCGAATGGTAGACAAACAAGTTGCCGGGGTAACCTGGAACCTGTATTGAGATCCAAGAAAGACCGCTTTCAAGTTGCCAACAGTCTCCAAGCTCAAGTGTCTCGTACCTCTTGCGTACCTCCGAGCTGAGGCCTGAGTCGCTTGTTGACGCAACCAACGGATCTGATTCCCGCGAAGTAGTCCGAATTTCTTGCACCAGTCATTTCGACGCGTTGGCTCAGGGCTGAACTGAGAATTCCCTGAAAGCAAAGAAACACTTGACAGTGGTGCTGGTAGTAACCAAAATGAGTCACACCATCACAGGTGGTCACTCTGGTCATCGTGACATCGTGATTGCATCGTGACCTCCTCTGGAGACTCCTCAGCAACTGCCAACCCATACTACAGGGCGCTCCGAAAACACTTACACCCAAATCAAGGGGTAAGCCAGCGATGTGTGAAATGTACCGCAAGGCGATGTTGGGCGTCCATCCTTATATGGGCCTTTATAATCATCCGGATCTCTGGGTGGATGCTTGGTTGACATGAACGGTAAGTACACGTTTGGTACGCGTTGTGCCTGAAATTGTACCTGAAAACATTCAAGGTTCGTCGACTTTCCTTCTCCTTGGAGCTTTTCGATGAGCTTAATTCCACTATGATCCCCAGATCGACGAGGATAGAAGCTTCTAGTCTTGTGCCACCAGGAAATTACCCGGCGTCGAAATCAAGAGTCGACATTGTGGGATCTGTCCATCTCCATTTGACCCTGCGGGCTTAGATGTGGATGGTGTAAACCGGCCTTCGCTTGATATAAAGTGGACCAACGCTCACACCACTTGCTCGAGCTTCTCCCATGCCCGATTATCCGCCATCCTACATTGACGTTCTCGTCGTCGGCGCTGGCCCAGGTGGGCTTATGGCCGCCCAGGCACTCGCCCGCCTCGGCGTGAAAGTCAAAGTTGTCGACCGCCGGTACGAATGCGTGTCGTTCTTGCCGGCCGCATGGCTGACGCGAAAGAACTAGAGCGCCAGGGGAGGCATACGGTTATGCGGATGGCCTCATGCCTCGCACGTTGGAAGTTTGGAAAAGTTACGACATGCTCGAGAAAATAATGGGCCCGAAGGGGAACGGAATGCATGTCATGGTGCGCAGCTATGCGGTTATTATCAAGTCCGAATGACTGATAGACTTCGTAGGTGGGGTATGAGCAAAATCCAAATGGCGAAGGGCTTGTGCGCTGCGTGCCCAACCCAAATGTAATCGTGCCCACTCGATACCCCTACGAGTATACACTGGCTACCGAAACTCTGGAAGGAACCCTGCGAGAGAATCTGGAGGGAGCTGGGTCCGAAATCACATATTGTGCTGCTCCCATCTCCATTGATTACCCAGGTGATGAGGGAGAGGATTCATTGGTCAAGGTACGTGCATCGTGTTCAAATTCGAATTCCTCTTGACCTTTATGCCGCAGGTCGTTCTGCAACACGGTCTGATCAATGCCAGTGGAACATATTTTTATCCTGGAAAAGATGTGGAAGGATCCGATTCTAACACTGAAGTTGTGCATGCGAAATATGTGATCGGAGCCGATGGTACTGTATCTCTTTCTTCGGATTCAGTCCATTGACCGAGCAATATCTAGGTGCCCATTCCTGGGTTCGGCGACATCTGAATATCCCAATGGAGGGCGAATCGACAGGTATGTCCTTAAAATAAGCTGTTTTCGCTTCTTTGCCGAGGACTATTACAAAGACTCGTTCTGGGGAGTGACGGATGTCATCATGGAAACCGACCTGCCTGATTATCGCACAAAGTGTGTCATTCAGTCGAAAGCAGGACCGGTTATTGTGCGTAACAATTCTGTCCATTTTTCGTGGGGTTATAAATAAGGAACAGTTCATTCCGCGCGAAGGAGAGATTGTTCGGATTTATGTTGGGCTCTCCCCCCAAGAAGCCGTGCGCACAGCCAACGGGAGGTTGGATCCTTCCTTGCCGACCGAGCGTGTTCGGGGCTTGGTCCTCGGTGTAAGTCCGCTTAATCTTGTTGTGTATCACTCCTGAACTTCTGCTGCAATAGCGCATCCAAGAAAGCCTGAAGCCCTACAAGATAGAATTCCCCGAAGTGATCTGGTGCACGGTTTTCCCAGGTAACGAAGAAAGAAAAATGTTTCCGTGTGCAAAGCTGAAAGAAAGTCTCAAGTATCGCAACTCGTGGCCACAAAGTACCGAGTGCTTGATAAGGTCTTCATAGTCGGAGATGCTTGCCACACACACTCTCCCAAGGCTGGACAGGGCGCTAATGCCTCTATGGGTGACGGACACAATCTGGGTTGGATTTCTTTCCTACCCTGTTTGCCTGGCTCTAAACTCACTGAACAGCGTGGAAACTTGCCCTGGTTCTTCGAAAATGGGCGAAGTCGTCCCTTCTTGACTCCTACCAAGATGAACGACGCAAGTATGCCCAGGACTTGATTGCTTTCGACAAGAAACTTTCCGAGAATCTCGCAAGCGGAACAGCTGTCGGCTTCCAGGAGTTTGTGTTCCAATGGCGCTACTTTAGTCACCTATTAATCTGTCTCGGCAGTCTCATCCACGAATCGAACCTGTTCACAAGGTGAGTCAGTTTTGTTCAACAAAGCAGGGCATTCAAGTGAACCATCTATCGCAGTGGGGTTGGTCTACAATACAAATTCGGCCTCACGAAGCTCGACCTTCCGAGCGGAGCAAGCAAACTGACCGCGGGATTCCGGCTTCCTCCGTCCCCAGTACTCCGTCTATCCGATTGGTGCCCAATGGAACTCCAAGACCTCGCGCCTTCCGACGGTTTGTTCAAGATTTTCATCTTCCCCGGCGACATCCTTGTGCCAGAAGAAAAGGAGCGCCTTGAACAATTTGGCACGGCGCTTAGCAACAGTATCGTCGCTGTCCTGGCGGAGCGCCTCAGGATATACACGGTGCTGAGCAGCGCCAAGGAGAAGGCCATATGGAGCGACGTTCCCAAGATCGCTCGCGATTGGAAAAAGTTAGTGTCTCAACGTCGGCGTGCGCCCACTTGTCTGACCAAGTTCAATTTAGTGTATTCATCAGTGAAGGTGGAAACATTTACTCGCAGTTCGACATTTCGCCCGAAGGCGCAGCGATCTTAGTCCGACCTGATGGGTACATCTCGATTCTGACAACATTACCAATCGCTGCAGGAGAAATTGCTACTTTCTTCGAGGAACTGTAACCTCATGGTGTGCGTTCAAGATGAATTTTTATATACTCGCACGCTATTTCGTGTAATAAATAACAATATGTAAGGGTTATTGGGTTACGTTCGGCGCCGGCATTGCGCGAGTTGGCGTCAAAGTTATGATTCCATTTGGGTCCTGTCAATGGATATCGCTCCGTGACATTTAGATGTGAGTGTCATGAGGCTCGAGCTCGTTGGGTTCTCGCCGAAATCGGTGGTGCTGGGGTTGAGAAGGTGTCCGGGTTTCTGCTTCGTACATAACCGCATGATACGGGCTTGTTCCGGGCCCGATACAGTATCTAGCCTCGGCGGCGGACAAAAGCTTATCACGGTTCATTTGCCGAGGTAACCCTCCTCTTTCCCCCGAAACTTCCCCGGCTGCAAATTTGACCATGAACGCAAAGGGATACAATATAAGACCTTGTGCTCCTATGACCAAGACCGGAACCTCTGTTCGAAAGATGCTGGCAGTCTCAGTCTGGAGCATTTTCGAAGCACTGGGTGGTGGGAGTCTCGACTGAGATGCTGAAAGTCACCGTCGTTGATTTGAAAAACTAGATGCACAGGGTGTTTATAGATGACTCCAGCACAAGCTTCAATCGAGGTTCAAAAAAGTCAATCCTCGAATCGGAAGATCGGCTGACTCTGCTGTGCCATTAGACTCAGGCTGTTCCAAATATCGTCGATTCTTTTGGGTCCCGGCCGTTGTTACCTTCATTTTTCAGTGCTATTAGACGTTATCCGTCGGTGTGTGTGGTCCTCCCTTGCCACCGATATTCAGATTGACCACCATTGATATGAGGCATCTGCTGAGCTCAATTGATACTGCAGATGTTCGCCGTACAACTTGCCATACAAGGTAAGGACTCGAAGTGAAGACAGATATGCACACTGGCGGCTTCGGCCGATTGCCACATGGCTTACAATTCTATTGAAGCTGATGTTCAATTTACACGACCAATTCCACCAGAGGACCCCGCAGCCATTGAATTTTGATTGAATTTCTCGCAGCACTGCGGACGTCACATGTGTGACTGTTGAAATGTGACTGTTGAAAGTTAGTGTCACGGTTGAAAAAAAAGCGCCTCGCATTTCCACTCTGTAATGATGTCGCATTCAGCTCCAAAATCTGTCAGTGATATTGTGAATTACGAATCCACTCACTGATTGTCTTTCAGTCCAGTAAATTTAAACCAGGGTCTGTTCCAGCTCGATTGCGCACCACTGGGAGGTCCGCAACCGCAGCAGGTAACTTCCCGAACACGACTGGGAGCAAAAATGCCATGCCACATCAGTCCATTTCCTCCGTGTGCCAATCCTTGACTGAGGACCCTGGCACTCCCTCTGCTGCCCGTAAACGCGCGGCGGCCATTGTATTTCCGGATCCACCGGTTCTGCCGCTGCCCAAGCGTCCCAAGATAGATGCAGTAGGTGCGAATCCTGGTGTGGAGGTGGAGATGCGACAGAATATGCTACCGGAACGGTCGGGTCATGACGACGTACCTGTACACGCTCCTCCAAATATTAATATTGAACTGCACTAACGGTTTTTTCCAGAAATCGCCAGAAGAATTGGAGCATCTTTTGCTTCACTACCTTGAAGCGAGTCGCGAGAATGCACGACAATTAAAGAACCATCGCCAGTCCGGCGAAGAGATGGAGGAAGTCCTCTCTCACCTAAACGACCTTCAGTGAGTTTTGGTGTGTTTTGTGCACCATCTCTCGTCCGATTTTGTTCAAATAGAACTATTTACGATGGCCGAATTCAAGCCATACAGGCGCAAATTGCGAACACCACAGAAGCCGAGGCAGAGGCAAACCTGTATATTCCCGAGACTGACGTAGACAGTCAAGTTTCGCCTCACGCTGCAAAACAATATGGAACGGTTCTCAAAGACGTTTTCGGAGTCGATACATTTCGAAAAAATCAACTTCAGGCGATCGTCAAAACTATGGCTGGAGAAGATCTTGTTGTTTTAATGCCAACAGGCGGTGGGAAAAGCCTATGCTACCAGCTGCCGGCCGTTTTCCGGAATAACAAAAGCCAAGTGGTCACTGTTGTAGTTTCCCCATTACTTTCCCTCATTCAGGATCAGGTCACGAGTCTCCGCAGTAAAAAAGTGGACGCGGTGGCATTCAACTTAGAGGCAGATGCAAATACATACACGCGTCTCAGCGAAACAAAACCCCCGGCGCTGCTCTATATCACGCCGGAAAAACTTCAACAAAGCCTCCCCCAGAGAGCTCTGCAGGGTTTATATGACGCCGGTAGACTTGCACTCTTTGCGGTGGACGAGGCCCACTGCATCACTGCCTGGGGCCACGAGTTCCGAGATTCAGTGAGCATGGCTGTCGTTGAATGGACTTTTTACCCAGGTTTGATTCGCTCAGTACCGAGGACTTGACATCCTGCGAAAAAAGTTTCCCGATGTTCCCATCATGGCTTTGACCTCAACGGCAACCTCCCGGACCATCGCCGACATAGCATCGTCCTTGAAGCTGAAAAATTGGGCAATATTGAGACAGTCGGTTAATCGTCCCAATCTCAAGTACACCGTCTCGCCGAAGCATAACATTGGTGAACTCGTCAAGTTCATAAAGAAGGGGCACATGGCAGAGACGGGGATTATCTATGTGACGAGTTGCAGTCGATCTGAACATGTAGCTGGAAGCTTACGGAAGAGCGACATCAGTGCGAGGCACTATCACGCAAAAATGAGCGATGCAGATAGGGTCTCAGTCCAGGCTGACTGGCAGAGTGGTAAATGCCTTGTAATGGTTGCTACGGTGCGTGGTATGGCTGTTTTCTTGCACATTTTAACATGATTATAGATTGCATTTGGTCTAGGAATCGACAAACCAGATGGTAAGTGTTTCAGATCTTGCGAAGTTGTGCGCTGATCCTTGCCTCAGTGCGATTTGTTATCCACTACGATCTACCCAAAAGCCTGGAGAAGTGAGTCTGAGTTCCGGATCAGTCCTCCGCGATTTTTTTTTTCTGATAGCAGGCTTGCAGCTACTTCCAGGAAACCGGTCGCGCCGGTCGCGACGGATTGGACGCCGAATGTGTTTTATGTATGGATCTTCCTGCTATCCTACATCGACGATGAGTGATTTCATTTGTCAGACTACAGTTACGCAGACAGGAAGAAAATCCTGAATTTAGCTTCTTTCAACGATGGCGACAGCTCAAGGCTGCTGGTTGCTCAAAGGGCTGTGGATGCCATGATAGAATATTGTGAGAACCAGTCCCATTGTCGTCGAGTTCCACTCCTCCGATATTTTGGGGAGAAATTCGGGGAAAGGAACTGCGGCGACAGATGCGATTGTTGCGCTACCTGTGGTCTGCTTGTATATCGGGTTCTCACTGCGGCGGCGAAGTCTGCCTGTGCTATTGCCGAGTCAATGTCGACAAATCCTTTCGAGACCGTAACACTCACACAATGCATCGCTATCTTCCGCGGTGCAAAAACAAAGGAGATGAAGAACAAGGGGTGGAGCACCCATGCGCAATGTGGAGCTGGGCGAAATTTAAGTCAAGTAACGACGGTTTTGCTATTTAGAAAATTGCTATACTTCAAGGTCCTCGTGGAGCATAAAGTTATGAAGAATGGTTACCCCCAATATTATTTGAAGGTAGCGTTTCCTCGTTCGAACTGGAGGCCCCTGGTTAATCAATTAAGGTGGGGCCCCAAGCAGCCAATTTCATGGAAAATGGGAGTTTGGTCGTACGACTGTCCTCCCTGGAAAACGAAAAGGGAAAGAACCATTTTCGAGGGCCACAAGTGGGTCCACTTGACCCCCAAATCGCGGAAAATCCTAGCCAGTCGCTTCGATGTCTTGTAGACCCAGTATCTTGGAGGGATCCCGAGCCCAGTTCCCAATTCGATGTCCTACCTATAGATCTCTACGGCGAAGACATGGGTTACTTGTTGTCATAACTTACGCAAATGAATGAAACATCATTGCTATCTTTCCGTTTTTTTTTCACCAGACAAGCCAGTATAAATGATAAAGATACTTCGAGCAACACACGTACTTACAGATGCTACTTATCAGCGCAGGTTTGAAAGGGTGCACCCGATACTCGATAGTCTGACATGTACATTGATTGTTGCTTGAGATCACATCCCAATGAGGTCCCCATTGTGCACAGGTGTTTCCAGCGCTTGGATCTTCCAGATGGTCTGGCGTGAAAAGTTATCGAGCGCCGAATTTCACGACCAGCTTCTCTTCACTCGTCCTGAACGTATTATTCCCACGGTTCAAAAACTCGGACCATTTTTCTTTACATCTTTCTCACCTTTTGTAACCGGAATCAGTAGGAGCGCTAGAAGTCACAGTGAGGCTAATTGAATTGAAGTCCTGGTGACACATGCGATTTTTTTGGAATAAACGCCAAAAGAAAAAACTAGCTATGCCCGTCTGGCAATCATGCCTTTGACTGAGCCGGAAAAAGCGTAAAAATGAAACAGCATGAAAAGTCTATGTGAATATGATCTACCGCTGAGAACGAATAATATCGGCGGCCTTTGCGTATAATTTTGTCAGTGTCTCGTTCTCGGATGTAATGGAGGCACACCTTCTCGGCGATTGCATAGACTGTGGACTGCAAGTGGGCACCGACTATCATAGGCATGATGCTGGCATCCACGATCCTCAAATTGGATACTCCATAGACTCTGAGATTGGCATCCACGACTCCTGTGGACACGCCACAACTCCGAGTCCGTGAGTCAGTCTCAAAAACAATTGGCGACATACCACCGAGATCTTTAGCAGCCATTGCCGCAGTTCCTGTCAAGTGGTCGCCAGTCTACACACGAATCTCAAGATAAATTTCGAAAAGGATGAATACACTCACAAGAAAAGACGAGGTCACATAACTGACCATACTATTAGCATCATGATTCAGGAAGATACAGAGGCCTGAGAAGCAGGCTTACTTCTCAAGGCCTTCCACGGTATCAGGCGGCGGAAATTGCTGTTCTACCAAGAGACTCGCAATGGGCTGGTGTTTGGCTACCTCTACCCCGATACTTGTGAAAGAACTGAGTGAATGTAGATCTGTAGAACCAAATAAACATGAGATTTCATGTCAATAGTTTGGAACTCCACGCACCATAGTCGAAGGAAAGATACTTCGGATCGATCACAGGGTGTTCAAGGGGGTTGGTACTATTGATATGCTGCAATATAGGTTAGTCCCTATGGTTGGTTGTTCAAGAAGGACACAGACGATAGTCCCTCTGCTGAGTGGATGCTGAAGAAAAGCACTCAGAGGGTCGTATAAAACTTCCGACCTTATAACGCCGTACCATTAACCCGGATAAGATGCTCAAATATTTCGTATTGTTTGCGGGATTGATCAACCCGGTTGACTTCGCAATAAGTTCTGCCTGAGGCACAGATCCGTCGTGCAGCCACTTCAACTGGATTTCGAACTGAGCTCGCTGAAGGGGCGTCAATCCAGCACCAGATAGAGAGGCTTCGAGGTCCTTTATCAAGCCTCGAACTTCCGCCGTTGAGAATACACTGTCGTTGGAATTTAGGAAGACCACATTAGAATCACGAGTGTTGAGGAAACCCGTCCGCGTTTTCTCACTTCAACATTATCAATACGATGACCTGGATAGAACAGATGGGGCGTACTAAAGGATAGTCTGCTCTTCGACGAAAGTTTCATTGTACCGCAGCATATCTTAGAAAAGTTAAATGAGCCTTGCATCTCAACTCAGTATCAAAACGAACCGAAAGTCGTGATGTTCGGAAGAGTAACCCACTGGCTCACCGTATAAATGTGATCCTGTTACAGAGATAAACACAACCACTGATATTATAATGGTATACAACAACTGACCTGGAGGTTCGCTCCTACACCAGGAAGATTAATCAGAGTTTTGATGCCGAGGGTAGAGAGAATGGCCTCGTCTCCGATACCTGTCGTGGGGCATAAGAGATCGGACCCACAAGATAATTATTTCAGCGAACACATACCAGACAATTCGAGCAGCTGGGGTGTCTGGACCGTGCCTGCCGCGAGAATGACCTCTTTTGAGGCATGTGCCTTGTAGGTGATTCCATTGCTGATGAACAAAACGTCGGTGGCCTGTAAATCGCCTCCGTCCCGTATAGGCTCCCTGAATAATATCTTGGAGGCCTGGCAGCAACGGATAAGATTTTGGATCATGAGAACAGGCAGAAACATGTACATACCTGAGCGCCCGTAAGGACATGAAGGTTCCGCCTCTTAGAAGCAGGACAGTAGTACGCGCTTGCGCTGTACGAGCGTACTCCGTTGACGACTGCAGTTCGTTCATTTCGGACGCCAGACGAATGTCCTCCAATCTAGTTGCGACATCAGCTAATCATCTCAAAGACAAAAAATAGTTCACCGTATTAGGATTCGTTCGAACGCCGAGATTATTCCAGGTCGAGGCAAGCGGTAACGCCAAATCGCCATAGATCGAATTGTAAGATGCCTATGGGGTAAGCAGACCATCTGAGTTGGATAAAGTTCTGCTCACATGTATCGGACCCCTAAAACCATCATCGACCTCGAATTCCTTCTGAGCCATTGCGTACCCCATCTGAGAAACGCCCGGAAACACGTCATTATTTTTGAGGTCGATAGTTTCGGACTTGATAAAGTAGGGAAGAAGATTGTCGAAATTCCAGTCGCTGTCATCTGCGAAGAGCTGCCACGCGTCGTATTCTGTTTTTGAGGCGCGATCCCAAGCTAACAAGTTGATTCCTGTTGATCCGCCAAGCATTTTCCCCCTGCAGACATGTTTATTCGACAACGCAGCAGCTGAATGGATATTGACTCGTACCGAGTTTCTTGAATAATTCTGCCAGCTGCATGATCCTGCGGGATAGTTGCAAAAAGCCAGTCATAGCTAGCGTTCCCGAAAATGCGACCGCCAAACGCTGTTCACGTTTCATTTCGAGAACAAGTCAGTTTGGATGTCTTTGCATTACGCAGCACCTACCCGGTACGTCAATCAGAGGGTCATCTTTGTGGAACACGCCCGCCTCGACGAGCCCAACGGAGACACTGCTATCTTGCGATAGTCGGGTGGCCACTGTCATCCCCCCTGCACCAGAACCTATATGTCACATATAAATCATCTTGTTCATTCAAGATCGGGCCTCCCTTGCCTATGACAATATAGTCCAAGGGTAATGCAGAAAATTGCTTCGCAGTCAGAGCAGGCATCAGACAGTCTGACGCCGCAACCCCGATGATGAACATGGCGGATGTCGCCGCGAATACTAAACCAGCGTCGTGGGGCATGGGTAAAGGGGGTCGGGATAACAGGGGAGATGGAGGGAAGGAGGGAAGTTTGAAACGGCGATGGTCTTGATGAAGAACGTACACGGCAACAGTACAGACCTATAAAGTATTTTTCTTTTCTTTTTTGATTGCCACAGTCACATAAAATAAAATCCACTTCCTTCATCAGAAACCCACCAGCATCAGTCAGGGCCAGGAAGAAATCACGAAGCAGTTCATGCCTTGCAATTGGCTCGGCTGTGCGGATATTGATTTCTCAACATCTTGTTCTTCTGATTTTCGTTGTTGCACTGCTTTAATTGGTTCAGATTCGTGGAATTTACCGAACCCACGCCCACAACGGGAGTCGTGTTGAACTGTGAGTTGTACACGGGGTCCCGCATGCACGTGGAGTGGGAATATCAACACGTTTATGCGGTTTACTGCACAACGCAATAAGTGAGGCAGTGAGGCAGAATATAACCATCTACCTGAATCAGAAGCGGCGGCGGGAGAAGGAATTTTGACGAACATTCTCCCGGCCACCGTCTATTGGTGAATACATGTATAACGTGAAGAGCGGAATGCTGGTAAGAAAAGGCTGAGCCGGAACGCAGAAATGCGGTCGAACAGCGTAATAATAATATGGGAGGGAGACTTGAGGGAGACAGCGTGACTTTCGAAGACAAACTACACCAAACCGCATATTTGATCCGCAGCTTTCTTTCGCACGGTCGGGAACAACTACTTACGCCCAAGTCACGCGTATTGAATAAACAGGTATAGAACTTGAAGCAGAGTGGGGATATCATTCTACTGGACGTCCTTGGTGTGCTCTTCTAACCACGCCCAGACTTTGGCCCCAAGTTCAACATCTTGTGTGCCGGGATGCGGTTTACCTAGGCGGGCCCAAGGTGCAAAGTACTGGCCAACGAATCAGAACTTGAAGTTGCGCTGATGTGAGGAATAAATGCGTACTTTGCCATTTGCATTGAGCGCCTCCGGGGATGTTGCCGCGTAGAGCGAGGTCAAGGCTCCCATTGCCGCATCGTAGGATACATAGCTCTGTAAGACGCATGGTCAGCCGGGTTCTGATCAGGGTGTCTAAGAAACATGCCATGATCTTCAGAAATGTTGGAGACATGTCTCGTCCCATGCGGGTACCGGTGATGAGACCTACCAATTTTTTTCAGTATATCAGAGGAATTAACAAACAGCATGATTCACCCGGATGGACCGACGTGGAGACAATGCCCTTATCACCGTACCGTCTTGCAAACTCACAGGCCACGACAACATTGGCCTATACAGCGGTTACATAACCAGGGAAGAGGGATGAACGACGAGTTACTTACGAACTTGCTTTGATTGTACAAGTCCAACGGCTTCGCCTTCTGGCGTGCGGGCCCGTCGGTAATTGTTTCCCACTTGATTCCATCGGTGAGGATATGCCCGTGGGAGCTTACATTGACGATACGTGCAGAGCCCGCCGCCATGAGCTGAGGTATGAGAAGCTTGGTGAAGTAGTAGTGCCCTGTAATCAATGAGACGACCCCGGCGAAGATAGAGGCAGGCCACTCGCCCATGACGTTGAGTCCAAATTGCAAATCGTAACCTTCGGTGGTAAGCGCCTCAGAGGGAGGACACATCACCCCGCTGTGAAGATATTTTTTGGTCCCAAACTGCGGCATGGGAATGAAATGAGCACGCACGCATTATTTACGAGAACATCCAGCTTGCTCTCAAGTTTCTGGAAGACTCCGGCCGCAGCTTTGACTGAACTGAGGCTCGCGAGGTTCATCTCGAGGAACAAAGCCTTCTTTCCCGTCACTTGTTGGAGTTCATCGATGGCGGCATCCACGCGAGCCCGGTTGTGAGATGCGATGTAAACCTTCGCATTCTTGGCGAGCAAGGCTTTGACGGTCTCTTTCCCAATGCCAGTATTTCCTCCTTAAGGCGTCAAGTGAGCATATCCTTTTGTTTTAACGACGCAGCGAGCCACACACCAGTGACGATGATGACCTTGCCAGTCAAGTCGGGAATTTTGTCAGCAGACCACTTCGCTTTGGGCGGCCAATTGGCGTTGTAAACGGACAGAACAGTACCCATTGCTGATAGTACGAGGTTGCTGATAGTAAGGTTACAGTGAGGGAGAATGAGGGGCGTGTGCTGTCAGACTGCCTTTATATGCTGCTATGTATATCGATTCTCCCGGTCTTCGATGCCGTCCAGGGCCGAGCACTTGTTGCATGATGCTGCCCATGCCGTTGTTGGGGGTCGTGGATGCAGCAATGCCCAAATATCCGTCCAGTTATGGATAGAACGAAGCAGTAACCCGGGTTGATGGCTACGACTCTCAACATTTTGATGGCCGCGATCGATCATCGACTCATGATCCCGCGGAACTTATTTAACTCCGAGTTGCTTGGGAAAGCATGCGCACGGACCCACAACAAGCCCACAACATGCGCATGCGGCCCACAAAAATGATTCTTTCATGACTCTTTCATCTGTGGTAGAGGCTCAGCATAGGGAAACGAGTTCTTCTCGGTTTCGCCCAACACTACCGTATAGTAGCTTTATCCCAGATCCAAATTGGTTCCGAGTCGCGTTGTTAACATCGGCTCATCTGGATGTTCCTTGTCCGTCGGCCATATTTCTTGTCTAGATCAATGAAGGTGCGTATAGAGATTCATATGTGCATTTTTTTTCGGTGTTTATTATTGTTACAGTCCGTTACTTCACGTTAGTCTGTGCAATTTTCGCAAAAATGCAGTGTTAAGTTGAAGACTGTAGTTATTAGTCAGAATAGTCAGAAGATCAAGCTCTGAACTCCGAGAACATAAGCCCCGCCTCAGTATCAATGACATGATTACGTATCATTGCATGTATAACGTCTGAACACAGTATGAACACAGTACCGCCAGTCAAAAATTGTACCCTTTCATTGAACAATGGTGCATGGCGACGAGGAAAAGGAGAAACTAAGCCGCCACCCAAGTGAAAGTTCTAGACATCACCAGTTGACTTGTACGCCATGGGATAGACTGATGCGACATGATTGTCCTTTCCTATGAATGGTTGAGAAGGGGGCGTGCATATATGATATGCTTGGGATGCTCACTGATGATGGTGTCTTGACTGACTGTAACACCTTCCAGCCCTTTACCATCTCCGACTTTGGTATCAGCGCCTTGAGTGGTTGGCAAAGTGGGGCGCTGAAAAGCAAGGGTAAGAAAACTGGATTCGCAAATAAATTGGCTGAAACATACGCTGGTGTTGTTATTTATGTTCCAAGCATTCAATTCAAGGCTGGCTGTGCCAGTAACGTGGTCACGGCGACCACGGACATAGTCCCTAGAGTTAAGGTTCGCCATAACCGAGTTCCCGTACAAGGGCGACACAAGGCTGTTGAAAAATACATAAGTGAATGTGGCTGGTTGGACACCGACCTGTGAAATCAATCTGAGTGGGAATGCAATCGACAGAGAGAGCCTTTACAAATATGATAGTCAACAATGTAGCGACTGTTGTGATGAGGCCCGTATTAATGACCAGCATTGTAAGACGGCGGATCATGGTTCTAGTCCTAGCATTTTGTGTTGAACGGTCGAAGCAATGCCAGTAAAGCTAAAAGAAAACGAACTGGGTGAAAACATCTTGCTCCTTGGAAAGAAGAATGACCATGGCAATCACAAAGAATAAATCAAGGAAGACATTGACTCCATGGGTGGCGTAAACAGTGTACTGGGAGTAGAATCAGTAAATTGGAGTCGACACTTCAAGTGTGTGCTCACAGTTATAGTTTGAAGATAAGCAACGTCATTGTGAATCAAAGCCAAGGCATTGTTCGCGTAGGTAAATCCTTGCGGAGCAAGGGAAAATGTCAGTAACCATTCACCGCGTAGATGCAGAAGTTCACACCAAATTGTGTCATTGTAAGCGGAATCTAAAAGTATCTCTCAGCACCAGAGATGCATTAAGCCGAAGCAGACAATGCTCACAGTTAAGCAGGGAACAATCCAGAGTCCCTTCCGGACTGAATGACACCATCAGTTAAACCGATGTCAAAACCAAGTCAAAACTGCCATGGGCAACTTACACTTCCAAATCCGGTAGGTGTAGAACAGGTGTGCACTTGTCGCACAGAATGCTTGGAAGAAGCTCGCTACCTGAGCAACCATCAGTGGTCTCGAGACGAAGATCAAGGATTTCCGCCGTACAAAGAGTTCCCTGATGGACGATCATGAAATTCAAGCCGATATACAGTAAGCAAAAAGAAAAAGACTCACGGAACAATCAAAGTCGCGACGCCTTCGTTGCCGAAGTTGTTGATGACAATCTTGTATGCCCCAACACAAAGCAAAACCTGGTGTACAAACTCCATAACGCTGCTGGCGTGATCAATTTCGTGTCTATCTTCCATGTAAATGGCTCCAACATCAAAAAAGCGGGCTGATATGGGGTCAAACACTGTGTAGTATACGGGAGGCTGAGACCGACTGACCAATGCTCGCAGAAGGGTGGGATCCTTGTTTTTCTTCATGTAGTAGATAAAGCTGTATGACGAAAATGAGTCAGTAGTGCGTCGGTTGCAGCTAACTTAGCTTGCTTACACTTGCAAAGCGACGACACCAAACAGTCCACAGGACACGAAGACGGCGGCAAGGAACACGCCGTACGTCTGGGCAAGGAGACCATTGAAGATGGGGAAGGGAATAGGAGGGGTAGACATAGCAAGAGCAAGATTCCTGCCATGGTGTTTATCGAAAGCGGTTCTTAAAAAGCCGCCAGCCCACTTTCGATGGCAAGGGTACACAATTAACTTCTTTGAGACTAGCCCACACGGTAAAACTGCAACCGGGGACCCTGGGGTCCTTCCACGGGCAATACGGAACAAAGCCTGAAGAGACCGAACACTAAGATGATCTGTCATGATTTGCCAGTGTTCATGATTCTGTTTTTCACGAATTCGGGTTATTTGTGGACCGTGAGTCATATGAGGCCCGGACGCTCTCTTCTCTGAGGCTATGCATCTATGATGCTTCTAGCCGCTGTTTCGTCTTGTTTGTGCTTCTGATTTTATATTTTCTCTTCATGGATTCCATGCGGCGGCCAACCGAGAAGAAAGATATGGTGGGCGCGATTCATAACCAATTCAACAAACCATCAAATTGTTATCGCATCTTCCCGTTTCGGTCGAGCTCGGGACTCGTCAAAATTCTTGTTCGTCTTTCTGATTTTCTATTTCCCCCCCCCCCCCCCCCCCCCCTAGTGACACGTCCATGCGGCAGCCACTGGCGGCCACCTAAGAAGATTGATGTGTGAGCGCATTTAGAAAAAAACCATCCAATAACCAGCGGAGGATCCAGTTGGGATGGGAATAGGCCTCGCCAAAACTGCTACGTACAGGCGCATCTGCTGCGACAGTACCGCCGCAGGGTATGAACGGATATTCTCCTGAATGTTTCATCCCCTGATGGGCTAGAGTAGGCAACAGTGTAAAATCAGCGGGACTTCGAACAAATACCAATAACCCATCCCACTTCCCTCGCGATAATGCCGTCGCACCCTGTCCTCTCGAGTTCTGGAGCCCCTTACATCCTTGAAAACTTATGGATTCCTTTTTTCGTCGCAATGATATTTATATTGTGGCGAATTTCTTTGGTACACGCCAACCTGCCGCCAGGGCCGAGAGCTGTCCCTATCTTGGGGAACCTCATCTCGTTTCCGGCAAGCGACAAGGCTAAAAAGTTGCGCGACATGGCGCAGTCTGGGGTTCGTGGACATCTTTAAACTTGAACCTTCATTGCTCAGCCGTGTACACAGAGATATGGTGCCTCATTTTCTTTCGTTACAATAGGGCAAATATGAACATATCGCAGGCAATGTCACCTACTTCCATGGCCTCGGCCAATCAATCTTGCTGCTCAACAATCGAAGCGCTGTATCTGACTTTCTGGTTGAAAGAAGTAATGTAACCGCTGGCCGACCTACTCTAACGATGTGTGGAGAACTGCAAGCCACCTTGCAAACGATGCTGTTGCTTATCCGCTGAATCATTCAATAGGGTGGGCTACGACCGAGGGATCGTATTGAAGCAGCCCGGTACAGAGTTCCGCGAGATGCGCAAAGAAATGAGTAGTGCAGTCGGTAAAGCGGCTGCTCCGACCCGCGACAAGCTTCTTCGTCGCCAAAATCTGGGCCTGTACCTTTCAAACCTTCTTCAAACACCAAACCTTCTCTTTCAACACAACAGATGGTACGTCGTCCATTGGACTGCACTTGTATCATCAGCATTGTTTACCGGGCTGGGCCAGGTTGATCGGAACTTTCACCCTCTCGATCGCATGTGCGACTTCACTTCGTGTCTTGCCACATTTCCTACTGAAATCTGACGTGTGAATTATTTTAAAGACGGTTATCAACCCACCGAGTACAATGACTCGTTTATCACTGCTGCAGAACGGGCACTTTTCGAATTCGTGGATCTGATCCAACCTGGAACTTGGATCATCGATATCTTTCCCTTTAGTACGTGCCCTACTTGCAAGTTCAACCAGACTTGTTATAACGCATACAACTAGTGAAACATTTACTTTTGAGGCTTCCGTTCCTGCATTATGAAGAAACCATTTCAAAATACCAGGAATCTCGGAAGGCCTTATCGGTTGTACCCTTCGGGATGGTCAAACAGCGACTGGTTAGTTGCAATATGCAAAGAGACATGTCTACTGACTCATTCAAATTAGGCTGAGGGCACCGCGCGGGAGAGCTTTTGCGCGTCCTTGATACATAAGTTTCCAACCCGTTCGGTGACAAAGGAGGATGAGACTCTTGCGTGGATCGTAGCGAATGTCTAGTGAGTTCGGGTGCAATGTAGTCTGACAGATTATTCACAACCTGATATTTTCGAAGTGCCGGAGGATCCGATACTGTGAGTCGGGTGCTCTATTGAACGTCAACCATCAACTCATCTCATTCCACTTGCAGACCGTGTCGAGCCTTTGCTCATTTTATTTGGCTATGTGTCTTTCACCTGCCTCAAAACGGAAGGCACAAGCAGAGGTCGACATCTTCACGGAACGCATGGACCGGATCCCCAATGCAACAGAGAAGGATCAATTCCCGTATCTTTGCGCGTTGATTTCAGAGCTGTTCAGGTGGGCGATCGTTGCACCGATGGGCATTCCCCACATGCTGCTTGAGGACGTGTACTACAATGGGTTTACGATCCCCAAAAACACGACCGTCCTGGTGAATGCATGGTCTGTTTATTGGCACCATGCTTGTTGCATATTTTGACAGATCCACATCTCTTAGGGCCATTTCTCAAGACCCGGAAATTTATCCTGACCCAACTCACTTTCGTCCTGAGAGGTTCCTGGGAGAGAATAGGCAACTCGACCCTCGCGAATTCGCTTTTGGTGGGGGGCGAAGGTAATCCCAGTATTGTCGGTGTCAGCTATGTATTAACATGATGTCTAGAATTTGTCCCGGTATCGACTTGGCGGACACTATGCTATTTCTTGCGCTCTCTTCAGTTCTGGCCGTGTTCGATATATGTCCCTTGCCAAATTCCCTACCTGCGTATGCATTCAGCGATCGATTTTCTCGGTAAATTTTATTAGGCGTGGTATTATATATTGTTTCTCACTCAACATTACAGACACCCTCGACCCTTCCATTGCAATGTAACACTCCGTTCGTCAAAAGCGCAAGATTGGATCGATGCTGCCCTTGCGGAATGATAGGTTGGAACCGCAATATTTCTTGGATATGTTACATACAAGTGATACCAGCGGCCAAAATATTTGAGCAAGAAAAACAGGAGATTTGGTTTCGTCGCAGCATTATGAGGCATTATGAGTGTTTGCATATGTGTAGGTAGTTCAACGTTGTGTTTGATTTCGTATGATTGTTTATCAACTATAATATTCGGAGACAAGATTGGAGTAAATCAAGCTGAGACCTGGTATTTGGGACATCAGGTCTGTATCATCTTCCCTTGGGTTTCTGTCAGGATGGAGGTAGTCATCTGTAGCTGCTGTATGTACTCGCTCTGTGTTTCCTATGTGATCAAGCCTTCTTGCCTTTGCTCCACAACCATCTCTTAACAGTTTCACTTCACAAAAAGTAGGACCTAAGGTTTGGGTGACGGGCGACGTAGGTCGTGAATGTCTGGATACGTAAGTAATCCGGGTCTTCATCATAAGAATAAGGTGAGCTGACACTTTGCTCCAGCAGGGGAGGCAAGGCAAAAAGAGCTGCGCTCACTGAAAATTCTAGTTTTTCAACATGGATTCAGAAGAAAGATAGAATATAGTACAGCAGTCTTCAACTTGTAAAATACATGCCAGGAAAGAGATCTCATTTGTAGATCTTGATTCACTTCTGGGAGTCCAATGTGTCAATGTAAGTCATAAGAGTTGAGCACAGGCTCATTTATGAAACCGCGAGATCGTTTGGCACACTGGGACACCGATATGGGGAGGAAAAAATCAGCAAATTCTTGAACTGGGAAGGCGGGTCAGCGTGCCGAGTGGTATGCCTTCTGTGTGCTTATCCATTAACAGAACATCCAGAATTCCAATACCCAGGCCGGCGTCCAGAATCGTGATAAGCGGCTTGAATTGGCAGGGGGCTATATTTGACCGACAGAAACAGAGGAGAGCAAGAGAATTGATGAGCAGAGGGTTCAAAGTATGATCTTGAATATTTTTGACAGGTTATTTGAGTTTTGAGAGGATACCAACGACAAATTGAGATCGAGGGACCAGTGAGAGCAGAACACTGCAGAAGTGAGACGGGGGGAGGAAAGAAAGAGCATGATGGGCCACCATCTATCCAGCGGTTTCTTATGGAGCGCAAGATGACTGCGCAGAATAGCTGTTGAACAGATGTTGGGACTTACTTATTGCATTCAAAGCCTTTCACCAAGTTTAGAAGCACTACAGCACAAACAGGTGTCAACGAACGAGCCAGTAAAGATTAAAGGAACAAATAAAATAATGATGGGAACCCTCCTTTGGTATCCCCATTTAGCCAGAATAGCTACTTTCGGCAAACTTTCGGAACCATCAAAAAGAGATCGACGGAAAATCGACATAGCCACCCCCTATGGGAGCACTGAATCGTGGGCGGGCCCAGCTTTCAGTTTCTTGCTCGATACACTTTGGCATTGCTTATTCTGGTCAATTGAGTGCTGATTCAACTGCTCCCACATTATTGAAGCATCTTTGTGTGTTGAGTTTGAGTTAGTCTCTTATAAACAACTGCTAGCTCGCAATGTTGCAAGTTTGAGTCGAAGAAACATGTGGTGACTTGGATGGAATCTCATCGTACCGTGCCTGAAATTGTTTGCTGTCTTCACTGTCAATCACCAGAATAAATATTTGTGTGCGCTTTTCCTATGTAGCAATGGCATGAATCTGCTTCAGCCTTTCCGTAGCTATGCACCTCGAGGTATCCAGGCTCTGCCCGGCAGGGCCATTACCTCAGAATGACACCATATGTAGATTGTTTCCGCCTTCAAAAAACTCGTCGGCCGTCGCCGAACCTCCCTTTATGGTAATGTTGGCGTGATTGCCGAAAAATGAACCTTGCAGCAAGTCCGGTGAATCGAGGTGACCGGTCTGCGAACCTTGGTCCGAAATGGTACAGTACATAAGCTGCCTACTGTCAGATTCTCTTAGACTCTGATGGAAAGGCGCCAACGTTGCAGAGGAATTTTCTGAACACGAAGTGGTTGAAAATTCGATTACAAATGGCACATCAACGACTCGAATTCCTTCAAATTCGCAGATGATAATACAAATCTCAGAAGTGGAATAAATTGCGGTATCTTCAGGCTATGTTGAAATAAATCTTGGCGTGATACCACCCGGGCAACGCGTAGGCGAATGAAAGCCACAACTGAAGGACAGAATGAGCGCTAGGCACTGAGCCTTATATTCCGCAACACAACTCACGTTATACCAATAGAAGGATACTTGATCATTCTCCTTTCCATCCTTGGTGCAGAACCGAATGCCGACAAAAGCTGCGAGTGTGCACATGCTTATCGTGGCGGCGGCATTTAACTCCCAGACATGGGAGAGAAATAAAGACCACGCCAGAAGACCGAATAGGACGCTGGGGCGAGCAAACTGAGGATACACCAGAGGCACTGTAGATCGATTGACCTTGCCATCCCCTTCGACGTCCTTAAAGTCTTGTGTATGTGTTGTAGTCGCGTATATTCCTAGGGCGAGGAGGATAGCGCGTGCTGCCACATCTCCGACTTTGGCGCGGTCGCGACCTACAGATAGTGTTAGGTTGAAGCCCGCAATGTAAACGGTCAAAACGTACCTGCAAGGAGAGTGGCGCCGACCTGGAAGGCCCCAAAGCCGAGGCCATTGAGCAAATTTTTAATGAACCAGTGGTATCCCCCGCCGCCAAATTCGTTGTAGCATACGGTGATGACAACGATGCCGACACTCGCCTCGAGGACCGAAGAGGAGAAT
This sequence comes from Mycena crocata, assembly GCA_029281795.1. NCBI lineage: Eukaryota > Fungi > Basidiomycota > Agaricomycetes > Agaricales > Mycenaceae > Mycena > Mycena crocata. The sequence continues at coordinate 470,748 of JARJCP010000065.1, forward strand.
TTGTGCGACACCGCAAAGCAAAGCGGTACTAGGAGCCACCTCAATATGCGCACTTGGTGTATGTTCATCCTTCCTGATGGGATGGGGCGATCGGGTTTATTGTCGGTATCCTCCGCCACAGCTGCTAGTGAACATGATTGATTCGAAGTCGCGAACTGCAAAAGATGCAACCAGATCCACAAGATCTCCTCTACAAAGCCTTGGAAGGACGATACTGGTGCTGCTACTATGCCAGCGATGACCTGACAGTACTTATATCAGTCCCAGTTCGAGTATTGTGAGTATCCAGGATACTTGCAATGGGAATAAGAGCAGGCACAATGTCCGATTTTGTGAAGAGGTACAGCGTGAAAGATGCACTATGCGTCTGGCGAATAGACATTTCGACGACCTTCCATGCATGCTGAATGAAATTGGGAATGCTCTTGATGATGGACATATTTTTCAAAGGATAGAAAGGATGGGCCTTCAAAATAATGACTCTAATTTGAGGGACAATTTATGGGCTTCGACGCTAAATGACTTAGATATACGTCGAATCAGAATCAGAATCAAGGCTCTACGATTACCGAGATAGAAACTGCGCCGTCAACTAATATGAGGAGTACAAGTAACGATCTTACTGGCAATGCGGCAATGCAGGGCTCGAAAGAAGGTGGGTGCGGATCGGGAACCATAGCCACAATTGCAATCCCCGCTCACTGTTTGCCGAGAACGAGGACGAAGAACTCGGTGGTTTGATGTCAGATGGACATGAAACTGGGCTGCACGTATATTTCTGGGTAGATTGAGAACTTATTTTACGCTGTTGCCTTCCATATCATACACTCCATCAGTAGCGTCTGCTCGGGTAGTAAAGCTTGAGTTGGCAGTGCTGAAAGACGCTAAATTTTGCCTCGGGAAATCTGAACCGTTCGGGCTGTGTTGAAGATAGTTGTGAATCGCAACAGCGTTGAACTTCCCAGTGGCCGGGGGTATGGATGGTCTTCTCACACGGCCAACAGTGTGGGCGAGACGGGGAGTCGATACGGATTCTTCTCCCACTTGATCGTCCAATGAATCATACGGCAGTGACGCTAGGTGAACTGAGTCGAGGCGGTCCTGAATCGCATATAGAGCCGGATTGTGATTCTTCTGCTGGGAACGCCGTGAATAACAACAGAGTTGAATGATGTATCTTTGATTCTTTTTGAGGGTGGAGTGGGTTCATCTATCCCGTTCCCGCTTTATAATTACCTCGACTATCATCAGTGTAGCCGGCAGTTCCTACTTCCCGGCAAGCCTTGAATCAAGTTTCCTGTTCAGATGTGAACAGACTTGTTTTTGAGTTATACCGGTATTGCTTGGAAACTCTGAAATCGAAAGGGGAATCTTTTCATTCAAAGTAAACCGACATAGACCGCAGTAGCTGTATCGTGACCTTGAAAGTGCCGCCGCCTGTGCCTAGTTCAGTAGAACTTCTCCGGGAAAAGTTCCGGCATGCCAAACGACGGATCTGTGCACGACTTTACTACCTCCGCCGCCGTCGCGGCTTTTCGAGGAAGTATGATTTACCTGCATGTGCCGCAGAGCTTCGGAAGGCGCCGTTGATATATTGAAAACTTGAACTCGTTGGACACAAGTTCTCCGGTCGTTTGAACATGTGAACCAGCTTATCGATGACTCATCGAGCGCTGACACAAGATCATCGTCCTGTCGCAGAAGGCCGAGTTCGTTACTGCCCAGCTCAGGTGTTACTGGAATGTCCGGTACAGAGAAGGGGCAAACCAAGTGGCCACTCGCGATGATCTCCTTCGTAGTTCGATATTGTTTCAATAAATTTTGGATGCACCATAAGCCCGAGCCGAACACACCTTCCTGCATGATATCTGAGTCAGAAACCTCCGTAAGTATGGCGTGCTCAGGCTGTGGGCGCCCCTATGGACACGGAAGTATAGTTATACACGTCATCTAACTTCCCTCCGTAACCGGAGATCCCGGCGGCCGAGGATCGGATCCAAATCGGCCCGGGATCTCTTTACAGCGCCTTTTACCAGTACCTTTGTGTGAACTTCGAATGTGGCTCCACAGCCTCCACTTGGCACTCACGGAACTTATGTAATGTCCACGGAGGCAATCGGCGCGCTGTGAACATGCGAACACAATTGCGAGAGATACAGTATACTCTTGGCTTATTTAAAGACATCACTGCCGTTTTCGACATTTCAACGCATTCTGAAGTCTACTAGACCATGGAGTTTTCCAATCCATCCCCACAGCTCCAAACTGCTTTGGCGTTCCTTAAAGCAGTCAGCGAGCAAAAACCTGACGATCTGGTGCTGTATCTTACCGATGATGCAGAGTATCATTGGGTTACACCGGGTTTCGACGTACTTGGCCCTCGAGTCAAGAATAAGGAACAAACCAAGGAGTTCTTCACAAAAGTGAGAGGAACATTCGTGAAGGACTTCAAGGCAGGCATATTCCCATTTCGATGAAGCATGCGCTGACGCTTGGTTTTAGTATATAATACATGACTACGTCGAGATGCCAGGAAAGATTGTTCTCCAAGTATGTGGTTGTTGGCAGCACAGATGAGCTAAAAGGCTGACGCCTCACGGCAGATGAGCTCTACGGGAGACCTGTTAACGGGAGGCGGAAAGTACGAAAACCAATATATGTGGCTCTTTCACTTTTCGCAAGACGCTTCCGGCGTCCAACCCAAGATCAGGGTCGCAAAGGAGTTCTTTGACTCGTTGTATTGTGCTCGCGTGTGGGGATTACTTTCGGCGGATGGAGGTAATACGGTTTCGTAGTACAGACTGCCAGTGTATTGCGTATAAGAGAATATGTACCGGCGAAGATAATGAATGGCGTCTCTACGTATGTTTGGAAACTTATGCGAGAAAAAAAAAACATCGTCGATTTTAAAATCTTAGCAGTTGGTAGAAAGAAAGAAAAAGAGAGAAAAAACTGGTAAGAACAAAACGCGGATTTGGTTTACAGAACCTTCCCCAGAATGAAGGGCGGACTGGTGGGTCGCGGCTCTATGTTTGGAAACTTGAAAACAACAACATTGTCGATCATTTGGCAGTTGGTAGAATGAAACAGAAACTGGTAACAATAAACTACGAATTTAGTTTACAGAACCTTCTCCCAGTTCATCAATTTGGGGACGACCTCCAACAGAATTTCTTTCCACGGCATATAATGATCCTTCCTCAAACCCAACACACTCTCCGTGAGACTGGTGTCCAGGCTGAACTGTGACTGCATCCCGGCTGCTGAGACGTCAGGAAGTCTTGAAACAATATCATGTCCTTGTTCTTTCAACTTCGCAACAATCTCCGGTTCTCGAAGGAATTCGATGGCGTCCACCCAAGTCATCTTTCCAAGCGAGATGATGAGTCTTTTCTTCTCCCCCTTAGGCAGGACCCGCGCAGTGAGAGCAAGAACGTGAGCTTTCGCAACGTCGCGGTTATGGGCGATGGTCGTGACAGGCCAGGTGGGGAAGTTGACACCCTGTTGAATTAGCTCATACACGAACTTATTGGCGTTCAGATCGTCTAGGTTCTTCGGTGCGGGGTACCCTTCAACGAACCACCCATAGATGGTAGGCGGGAGAACTGCCCATATCGTTAGCGAAACCGGTAGTTGTAAAATGGTGCGGCTCTAACTGGTAGTGAAATCGATTTCTGGTTGCTTCTCTGCTTCCTCCCATATCATCTTGTCCGAAATGGCTTTGCAAGCAACATAGGTGTGAGATGGAGCGTACTCCTTGGGATCGATATCGTCGATGTCAGACCAACCTGCACGAGGGTTAACAATCGGCGGAGAAAAAGTTGTGCAACCCCACTATTGTGATCGTAGACGGTGGTATCCATGATGTTGCTGAAGTCAGCTATTTCACATTCTAAATAAATTCTTTGGACGATACTTCGATACTTACGTTTAAAGAAAGCAGCGATAGAGCTTGTCAGTACGAAACGCCTGACTGTGCTACCTTTAAGAGCTTCCAAAAGCTTCTTAGTTCCTACAATGGCAGCCTAATTGGAGATCAGTGGGGGACTCTTTATAAAACGATGGTATGTGTACCTCGTATAGCTCCTCGGAAGTTGTCCCAGGATGATAAACAGGGCCAGCAATATGAATCACCGCGTCCACGCCTGCGAAGCCACATGCGATATGGCAGGTTGCTGAATGCATACAAACAATGGCACTTGCCTCGGAGAATATCAGGCCACTTGCCAGCATCCAAGACGAGATCGGCCATTTCAACAACTTCAAGCATGCCCTTCGCATCGGGATACGTATTCTTCAACTTCTCCACCTTTGGGGGGCGTGCAGTGCTGCGAGCCAAATATCAGTTGTGTGCACTCATTCTTTATTACATATACCGACGCGCGGACATGATATCCGTCCTTCAGAAGTTCGTCAATGACCATTGCTCCCACATAGCCGGTTCCGCCCGTGACCTAGGATGATATCGATGAAGGCACACAATAACTTCAACGTTGACTGGGACATACCACAACAAGATTTGGACGTGCCTCAGACATGTAAACGGGAGCTGAGAGGGAAGGTGGCCTGAGGGGGGAACGAGGATGCAAGGTGTCTTCGTTCCTTAACCAGCACAGACAACGGCACAGCCATCATCAGACGAGGATATATTTACGTGTGAGTTTACTACATAATTCTTCCGATCATTTGTACGGAACGATCATAAAAGCGGCTCGTTTGATGCATGAATATTTGCATTTCGCGCAGGTGAGAGAGGCGCGAATGTCACTCGAAGATGTGTTAGTTGATAAATCTCACACTGCCCGTTACATGCAACATCACGTTGCATGGGCGGCGTTATGTCGCGCGAGACCTTGCCACTAATTGAGCAATTTCGGAGCTTCGGACAGGCCGAAGTGTGTACCCCGCGAATATAATAGCGGGAGAACCTGATATATTAGCAGCGGCATTGCGACCGCCAGATTTGGTGCGCGTTTCTGATCTGCTGTTGGATCTCACCCGGAGTATCCGACGAAACCACGGCGAATGGTGGAGTAAGCGCGCGAGTTTCCAATACAGGACTTGTAGTTCAAGTGCTCGATGGAGCGGAGCGACCAAAATATAAAGTACCCCGGGTTAGCAGAAGCCTGATGGGAGAAATTGAGGGTGGAGATGGTGGAGATTACCCCAGTGATGGTCTATAGATTGGTGAGAATCTTGTGAGAATCACGCCGTTATTGCCGTGGGCCCGTGTGTCGAACCGCCAGACCATCCGCTACTTCCGAAGTCAGACAAGCGGGTCAGATCGATTGCAAATCCATAGTCTTTTCGTAAATTTGGACTCACGGCTGCGCGACTACATAAGGAGGTCAAACTAAAAAATGGACAAATTATTCATTCATCTCGGTTACAACAGAAGGTCACACAAATATATCCACAGAAGTTAATGAAACTATCTGCCCACTAACGCAGAGGCAAAAGCTTCCTGATGCTCAGCCAAGAAATATGAGATCCCTAGCCAGTCCAGATCGCGGGTGGATAGTAATTTGGAATGGTTTGTTGTGACTAAGTAAACAGAGTTCACTCTTTGAACTGTCAGGAAAGGCTGTAGAACTCACGCGATCACACCATCACTGCGCGAGATGGAATAAGTTCTGCCCTTCTTAGGTTGAATCTCAAACGTCGCAAGCGTGCGTACGACAATGATGAACATAGTCTGTTCAGCGAGCGCGTTTCCAGGACACATTCTGAGGAAAACTTAGTCCGTGGTCATTGTTTTTTAATAAAAAGGAAAATGAAAAGCTACCGTCGACCATACCCAAACACCGTCTTGCGTGGATCTGGCTGCGGATTGGGACCCAAAAAACGCTCGGGTTGGAAAAGCTCAGGTTCAGGGTATGTTTCTGGATCAAAGGATATAGCCCTGTGGCAAATCTTAGATGAAGAATAAGATACAGAGAAACCCACTCGCCCGATATTCGCGAACGCATGCATGTCTTGCTTTATCTGCAGCCCGTTATAAGTTTCATCTTGCGTGAAACGGTGGGGTAAGCCGAGCGGGGTGATGGCACCCCATCGCAGAACTTCCCAAAGGAGTGCCTCGACGTATGGCAAGGAACTCTTGTCCGAGAAGCTAGGGAGCCGGCCGCATCCGTCACAGACGGCATCTATCTCCTCTTGGGCTTTTTTCTGGGCAGCCGGGTTCAAGACCATAGCTAAAAAGAACGACGAAATTCCCGACGACATCTAGATAATACTCAACTAGAGAATCGTAATGGAGGGGTCTGCTCACTGTATGTAGCCCCGCCCCACTGGAAAAACAAAGAAGAAGAAGGAAACAAACAAACAATGAACATGCGCAAAAACTGGATGAATGTTCTGAATCTCACTAGAGATCGCCCATCGTAAACATGATAAAGTCTTCCTCTTCTTGCGTAGGCGACGAAGAGTCTTCCAGGTAAGATGCAACTAAGCTCTTCCTTGCAACGCCTTCTTTCTATCGTCCCGGTATTGTGAGAATATGGTTGATATCGAGAGTAACCCGTACCATCTGTTGCTTGACAGAAAGAAAAGGCTCTTCAAACGCTTCTCGAGCTTTGACCCGACAAAGGATTGCAAATTTCTTGAAATTTGCACCAGGAAACCAGGCGGGGACATATTTCACTGTAATTATTGACTCGGGAAAGAACAGACACCTCGAACAATGCGACTTACGAAAAGGTATGAGGTCAACAAGCCATCGGCCCGGTGCTGCTGCTTCGGAGAATCGCTGCATTACCCCGCTGGAAGCTTCGATATAGGGGTCATTGTGATCACTCGCGCTGTGACCATCTACATGCTTCATTAGTTCAAAGGTCACAGCGAAGTTTCAGGGTATTAACAATTTATGAGAAGAATGCATGCAGCTACTATCCTGGACAATGACCTGATCAGACTGACGAAGGGCATGTAATGGAAGTGTTACCATTTACAGTGCTCCTCGAATTCTTCAGGATCGTTTACGAGCTTCTTCAAAAACCTGACAACTTCTTCTTCTTGAGCTGACGCATAATCTCGTGCATGTTGAGGGCCGATTGCACTGTGGAGATAGTTGCGACCCGCACGAAGTCGTTCGCCGTCTTGATGCAAAGCCAAAAACCGATCGTGACCTGACCTGAAAGGCCTCAAAAATTTTCATCCTGCAATGAGGAGACTCACAGTTCTGATGCCATTGTTAAAACTGGGCGCCCAGCCGAGGTTTCCGCCTTAGCACCCAGGATCTCCATCGCCGCCTTCTGTGAGTTAAGAATCACGATTCCCTGGGCCAATACAGAAAGGTACACAACGTCGCCGTATTTCTGTCATTTGAAAATGAAATGAGCATCAGTGTCACGATCGCTACATGAAAGAGCATAAACTTGCAAAACGCATGTTGGCGAAATTTTCGCTGGCGTTGGAACGGGGCATATCCAGCAAATTTCCTAGCAACGGATAGCCACGAGGTCCTGGCAGATTATGCGACTTGCGCAACCATTTCCAGATTACAACCACACAGAGTGCACCGGTGAATAGACCCAGTAAATGCATAGAAGCAAGGAGAAGACTTTCGATTCGAAAACAGCTGAATCCCCGGGGGGGAAAGTTGAACCCCAGAAGAAGAAGACAAGTACCTCAATGGTCCGAATTCATTGACCTTGTCAATTCGGCTGATGGCGGAAATCAAGAAGAAGATCGGGCATGTTCAGGTGGAGGTGAGGCCCGATCTCAGCAAGACAGATTCGACGGGAGAAGGGATGGATGGATCCTTGGAGTTGGTAAGATGGATTCCCCTGTATGTACGTCAGAAAAAAGATCGGTGGCAAATCGGCAGTGCTGTGGGAAGCCGGAGTTCGGCAATCACGACGTTCCAACCCCTTTTTCTTCCCTCTTCGCTCTTATTCGCTACGACTCTATGGACCCACCAAATGTCTATGTGGTTTCGGATGCCACTGACAGATGTGATGACTGGCACGGGCACTCTTTTCCCCTACTTTGGGACGACGTACGCGCGTTACGTCGTCCGCGGGAGTACGGTAGGCTGATAGTATCGATTGAAGACTCATGCTTTCGGTAACACAATGAACACCTAACCCCGATAGGTACGAAGACTTTTCCCTCAGGAGATTGCACCTGATCCTCCCCAATTCTAATTATGTTTGAGCATTCAAAAAACTGCCATATAAGTTTCGTTGTGAGCAGTATCGTCCGTTCTCCACAATGGCAAGCAGCTCTCCTATCCGCGTTGGCGTCGTTGGCCTCTCTACCACTGGGTGGGCATCTATAGCCCTCGCCCCAGCTCTTTTGCACGAGGATCTCGCGTCCAAATATCGCTTGACGGCGGTATCCACTACATCGGAAACATCTGCGTCTGCTTCAGCCAAGAAGTATTCGGCGGAAACAAAGGGACTCGTCAAGGCTTTCCACGGCGACACTACTTCCATTGCCAAGGATCCCGATGTAGACTTCGTCGTAATCGCAGTCCGTGCACCATCCCACAAGCAAGCAATTCTACCGGTCATCGCAGCAGAGAAAAACTTCTTTGTCGAGTGGCCGGCAGGGTTGAACTTGATGGAGACATCGGAAATCGCGCAAGCTGCCAAAATGAAAGGCCTCAAAACGATGGTCGGCCTACAGGGAAGATTTTCTCCCGTCGTGTGCAAGGTCAACTCTGTCTATTCCCTTCCGTTTCGAGGTTAACGCGAAGCATAGATTAAGGAATACATTGAAGGCGGGAAGATTGGAAGGATCCTTTCGTCGAGCATCGTAGGCGCATCCATTGCTTTCGGCATGCTGCCTATTAAATGTCGTCAGATTGCAATGGCCCCACGCGAACTGGGTTTCTGGGGTCCGCGCGTTAATGACCGAAACGCCCACACGGTACACAAGGACGGGGGTCTGTATCCAATCCATTGTGCCCTGTTGGATCAATTAATTAATTGCAATGTTCTGCAGGTGCGTCTCTGCTGGACGTTGCCCTCGGGCACGAGCTTGATATTGTTACACACACACTTGGCGACTTTGCGTCCATTAGTGCAACCACCGCTACTGTCTATCCCACAGCGATCATCTTCTCCGAGGGTTCAGACCAAACCAAGACCGCCACAGTGACAGCCTCCGACCACGTTGCCTTTTCCGGCGTCCTGAAATCCGGAGCTGTAATGAGCGTCACCTGGCGCGGAGGCTATTCTTCAACTCCCGGCCGCACACAGTTCGTGTGGGTCATTGATGGCGAGGACGGGAGCATTCGCGTGGAGGAGGAAGCCCCAGCTGGCGCTTTTATCCATATCACCGATCCCAAGCTGTTTTTGAACGGCGAGCGTATCTCAATCGACGCGAGCTGGGGTGGGTTCTCCGGGAGTATTCGTGCGGCATGGGCAGAGTTTGCCGATGGAGGCGAGGACAAGAAATATGCAACCCTGGATGACGCGGTCAGGATCAGGACGCTCTTGAAGGCCATTGAAGACAGTGCAAGAGACGGAGTTAGGGTTGTACTGCATTGATTATATCCATCTGATAACTTACATCGAACTTTGGCTTCTAAACATGTTGTCATTTCATGCGTTCTGCCTTACTTCTTTCTTGCAACTTTTTTTGAGACGATAGTTTCAAGGCCAACTTGAATTTCTTGGCGGGGTCAAGCTTGAACTGGCGTTGACAAGGCGTTCAAGATCCATGATGCTTTCAAGTTTCAAGTTCCACCGGATACTTGCCGGATACTCACAAGATCGTCGGAAGAATATAGAACAGGGCTTGGAAGACTTGAAGTTAACGTCGAGAATGATGAGGATAAAACGACTCTGGAGTCTGCCTGGCATGCCAAACCAGGTAGGTAAAACCAGAACCTTATAAGTAAGTACAGCAAGGACCGATGATTATTGTCTTGGAGGTCGGTTC